>JBBLXW010000012.1:600000-1014285 GCA_037893235.1 Trichoderma afroharzianum
TCCGACTCCATCTCTGACGCCCCTGGCCACCGTGGCATTCCCAACGGACCCATCAACAGTGCTTCAGTGCTGTATCATTTAGCACACATCAGTCTCCATGCAGACATTGTGGACTGCCAGGTATACGCCGGCGCGAAGCGTCTCCTCGGCCGCAAAGTATCGTCTAGAGACTACTCCAACGTCATCAAGCGCATGAGCGCCTGGTCGACACAGGCATCAACGCGCCACGCCATCTTGCACGCCTTCAAGCTTCTCTACCGCGTCGTCGTCGATCCTCACCCTCGCCGCCGAAATAGCCCGCACCCCCCTGAACACTCCGCCATCCAATACTCTGTCCGCAACGAACCAGATCCTCACCGGCCGTGGATCATGTACTACGCTGTTTTGGCCATCTGGGCCTTTGTGCAAGCGTTAGGACGGCCGCCGGGCAAGGGGTTTCCGTTGCCGACATCGCAGCTGGGACATAGTAGTTACGCGCGGATGGTCGAGTACGTGTCCAGCGTGGCTGCGTTACCGGAGCTGGATGAGCAGGCATCAGCCGTTTTACACGAGGGCTTGCCTGATTTGCTGGACGTAATGGTGGACATACTTGAAGAGGCAGATACAGAGCTGCTAGTCGAAGCGCGAGAGCGGTTAAAGGTGTGCAAGGAAATGCTTCTGGGGGGAACAACACGGCCATGATTATGAATTTGAAAACAAAGGCTCTATGTTTACGGATATCTCTTTCTTTTTTCTACTCATGGGTACATCTTCTATCAGGGAAGGTTGAAAAAATCTTCATGACTATATATAATTGTTGGAGGGCACTTGGGGAGGAAATCTTTTTTTCTCTGGATTTTATATTGCGGAGTTTTGTTTTTCAAGTTGGGGGAACTATTTGGACTTTGATTCATTTGTGTTCTTTAGACTAGGCGTAGGATGGGATTTGGTTAATGAATGTGAAACGCAAACTGCATATCCTCTTACTTGACGATTCTATGATTGGTGAAGTTGTCTTTTCTTTGTCCTTCGATGCTGCCTATCCACCTACTTGAAGGTTCTATAATTAGTAGTCTTTACTGTAAAGTTGCGTCTTCTTTGTTCTTTAACGCTGCCTGTCCTCCCGCTTGACCCTACGATTGGTGGTGGTTCTTGCTGTAGAGTTGCCTCTTCTTCATCCTGTGATGCTGTGTACTCCCTTACTTGAATCTGTGATTGGTTGTTCTTGCTATTGAGTAGCCTCTTCTTTATCCTTTGATGATGTATACCCCTACTTGACGACTCTATGGTTGGTGGTTCTTGGTGTAAAGTTGCCTTTTCTTTGTTCTTCGATGCTCTAGATATCATCTCTTGGCCCAGTTTCAAGTTGTTCATCGTGGATATATAAGTTAGTTGCGTAGGACAGTCATGTTTGATATCATATACTGAATCACTGTGTATTGATGATCTCTGATGACTTGACAACTCCATCACTACGCCCATCATCACAAGACACTACGAACAGTTTCACAACATATCTTGAACAGTTGCTACCACACGCCTTGAACAACTTCACCACATATCTTGAACAACTCGTGAACAGCTTCACTACTTTACACATTAACATGCACTAAAATTATTTAAACCTTACCAGATTCCCCTCCAACTTGCCCTTAAACTCACTTATCCAACCCATTATTCACGAAACACCAAAATAAACCGATTAAGCCCATCACAATGGCGAACTTAACGGCTGACTTCATGTTCAACCGAGACCTCAAAGACGCCTTCCTCCACATCATAAAATCCTTCGTCTCAGCCAACGTCCAGGAGGCCAAAGTCCAAAACGTCGTCAAATTCTTCATCTGCCCTCCCGAAAAACTCGAAGAAAAAATTGGGAAATACGGCTGCTGGTGCGACGTAGCCCGCATCTCTCCTCACCACTATGAATACTGTGATAATATTAAAGGAATACCTTACCCATCCGTCATCGGTAAAGATCTCAACGATCGCGGGAAACGCAAGGTTTCACACCTTCCACTCTGCCCGGATCTCGACATAAATGTGCCCGACCATCGTAAAGATCATAACCACCGACTCGGTTGCTTCAAACCTCTTGAGTCCGCAGAGAAATTCATGGATTGGTTTATAGAGCAAGGGGTTAGGAATTACTCCGCCTTATGGTCTGAAAGAATGGCGGTAAGGAACTTCGTGGACGACTACATGGGGCGGGTCTCTATCTTTGAAACGGGAGAGTTCAATAAGAACGACAAAGAGGATATGGTGCTCAGCTTGCTGTTGGGTTTTCAGGGGAGGGACATAGAGGATGGTGCTCGAAAGTCTCATGTGGCATGGGAGGCGGAGAGATTGCTGAAGTTTCTGGGTTGGAATAGGTATGAGTTTGAAACAGGCCTGAAGGAACTTCGCTCGGCCATGGAGGAGGTTATCAAGATGAGGTTGCCGACGAACAGTTTTCGAGGAGGACGATCTAGAAGAGAATGGGAAACTCCGAGGCGCAGTCCTCCAAGAGAACAATACCAAAGGGAAGAATCGCCGCGGAGGCGGTACAGAAGGGAATATTCGCCGTGGAGAGGCATTTCTCCAGAAGAGCTATATAAGGGAGAAGGATCGACGTGGAGGGGCAATCCTCCAGACGAGCAATATAATAAGGGAAAATCGACGCAGAGACGCAATCCTCCAGAAGAACCCTATAGGGGGAAAGAATCGACGCGGAGGCGTAATCCTCTGGACGAACGATATTACGGAGGAGATGAGAGGCAGTGGCAGGGTTCTTCAAGGGAGATACCGAAGCACAATCCTCCAAAAGAACAACCTAGAAGAGGAAGGGACAAGTCCAGTCGCCCAAAAGAACAATCTCGAGGAGGATATAAGAGCCGGCAGCCCAGTCCTTCAGAAGGACGATTTACGGAGCGGGTGGCCGATTTTATGACAGAAGAGTGCGGGAGGCAGTTAGCCAAGCCTTCAAGAGGAAAATTTACGGAGCGGGCGGCCGTTTTTCTAACAAAAGAATGTGGGAGGCGGGTAACCGATCTAACAGAAGAATGTGAGAAGCGGCTAGCCGATCCTTCCAGAGGATATGAAGGCTGGGGATCCAGTTCTTCAAGAAAACGATATGGAAGACGATAATTAGATGGAGAATTACTGGGAACGGTACCACTTAGACTAGCTAATCTAGTTCGCATGGTAGGAAGGATCAGGGTCATGAGATATCCAAGAATGTAGCAACGAAAGGAAATGAAATGCTTTAGAAATGCTGTATGTATGTATCGGTCTATGTATATGTCAGGGCATTTGTTGCCCGAAAAGGTTCGCTCGGTCATGATCCATCCAGTTGTAAATCAGCGCTCGAAAAAGAGACATGTCCACTAAACTCCAGGTAGCCGCATTTTTTAAGATACATCGGGCCAAGGAAAAAAAGAAAGAAAAAGAAAGAAAGGGGGGGGGGGGGGGCCGAAGGACCAGAAAAAGCGGGAAGAGAAAAAGACAGCCAAGAGGAATAAAAAAAAAATACAAAGCAAAATGTTTGCATGTGTTGGTACACTTTCTTCACAAACTGACCAAGATTCTTCATCTTCGGCAAATGCTGTTGAGCAGCCGTGAGATTAAATCTCCTGCCAGCCGTGGCCTTGAGGCAGAGTGACGCCTTTCATCGCGGCTGGCTGAGCGGGTTGTTCACTGGGCTCTAGCTCGCCCTTCATTTGTTCTTCGCTCTGCTCAATCTGCTCCGTCGTCGATTGGCCGCTCTTTGGCTCATCTGGCTCTCCCAGGCCAATGGTGTCGATCCAATTCCAATGGTCGATGACGTCGTGTCCGCTCCTATCGAAAATGGCCTTGTCGTCGTTGAGGCCATCGACAGCCACATCAGAGCTAGAGCCGTCCTTCTTTGCCAAGTCCAGCTTGTCCATGTGGGAACCGTCAACGAGATCTCCAATCCAAGTCCGCGCGACAGGAATGCTGTTTGCTCGGAAAAACTGCAGCTGCGCTCGCAGGTTCAGGCGAAGTGCACGCTCGGGCTCAACGGCATTGAAGATTTTCCTGGTCAAGAGTGGGAATAGAATACCAAAATCAGACTGGCTCAGATGAGCTGAGCTTCCGACGTAAAAGAAATTGGGCTCCGGAAGCTTGTTGCCACTCGGCCGCTCATAGATTGCCGGGGTGACGACTTTGGCCGTAGGGTCGGGAGACAACAATCGCGCCGTGACATGAAGATGCTCAGACCACTTGAAGAAGGCTTCCGATTCAACAGCCAGTAGTGCAGTTCCTCCCGGTGCTGAGGAGACATCGGCATATACGGGAAGCGGTAGGTTGAACAGAGGAGTCGAGTTGGGGGCTAGCAGAGGCAGACACCACATATCCAGGAGCATAGTGGCATTCTTCTCCGTCACCTGTTTCCGAATGCTGCTGTCCTTAGCGGGTCTGAACAATGGCGCCTCCATAGCTGCGACCTCTGCAACATCGGCGTAGTAGGTGCTCTTGAGAAATTGGTACATGGTGGTGGAACCGAAGCTGTGGCCCGCAAAGATGATGCTACCTGGTTCGTTGACATTTAGACGGCCGACAAATTGGCCGAGACTCGGGGTGGTGAGATTAAGGTTGGTAAACTCTCGGCCGGCATCCATGGCTAGAACTGCTTCGTGAACCAAGCCCATCTCCCAAAGTCTAATCCTAAGCTGCGCTTCTCTCGCCTCGTACACCTCGGGTGTAACCTCATGGGAGATTCGGTTATACGGGATGACCTTTCGGGCCAAGCGGCCGTTCTGGTCAGGAACACGAACAAACGAGGTAACGGCGCTTCCATCTCGGTGCTCGGGGCAGATGACGACGATTCCGTGAGAAGCAAGCGATCCGGCAATGTATGAATACGAGTTTCGGCTACCTCCTAGGCCATGGGAGAAGATCATGGTTGGCCATCGGTTGTCGTCGGTACTGGCGGATTCCAAAGTGGCGTTTTTGTGAGCGGGAATGGAGGTGTAGTGAAGATGTCGAGGTAGGAACCTATTGGACAATGGCGTCAGGAGAGCTCAGGTTAAGGTTTGGAAAAATTCTGAATTATGACTTACGAGAGGAGCTCGGCTAGAGTGTGTCCAACGCCCATGAACTTGGTGTAAGCAGAGACATAGTGCCTTTGCGGTGCGGGCAGCCAGCTGATGAGCTTCTCGTTGGACTCGGCGACTGCAGGATAGAAGACTCGAAACAGCACCGTCGGGATATCGCTGGCATTGTTGGGTCGCGGAGACGGAGAAGGAAGATCGTCGACGGGAATCTCTACGTCGAGGGTGCCGACCTTGTATGGTCCGGTGTATTCGGGGAAAGCTGGGACGGGATTTAATCTGGAGAGATAGGCAGACAGCCTCGAGGTCGCCGAGGGCTCTGAAGCGCCAATCATGGTGGCGATTGCGATTGCGACGGCGATGTTGTTGAAGGTGTCGTCGTTTGGATGGCGTGGCGATGACCTAATAATCGTACCAAACAAGATGTATAGATGGATAGATAGGCGATGCGGATGCGACTGCGATTGATGACGACGTAGAAGAGGAAGAAGGCGAAAATGGAAGGATGGAATATATAAAGGAATAATAAAGATAAGCAGTCCGAAACAATGGAATGGAAGGAAGGATGCTAGGGAGATGGAAGTGTAATATTAAAAGCGTATTATTAGGGGGAAGAAAGAAATTGGAAAAAAACCAAAAAAATAGTTTAAAAGTGCAAAACAGCTTTTAGTAGGTAGTAGTTCTAATAATAAACTGGCAGCGTGTCGAATCAAATCAATTACGATCCATTACGATGCGATCAAACCCGATACGTTACTTTTTCGTCGCCAAGGTTTCGGAGGCAGAGCAACTTCTTCACAGTGACGCAAGCCGGACCCCTTTCATGGTCAGCTCGGGTTTGTTGGCTGGCAAATGGCAGTGCAGATCGCCTCATTACATCAGCATCACAAGCCAAACAATTGGAACCAACAGAAAATCTTGCCATGTGCTACTCCATAGGGCGGTATAGCGTCAAGTAGATGAGGGTCTGGTTCAACTAATACTGGTCCAGCTACAACCATCCGGGAGCTTCGTCACGCGACTCATGCTTTGTTTTTGGATTCCAATGGCGGTAAAGATGCATCTGGGCTCCATTCTTGCTGCAGTGAGGCAGCACGAGAAAAAAACACTAACAAGAAAAAAAAATCCTGGCGGCACAAATGCTAAGGTGAACTGGCGTGGAGCTGCGTGTTAGAGACTGCTCGAGACTAGGCCAATTCGGATACCGAAGCATGCTCTGGGAAGAGGCCGTGTGTCTTGTTGCTGGATTGGGGCAAGCAGAATGGCGGGCATGCCGTGAAAAGGTAGCAGAGATGGTGGAGATGCTGTGCATTTGCATATGGTGAAGCTTGAGATATGAGATATGGGATGGTGAGAAGGGAGATGCTCTCCTATATCGTGCATCTAGCTTATGGGGGATTTGATATGGTATGATATGATCCCCAATCGACGTGTACTTGTAATGAGGGGTAAATTTGGAGTTGCACGGGGTTTACGGAGCGTATCGAGAGAATCAAAAGAGGATCCAAAGATGCAGATGGCAATTGGTTCGGGGGTTGGTGCTGGATATGGAATTGCTGGATCTTTGCCAAGTACAGAGAGATGTTGTCATTCACCGATTACCCTACATTCGTGTACTGCCGATTACCCTCACTTCGTGTACTTCTCTTTCACAGCAATTTTAACCTCCCTCAAGGCCTCTTGAGCTGGGGGGGATAGGCGTTCAAGGCGTTCCTGCATGACAGATGGCTCAATCGTAGCGGGTGGCGAATTTGCAATTCACAGCAATTTTAACTCTTCCCAAGGCCTTGAACTATTGTCACTGCTAGGGCTGTTGGGCTGTTCGCCAATCAAGAGTTTTCACAGCAATTTTAGCCACTCTCCAGGCCTCAAGAGGATCCAAGAAATGCAGATTGCCATTGGTTCGGGGTTTGGCTCTGGATGTTGGATTGCTGGATCTCTGCCAAGTACAAAGATGATGTTGTCGTTGATCAATTAGACGGCATCTTATTGCAGCGGCATATTATATATTCGCACTAACACCCTAGTTTATACACTTCGATCCTACTGTTTAATACTCATTGATGTGTCGCAACCTCAGTAGGCGCTTATATGCATCCAACCAATTTAGGCAGAGCCCCTCTTCTATCCGCCCGCAAAACAAATGCAATTTTTACCACTCAAAGTCCTACCATTGTCTTTCACGAAGTAATAATGAGCACTCGATGTCGACTCTGCTCAGGCTTATCCGTAGAGACCTTAATTGGGCTTGCGAAGCAAGAATTCTCAGGTCATGAGTTTCCCGCTTCAGCGTACTACCAACACCACAACTCGTTTCATGATCTAGAACAGGCAGCAAACGCTGGTTGCGATTTGTGCTTACTCATAGTAGATTGTTTCAAAGGCATCCCGTGGATAAGAGGCGAGAGCTATCACTTCTCCTCTTATCTATGGGAAACCCCAGAAAGAGATATTGAGAGTTCGGCTTACGATGCGGCAAAGCAGCTTGCTTTGTCTGATGTGAAGTTGAGCATTAGTACGGATCATATCTATCTAGGAGATGATTTAGACAAAATCCGGTCTTTCAATACTCTCTTGGTCCAGATTGGTCCGACCGAGCTACCAGAAGAGAGCAGTGATTATGCATTTCCCTTTCTCACTCTCTCATTAAATGTTCGAGGTAATGGCAGCGGTGCTACAAATATTACAATGTCATTTTGCTAAAGACTCCAGACTCTTTTGCGGAAATTGAAGGCATAAAAATTGGACGGCGAAAGATTCACCCAGACTTGGGCTCTCCCCATCAGTTCAAAATAGCCAGACAATGGCTTCAAGAATGTCGATCACACGAAGCATGTCTGATGAACAAGGTCCCAGAGCTCCCCACTCGCGTGGTAGACATCGGAATGCCGGATACTAAATCTCTGCCGCGGGTATTCATTTCTCAGGGCACAAAAGCAGATTATATCGCACTAAGTCATTGCTGGGGTGGCAGAATAGAGTCTGTCCTCACTTCAAAAACGTATCACGACTACCAGCAAGCTTTACCAATCTCCGAAATAGCAGCAAATTTTAAAGATACTTTTCAAATTGCGAGAGAGCTTGGCATCCAATATGTATGGATCGACTCATTATGTATTATTCAGGACTCCAAAGAAGATTGGGAAATCGAATCTAGTAGGATGGGGGCCGTATATCGCAACGCCACACTGACCGTCTCAGCTCTTGTTTCAGCAAAAAGCACGGTAGGTATCTTGAAAACTAACGAATATCGTTTTCTGGGAGCCCCAGAGAGCGCAAAGCTCATGGTATATGAAGACAACTCGAGAGATGAGGAGGTCGAAGTGGACTGGAAGTCACAAGAGGAAGAAAATTTGTGGCGTCTCATGAACGAGTCTGTACTTACCTCACGAGGATGGACTTTACAAGAGTACATTTTGTCTCCTCGAAATCTTCTCTACGGCGCGAGGCAAATATACTGGCGGTGTCCAAGTATGATGATATCAGCCGATGCTACGCCAGAAGGCAATCAATTTCCGGACCAAAAATTTCGAGAAGCTTCACGAGTTATTTACTCCGACATATTAGCCGTGGCTCCCGAAATCGAATCAGATGTAAGAGCTGTACTTGAGGATTATTACGAATTAGCAGAGACTTATTCTGCGCGCCAATTGACTTATGGGTCAGATAAACATGCTGCATTCTCTGGTATAGCTCAAATGATACATCCATCCATTGGTGGACAATACCTTGCGGGCCTTTGGACAGTCGACTTTAAGCATGGACTGCTGTGGTATGCGGAAATGGCCTCCTGCCGTCATGTTGAATCTCATGGAGCCCCGTCTTGGTCGTGGATGGTAACCGATGCTTCAGTTTTGTTTTCGAGGATTCGAATTTTCGAGACAACTCCATTTGATGTGAAAATACTTCAATACAACGGCGTTTCTCAAGATGCGGTAAAACAGTTTGGTCAAGTTGAATCCGCCTCTGTGGTTGTGGAAGGACTCACAATGCCATTGATACGGAGCAAACAGCACGTTCGAGCAAGAGATCGCGATGACCTGGTGCTTGGTAGCGTATACTATGACGAGCCATCATCCGGTGACGATGATGACATGAGAAGCTCGATTTTCACAGTAGATGATCAAGTTTTGGGACAGGCTTTGATTTCGCTGCATGCTGATCCAGGGACTGACGACATCGACATCAGTTCAAATCATTTTCTAGAAGATAACCTCTTGGTATTGCTGCTTCAGGCAGATGAAAATGTCGATAATGAGAGGGAATCTAGCTTTGGTGAAGGAATCGTTTTACGACCGGTCAAGCGTGGCTTAGAAGACGTTTATTATGAGAGAATGGGGTATGTTACCTTCTGGATGCCGAGCATGGATTATTTTCGAGGGTGGGGGTCAAGATCCTTGAAAATGATATAAGGTCTTTCATCGGCCGAAGCTACTGCTTTTAATGGAAGTCAGAGAGAACACATATGCTGGCCCCTGTCTCATCAGCACTCAAGTACAGTCAGCTCAGCGGCCATTTTAAGCTTGTTATCATCTACCTTCTCGGCAAACAAATGATTAGTATTGACACTCGTGTATGCAACAATGCCATTGATTAGTATCTATGTCCAAATTTGAGTTAAAAGTTATATATAGTAAGACATATGTACATTGTCTCCATGCCAGTGGAACAATTATTCAGACAAAGTTACAAGAATGCAAAGTATATGTGAGAATCCAGGAACCGGTTGAGTCGGAACAGATATCCATAGTTTAGATGGTTACTAATGTTGCGATCTGCAAGCCCTTTAAAAGATGTCGGTCTGGGCACCAGCAGTGAAGCCCATGCGAGAAGTGTAAGTGGGAACCTGCTGGCCACCCTTCCACTGGACATTGTTTCCCTCAGCCTGGAAAGCAGCAATCATCTGCTTAGGTCCCCTGACGTTGGGGCCTGGTACGAGAGAGGGAGTCTTGGGCTGCTGACCACCGTTGGGGTTGATGATCTTGCACTTGTGAGGAGCCATGTACATGTTCTGCTGGCCATAACCATCGGGGATCCAGCTGCGTGAAGTTATTAGCGAAATAGGCTTCATAGCATCTTATAGAGATAGAGAACTTACACAGTAGCGCAGAGGCACTCGTTGCAAGCCATCAGGTTGGGAATGTTGTAGGTAACCAGACGCTCAAAGGGGGTCTGAGGAGCAGTAGTAAAGACGACAAAGTCCTCCATCTTCACGTCATAGATGTTGGACTTGTAAGCGATGGCAACGGCAGTACCAGCGGCAGTCGACTTGTTACCAGCGTGCATGTTGGGGCTGTTGATTCCTCCGGAAGAAGAGACCAGGCCAGCAGCAACGACGGCAGGGTTCGTGACAGAGAAAGGCTGAGGACGCTCGTTCTGCTCCTTTCCGTCGGCGTAGTAGCCGTGCGAGTTGTTTTGGTTGGCCCAAGGGACTTGGATGACCGAGTTGGCCTGGATCTCCCAGACACCAACAGGGGGAGCGAGCCAGCAGTTACGGCCCTTGGACAGGAACCAGGCATCCTTTTTCAGGTTGTATAGGGGGTCATACACGACGTGGTTGGGATCGGTGAAGTTGGTGAGAGTGCCCTGGTAAGTGTTCTATAGTAGTAGGTTAGTTATTGTTGGCTTTGATAAAACCACACATTCATATTGAACAAATCTTACCTTGGGGCAGTACATGCCGTTGGTGTAAGCGGCAAGATGGGCTGAGGCGCCCTGGATGGCAGCCAGGCCACACAGAGCGGCAGCGCGAAGAGAGAACTCGGACTTCATTGTAGTTGCAAGATAAAAGAATGTGGTTGTGAGTGTAAACTTTTGGATAGATTCAGAGATACTTTGGATACGAGAAGGGGTAGCACTTATATATCTTAAGGGTGTTGGTGATCAGCGTCTACTGCTGTCAAGGTCACATTAGTATTACCGGGGTATTCGGGCGAACTCATCACAACCTTGAACCTAGCTAGTTCGTCCATGATACATACACCGTGGATCTGCCGTGGCTGCAGAGGATCGATGCCGCCAACTTAAAATTCTATTCATTAAGGAGCTGGTGGCATCAGGGGGTTTTGGCCAAGATTAATAACCAGCGTTCCCATTCAGCCATGGCATCGGACTTTACGAAACACTCACTGTGGAGTAGGTTGCAGGGCTAAAGACAAATGGGTCATCACACGGCTGAGAGAAACTAATCCTCGGAATGCGACTGACACTTTAATGGAAGCTCTTTGTTGGTCTTCAACATCTTTTACGATAGGTGAGTTATAAGCTTACCGGTCAAAGCCGAAGCTACGTGAAATATACGAGAGCTGTTTTGTGAACAAGGTGATAGTAAGCATATCGCTTAGCAACCATCCAGCAACTTCTCGATCAAGTATTGATCGTTTGCCAGCACAAGACTAATGTAGTTAGTGATGCGTTCTAGCGAATAGTTAATCTGCTGTTTCCCAAGTGTCAGATACCGGACCCTGGTTGTGGCGCCCGGCCCTCGGCAGATTCTAGTCTAGATGTAACTTGGCCTCAACTCACGCTTAGCATTTTCCAGAAAACATGAAACGCGTAGTGCCTAAATTCGCAGTGTCTTTTGGCGCCAGGTTACGAAGCAATCTGCAAGATGTCGCTAATTGTTTCCGAATCTCAGTTTAGCCCCTTATTTACGGGCCGGCAGCCCTCCTTTTTACGAGGCGCCCCCATATATCTCCAACAAGGAGGCATCGTTTATGCCAAAATAGGAAATCTACGGCTGCCAAAATAAGCTGCTGCTCGGCCGAGCTAACCAGACATCTAAAAGAATACTAGTAGTGTAAGATTCTCATACCTCCAAGAGACTATAAGTTGCCAATTCTATTCTAATCATCTCTAGGGTTACACTTCTATAGCTTGGCAGTTTGGGGGCAGATGAGATACAGGATTCAACATGCGGAGCATTTGCCCCGTATTCTACGGTTGGCCAACTCTTCAAACATACGAGCAGCCCCTTACAGTCCTAAGCAGTGTAGATCTTTTACAGATACGGATCGCTGTATTCGGCGGCTAGATTTCGCGCCCGATCAACCTCGATTGTGTTGCGCTAATTAACCTCTCAGTCTTTGTACTACTGTGTCGTTTCGAAACACAAGATCCACATTCTGAACGCCCGTCGAGCCGTCTCATTTTGCAAACGGGTAAGCGGCTGGAGGATGGTCTCTTTGCTTCTATTTCCTGATGGAAAGAGTTAAGAGATATCGTACTAGAGAGGGGCTACTCAGCTGGTTCTAGTTACTATGATCTGGATATACTTATATAAAGGAAGCCTTAATCCTTTTACCTTTGCTGTCTTCAAAAATGAATGCGGTCTTGATTCTATACACAACTACCAGTAGTGCCAAGGTGACTACTGATTCTTTATATAAGAAGAGTTGGGAATCTTACGGTTCATTTCTTTTCCATCCTCTACGTTGTATTTCTCAATACATACAGAGCATAAATTGATATTTACACGACTATACTGCTCTTTGACTAGGAGGTGGAGAGATATTCAGATACGGGCTCCATCTAGCGTATGATTTGCAGTGAATGCAACTCTCGGAACCAACCGGTGTAGAACCGTACACAATCAGGCTAGAGGCTTTTGCGCCAGCAATGCCAATGGAGTGCAATGAAGTGCTCCTCCTCGATTCTTGACGGCGTCCAAGGCAGCTTCCAGTATTGCATCGCCCTCGTGACGAGGTGGAAGACTTGGAATACCAGCCTTGTATCCCCCAGCAATGAGACTCGCGTGGAACGCAAACAGCGACTTGGTGATGATCGGAATGACAGCCTGTGAAAACGGATCTGCTCGAAATTCCACAACATTAAACCCGGCCTTCTTTACACGGTTTGGAATATCCACAAGCCAGCTATGTATGCTTTATTAGCGTATATCTCAAAGCAAGAACTTTAGCTAAGACTCACGAAGGATCAATATTCAACTCTTTTCGAATCAGTGAAGCGAAGGAGTACAATTTTTCAGCCTCTTCCCCTTTGATGTACGCTCCACCTCTATCAGGGTCGTACTCGTCCCATTGTAGGTAACCGCCCGGCTCTAGTGTTTTGGTAAAGTAATTAGAATACGACATCAAGAGAAATAGTGTGGTAGCAAGGACGTACTTAGCAATTGCGTGACATGTCTAATCAAGGCAAAGGTATCACACCCTCTGATGATCGCACACCAAAGTCGCATGTGCACTACGTCGTATTTCTGAAAATGCTCTTCAGGTACTTCCTCAAAAGCATTCATAACCTGCAGAGTTATGTTACTTGGCAGAGTCGACTTTGGCGGAAATTGTTCATCTGAGATGTCAAAACCGTGAAGTTGAACAGTTGAAGGGACCTGGGAAGACACATCCAGAAGCCATATGCTATTACACTAATGGGTCAGACAAAGAAGAGGAGTATCTCTTTTGAGAATTTACTGACCCGGTTCCCGTGCCTATCTCTACAATCTTCGTGTCCGGGTTGATGGGGATTCGGGGATCGATGGTGTAGCCGTTTTGGAGGTTAAATATGAAGTGTTGGCCATCCAATCTAATACCAATTAAGCTATATCCCAATTGAACTTTGGGGAAAAGGAATTGTATGTTACCTTATAGTCTCTATAAAGCTCCTACCCAAAATGTAGTTATCGCTATTATCGGTGACAGCTGGCATTTTGCTTGAAGTGATGGCGGAGAAGACTGAGAAAGAATAACTATTACACCCCAAAGGAATTTGCTATTCGTATCTAAAGTGCAAAGGATGATATTTCGTCTCTGACATTTTCGAGTGAGATGGAAAAAGCCCTTCTCATATAGTCACAAGATTGTCTGCCCCTTGCGGGAGACGACATTTTTCATTGACCTCGAATGTATTGAATGCTTGAGACATTCAGGGCGTACACAGCACGATCTGAGACTAGCGGCACGGAGAGTTGTGAGCTGAGAATGGTCCGCTGACAGATGTTCTGCATCAAGCTTGCACAAATACATCAATAATGCCCTATTGTTGCAGTGGAAAAAGAAAGGAAATGTACTCCGCACGCACCCTGATGTAACGTCAAGTTTGGGGTAGTGCTAAACCCGGAGCACTCCGTACCATAAGTTAAACCCGTCTGTCAAAAGACGAAGAAATTATTCGCAACATTCGCAGTGGAAAATTAGGATTTGTATAATTCTATAATAGACGGGTTTACGAGAAAACTCTTAGTTTAGCAGTGTCGATTGGGTTACATACCGAATCATAAATTTGTATGGTCTCCAACCAAGACAGTGGCAAAGCGGCACAGGTTATATCCGAGCCTTGTTTTCTGACCACATCGGCATGCAAGAGAGCAGCTGATAAATATCCCTGCATTCAGCTGCCTTCAGATGTGCGCGATCAACTTAATGATTACAATGAAGCGATTAAATCCAGTATCTTTGCGGTACATCAGCGTCCTAAAACCCGATGACGCTTGAGTGCACAGGTTTGACGACCAAACTGGCGATGGGAATCGAACAACTGGACCAAGCAGTCTCAAAATGCCAACTTACGTTCGAGGTATTCTGAGGATAGGTTGCTGTTGCCAGCTCGGCATTTTTCAAGATCTTGCATCACAGGTCATGAGCAAGGCGATTCGTGGGGTTGCCTGCACGTACAAGTCAGACTAAGCACCCACGTGAGCCAAACTATCAATGCATACATATATCATACATACAAGTTGATGAAGTGCTAATGTTAGCAATACAAGGGTGATTCAGATAAGATGATTGATGCATTGTGAATACGGTGGACGCACGGCAGCCCAACCTGATTAGGGTTACACAATCCATCCATCCCAACTTGACAGCAGATCTGTGTAACGGCTCGCATTCTTTGCAGCGAGATCGGATTGTGTAGCCGCACTCCTTGCATGTGGCTTGATATGCCATTGTTAGTATCAATCTCAGCAAGGCTTTTATTGTATCTCAGACAGATTAAATGAAGGGAAATGGTGCACCCAGCGTCGATATACTCATCTCTCAAAGGATGTAGTAGTCGCATCAAATCACAAAGCGTATCTTCCAGAACAGTTGACAAAAGCGATAAATGAGAGCGATGCTTTGTAAATAATGGTCCAATAATTGACAAAAAGGAAAGAAGGGAGAGAGAAAGGAAGAAAGAAAGAAAGAAAGAGAAATATCGGTAATTTCCGCACGGAACGAGAATGTGCGGGGACAAAGGAGATGTCGAGGTTCGAGACGAGAATAAAGAAAGTCAGACAACAAATAGAAAATCTTGTTGGGCCTTTGACATTGTTCTTTGATTGGTTACCAAATTTCCGGGCTGCGCAGCTGCAAATCAAAGCAGAGTGAAACAATCCCAAAGACATTCTCACATACATGTACCCATTCAGCTGCAAATGGGTGTCACTGCGCCTGCGCCCATTGTTATGCCAATTGGCACTCACCTACTACATATCTACTTATGTAGGTACTTTAGAGAATACTGTACGTATCACTATGAAGAATAAAGCACCAGAAGGATCCAGAAATCGGCAGCATCGTAGAGAAGACACCAGAATCAATGAACAACTCTATACTGGCGATGGCTGTAAATCGCTATGGTAACAGCCATCTATCTCAAGCCAGAGTCCGATAGTTCAGAATCTTTTGGTGAAATTAGTATTTATCTGCCTTATAGTTTGGAGATGAAAATGCAATTTCTTATCTCCAGCGAGTGAGCGGGTTGTGAAGACGCATCGTGGCGGCGGCACCACCAATCTCAGTTCACACTGACTCCGTTTGTTCTCTGTTTATCAGATTTTTCCTTTTGTTTTGGCGCCTCAAACTTTGACCTCTGTTATAAATACGGCCCTCCCCCCCTTTGTTTTCCTTTCCTTTTGTTTCCCTGCATCCACCACAGTTTTCCAGTCTTCACAGCCAGCCCACACAGCTCCCAACGACTTTGTCCATCTGCTCATCAAAACTCGTCTCTCTCTACAGTCATATATCTTGACAGCCACCAGACAATTCCACCATCTCCAGCTTCTATTTTACGAGTCTTTTTTATTTTCCTTCACGTCTATATTCGACACAATGGCTCCCCGCGCTACTCTCCAGAAGACCATTGAGAAGAAGGGAGGAAAGAAGGCCGCCTCCGACAATGCGAAAGTGGCTTTGCTGCAGATGCCAGTCGAACTCATCTGCAAGTTCACCAATTCCATGCTCTCCGTGGACAAGATGGCCTTCGCCGAGACCTGCCGGCCAATCCACAACTCCATCGGCGTCACCTCCTTCTCTAAGGACGAAGGAGAGTTGCGAGAGGAGCAGTTCGAGTATCTCGCTCGCAGATCGCGGGATACTCACAACCAATGGGTCTGCGAGGAGTGCATGTGCCAGCACGATATCGACCCGACCGACACTCCAGCCACGCCGGTCCTCAATTGTCCCGTCGGCGACTTGTACCGCTCGCGGTACAACTTGTCCCTGAAGCTTATCGCCAGGGAAAACTACTGGCTGGGACGACGCCACGTCCAGTTGGCTTTGAAGTACACTCGGTTGTACAACGAGATATCGACTGGACACCAACAATACCTGACGCGACTCATGGCAACTCGCATCTACTCCGAATCACACGTGTTCGATGGCATGCCGCTTTACCTTGCGGCCAGAATCACTCCCCGCATCGTCGAGGGGAGATTCTTCCTCAAGAGCGTCTTCGAAATCCGACAAAAGGGACAGCCAATCGACAAGAGGCTCTTGATTGGTGATCACATCTGCCCTCACCAGACCTTCTGGACAGATGAAGCCACAGGAGATAGCGCTATCTCTAAATTCACCATGGCGGTAGAGGACGCCTTCAACAAACGGGGACACGAGATATGCAGCTATTGCCCTCACTGCTGCACCGACTTCTCCGTTGAGGTCTCGCGTCAGAGCCTCAGAATCACCATCTGGAACGACCTTGGAACAGAGAGCTCAGCCTTGGATATCACGTGGTTGGCATCTGTGCCTAACCCTACGATGGCTTCAAGTGATCTGGTCAACGAGGCGCCGGGTCGTGTCAGGGCTTGGTACGACAGTGTGAAGAAAGATGTTGTTGCATAATGGCATTGCAGTCAACGGGCGAAACGTGTGTGCAGGAAGAGTCTGAGGAGGATATTCCCATCGATGAGAACTTGATTGAACGAATTGTATGATGCAACGAATTTTTCATGGATTGTTAGTGTTTTTTATTCTGATTTGAATGAAGTCTGCTTTGTCGAGAACCTCATGTATAGATACATAGCTAATAATGAAGATCACAATCTTGCTCAATCTGCCTTTCCATGAAACCAAGTGATGGGGTCTGTAAGCTAATAGTCAAAGCACGTCCAGTATCATTTCCAAGAGCTAAACACAAGTGTTTGTGATGGGTACATACATGTAATACTTGGAATTGTTGAAGGGTAGCATTTACCCGCTCAGGCCAATTGAGCGTATGATGGATGGGGAGATGCCTTTTTGGAGTTGGATGGAACATGGATGGAATTTGCAGGCTTAGAGGTCTGTACCATCGACCTTGGAACGAGCTAGCCGGAACAATAATCTTAAACCTCCAAGATACAAAAAGAGCACAAAGAGAAATCCATCATTTCTTCTTCTTCTTCTTCTTCTTCTTTTTTTTCCCCATCAGATAAATCACCCGATATAAATTCATCGTATTACGAATCCGATGAGCTCAAGGTGTAGGGTGAGCGATACACGTATAGAGCACGGAGTTCTAAACACGCCGCTGTGCTTATGCCGCCCCTTGGCCGCTAATCTGCTCCATGGCTGAACTCAATCTCCAATAATTTGAAGATTGACTTTACAACTACAATTCCCTCGACTGTCGACGCGCCGCTCTTGGATTCCATGTAATTTCTTTGTCCTCAATTCTTGTTACTCATCGCTTGAGTTTGTTTCCTCCTAAATAACGCGACAATCCCTTGCATTGATCGCGATTCCCATCATGAGAGCTTCTGCTTGCCTCGCCGCCATCATTCCGGCGCTGGCCGCTCACTGTGCTCGTATAGTCCAGTCCAACGACGATGGATGGGCTGAATCGTATATCCGATCTTTCAACGACGCGTTAATAGCCTCAGGCCACGACGTCGTGCTGTCCGCGCCCGCAGATGACCAATCAGGAACCGGTATGTGAATCTCATCGTCTTCAATGTTGCCCAGAACCCTCAGCTCCATATACATGTACTTTAATGCCATGATACGGTCTTTAACTAACACATGAGGCTTGCAGGAGCCAGCGACTCACCACCAACTCCGCGCAATGATGCATGCCAGTATAATACTTGCATCCCCGACGGCAGCCTTACTGGCCACAACGCCACCCGCCCAGATCTCAACTGGGTCAACTCCTTTCCCGTCACCTCCATGAAATACGGCATCAACACCTTTGGTCCCCAACTGTGGAATGGCTCTGCCCCTGATCTCGCCGTTTCAGGCATCAATGTGGGCACCAACGTCTTTGTCCAGTTGCCATTCTCAGGAACCGTGAACGCGGCGACTTTTGCTGCGCTCGCCGGCATCCCCTCCATAGCCTTCTCAGCAGCATCCGTTGGCAGATTGCCGTTTGATGAAGAACCGGTGCCTCTGCGTAGCATCTTGTATGGCCAACTCGCCGCTCAGTTGACCAACAAGATCATTTCCTCGGGATCTCCATATCTCCCCCAAGATGTCTTCCTCAATGTCAACTTCCCCAAAGTCGAAGGCAGCTGCACCGAAATTTCCAGCTTCCAATGGGTTCTAAGCCGTATCAACCCTGGTATCATCTCACCGCCAGATGTCGAGTTCTGCGGCGGTAAACGCCTACCAACTGAACTATCTGTGATCACACACGGTGGATGTTTCATCTCTGTTAGTGTTGGCAACGCCAAGGACAAGACCACTGCATCTATTAGCAATCAGGCCATAGTGCTAGATAAACTACGCGATATGCTAGCTTGTCTCCCCAGCGGAATCCATTCTCAACCCAATTTCTAGACCAGCGCGCTATTGTATATACAGAGAGCAACCTTTATAGACGACTAATATGTAATGTAATATAGTTTGGCAATATGCGATCTACCTCAAGGTGAATGAAGTGCTGAGAACCTTTCTCATAGCTACCTGACCTACGTCCGCTGAAAGATCATTAGGACAGTGAATCAAGTTGCTGACCTTTCTCACCTGGATATGTATACAATTTATCTGGTCTGGTCACACCAGCTTTTCTTCTCGTCCTTGTAAAATGATGACGATGCCCTAGTGCTCACCCTCAGCGGGCAGATTTGCATGCAATCTCATCGACCCCCCCAGCACTCTTCCTAGAGCATGGCGCCGTTATTTCGTAGCAGCTCGATGATGGCCTCGTTCCCATTCTTGACAGCCCACCACAGGGGCGTTTTATTTGCCCACTTGTCCCGAGCATTCACATCGGCACCTTTCAAGAGGAGTAGCTCGACACAAGCTTTGTGCCCGTTTGTGACAGCCCACGAAAGCGGAGTACGAACAAAAACCCCCCAATCTTCAATGCTGGCACCTTTTTGAAGAAGCAGCTCGACGCAAGCTTGGTGCCCGTTTTTCGCAGCCCATGAAAGTGGTGTGCAACAAGAATTGTCCATGGTGTCAATACACGCACCGGTACCATTTCCAAGTAACAACCTTATTATGTCCTTCCGCCCGTTCGCGGCGGCCCATGAGAGAGGTGTTCGGCCAGACTGATCCCGAAGCTCAATGGTTTTTGGGTCTTGTTCAAGTAGCGTCCTGACGGTAGACTCATTCCCATTTTCGGCAGCCCATGAAAGTGGCGTCCGGCCAAAGTGATCTTGGGAATCAACAGTTGCATCTCTTTCAATGAGCATCCTCACAGTAGATTCATTCCCGTTTTCAGCGGCCCATGAAAGCACTGTTCGTCCAGTGGAATCCTGGGAATTAACAGCTACATCTCTTTCGAGTAGTAACTTGACGACAGATTCATGTCCGTTCCCAGCAGCCCATGAAAGCACCCTTCGGCCGGAGCTACCTGGGGAATCAACGGCTGCACCTTTTTCAAGTAGCAACTTTACGACAGACTCATGTCCGTTCCCAGCAGCCCATGAAAGTGGTGTCCGATGAGAATTATCTCCATGGTCAAAAAATGTGCCTTTATCAAGGAGTAATCTTAGGACAGATTCATGTCCGTTCCCAGCGGCCCATGAAAATGGTGTCCGACCAGAATTATCTTGGAAGTCAATAGCTGCGTTTTTATCGAGGAGTATCCTTGAGACAGACTCATGTCCGTTGGCAGCGGCCCATGAAAGTGGCGTCCGGCCAGACTTCTCCTTGATATTAACGTCCACACCAGCTGACACCAACATTTCAGTCGCGATATCAAATCCTCCTTTACTAGCAGCCATTAATAGTCCATTTTGTAATTTCTCGGATTCCAAGGGCGCCAAATGTGAGCCAGCCCAACTCCCTAACAAATAATTGAAGGGGTCGTCGATCCATTCGCGTTTAACTTGAACTGCGAGTTTTTGAGTATCAGACTTCTGGTTGTGGTATTTCTTATGGCAATTGACATGATATTCTAAATGGTGGGAGGCATAGAATGCCAGCGGTCTTTTATCGAGGTATTTTGCACAATCGTCATAATAGTTGGCGATCCAATATTCGGAATCCGGTAGCCCCGCTCGTAGAGAGGCCAGGCTGGTAGCGCAAAGTGTTATATATTGGATGCAAGTTGTGGCTATGAACATATGTGCATGTTCTTCATCTATGCGAAACTCTGATTTTGAAACCACTCCATGAGGATCGCGGAGAAACTCAAGGGCAGTTTGATGTATAACTTGAACTACCCTATGTCCTATAAGTACCATTAGCTATCAATACAAAAATATTGGGCGGCGTTATGCTAATACCATCGTTCCGTTGTTTAATTTCTATGAAGTTACCACCACAAGAGACAATGATTCTCTCTGATAATGGTACACGCTCCTCCAGAATTTCGTCAGTGAGGAGGTTAGAAATTGAGTCGGATTCAATATTGTCTGGAATCCCGAGACTATGAAGAAGTTCGTTCACTCTAAGAGGCCGCCGTGCAAACAGAATGAGTCGAAACATCTTCAATCCGTAGGACTGGCATAACTTGTTTGTTCTCATCTTATTCAGCATGAGTCCGTAAAGCTCTTTGAGTTCTTTCGGAAGTTTCTTAAGCATAACAAATATGTCATGCTCAGAATATCCATCTTCATGGTAACTTATTAATTCCTCACTAACCAGTTTGACCCAAAGGAAAACTCCTTGAGCATTCTCAATTATGTATGCAACCATTCGAGGAAGATCAAGGCCGTCAAGTAAAGAATTGGCGAAACTGGAGATATCAAGTCTCGTTTCTTCATGTAACTTGATAGAATTGAGAAACTGGTCTCGGAGGGCTTCTAGCTGTGTCACTGGTCGACTGGCGAGAAAGATTTTGACAACACAGTGTTTTGTATTAGAACACAAGTCGCGAAGTAGTTTCAGAATGTCACGTCTGTCTGTCTCTTCAGATTCATCGACCGCATCGATAATAATGTAGAATCGCTTTGATGTCGAATAGTAGTCTCTTAATGATCCCAAAATTCGTTTCAGAGATTGGTAGCCCCATTTCGCTCCAGAGAGACGATGAGCCCGATATTCAGCTTGAAAAGAATGGTAGAAGAAGGATTTTTCCTGATATAAGATGTCATATAGAAGCGAAAGAAGCATGTTATAGTGGCTCCTTTGGGGTTCGCCCTCTCTGAAACTATAAAAGAAGTTTGCCACGATAGCTCTCTTTGCAGCTGGCTCCCTAGTTAGGAGATAAGTGTCAAAATACTTGGTGAGAGTGCTTTTGCCACTACCGGGCTTTCCTTCTATATAGAGTAGGCGAGAAGTTTCCGAATTGGACCAACATTTGTACTCGTCATGTGTCCAAATCCACTCGAAGGAGCCGCTATGTTCTGGCGTAATCTTTTCATAGCGCGTGTTTTCGAACTGGAGGCTAGATAAACAGTCTGTATTCACTACCGTTAGTAGGCATCGGACTGGGAAAGAGACTGTTGGCAAACCTTTTCGCTCTTTATCATACTCGATAGATACACTCTCTATGGAAAGGGCAGTAATATTACGCACTGTTGAGCCTGCAAGCAGTGCCTTAATATTTGAGTTTTGTCGTCGAAGATCGTTTATGAGCACACCAATAAGCCGAAGAAACCGACCACCCCGGTACGCTTGTTCTATTCCATCGAGCACAATCAATGTGGGTTGTGGTTTAGCATAATCCAAAGTGAGCTGGAACGCAGTCAAAAGATCCTCTGTTGCCGCATTGCCAAGAAGATCACGTAAACTCTTTGAAAGATCATTGCCATCGAAACCCCTTTTCGTCCAATTTTGACTTGGATTTCTTTCGAAAATTTTCTGTAGCAGGTTATTGAAAAAATTATGTGTGATTAGTAGTCTTTTCTCTGTCGGTGAAAAATGGATAATTTGCTCCAGAAGTGTGTAAATGAGGGCACTAAAGAGTTCAATATTTTGACCTTCGGTACTTTGGCTACCCTTGATGAGCTCGCTATCTGCTATCTGCGAGCAGAAACAATACAGAATAGGGCGGTTAGCTTTCTCCTCTTGGTCCACGACGTAGGATGTGACTTGGGATAAGTGGTGGGCCAGAGGGCTAGAAAGGCAAAGGACGAAAGGGCTATCATTGTATCGCCAAGACTTGTAGTCAATGTTTTCAAATACCCAAGAAAATTTAGAATCTCGGGGATCTAAATCTGATACTGTGGATTTGCATTGGCTTTGTTCCAGTGCTGGTTGAAGTTGGAGCAACTGCTCTAGACTCGACTCGGAAATGAAAGACTGAAGCATGTTCTATAGAGAGTAAATTAGCTTATACGTGAAATAATTCCGTTCATGATTCTCATACATGTATAGTATCGATATTCATAGGAAATGCCGGGGGTACTTCCGCTGGAGGAATGACAAGCAGGATTTCTTTGGCGTATGCTGCAGCGGCTGCTGCCGCATAAGGCTGCCACCTCTTATTTTTGTGCGAGTCTGCATAATCGCAAATGCCTCGAATCACTAAGCAGGGGACAATATCCATAAGCCCTGCAGCCTCCATCTCAAAGCACATAATTCCCTTTTCTTTTCGAAGCTTCTCTCGGGTGATTCCGTGCTTCATAACTTGATTAGCTGAACCTATGAGACCATAATGGATGGCAGGGGCTTTATCTGCACGCGGCTTGCGAACTAGCAAGGCTCCTTTATCGCAAGTCTCGCAACTTGATTTGCCGTCTTTATGGTCGTAATCTGCTCGGAACAACTGGTCGTGCCCCAACCCTGGGTGATCAAAATAACCTCGCATCTTTTCGTTGGACTGAAGCATGGTATCAATATGGGATGGAACTTGGGTGTTTTCTCTCCGATGGCGTGCTCGTAGTACTGAAACGCCATTTCTCAGTTTTGCGTGCGTCTTGTTCAGTGTGCCGGTTTGAACAAATGTCCCCTCTTTCATTGTTTTTCCAAAATCGTATTGTAGAACGCCGCCTAGGATACTGTTAGCCCGAAATAAGGAACAAAAGGCCAGGTTCATTTACTTGAATCGACTGTTGGACAGCTAACAACCACATCACCAAGCCGGATATCGTTGCGCGGATCATTGCTTGGCTCATCAGGAGCTCCGCCTCCGATGCCTACCATCAAACCAAAGCGAATTCTGGGAAAACTCCGTATCATATTGGTAGCTGCCGCTGCCGCAGCATTTGTACCTGTTGTTCCTGCTGGAAGGCAGACTAAAACAATGTTGTGCTCTCCCATTCGTCCTAGAGTATAGGCATTTGAATCATCCGAAATATCTGGGAGATCCAGAAATTCTTCATCCAGCATAGCTACAGATGCAGCCAATTCCGTCTCCAAGGCACATATCCATCCTACCGTGAACGCATCTTTATTCAGGCTGCGGTACCTCAAGTCGCCGCTTGGTGTTGTATGAGTGAGACGAAATGCGGACGGCGCATCAACGCGCCTGAGCTTCGCAGTCGACCACTCCGCCGTCGCGGGGCGTTTCTTATCCATTGACAAGGCGCGCAAATTAAATATTGAAGATTGCGGCAAGGTTTAGAGCATAATTTGAAGACATCAAGCTGCTCAATTTGAGCAAGATTTGCCAGAATTGGAAGAGTTGCCAGACACAAGTGCTGTGCTAGGATGAATGGGTACAGATCCAGAGCTGGGCATCCACCGCTGGATATTTTTGGTACAGGGGTATCTTGGGGATTAATGCAGCCGCTTTCAACAATGATTGGTCATCCTTGAACAATATGTTGGCAACCTGCAAATGTAGCCTATGATCTTCAAGCAGCATTTGTACTCTTCACTTGTGTTTTAACCTCTAATATTCGTCCATGTCGTGTTAAAAGCAGACTTGCTTCGCCTCATTTTATTTTACTACATGCTTTGTTTCTTATTTAGGACCAGTCTTTCCGGTGGGGATGCTGAACAGAACCACTCTGGGTCCCTTCAATCCAGCCTCGCCCTCAGCCCAGTCATTCAGGCCCTTGTCTACTCTGTAGAATCCTCTTCGCTCAAGCTGGATAATGTCATCCTTCTTCAGCTCGCCAACGCCGGCATCGCAGACGGCATCCTCCATGCTGGCCGTGTTGGGGTTCAAGAAGTCCTCAAAGTTGTCTTCTTCCTCAAGCTTGTCCTTGGTGAGGAGGTAGTCAAACTCCCACAGCTCAGCGGGGACCAGCTTGAAGCCCTCAGCAGAAAGCCAGGTAACCTTCTTCTCAGTGGTCTTGAAGTCACCCTTCAGGTTGAGCTCGAGTTTGAAAGATGTGATGGGGTCATCTGAGGTAGAGATGTCTCGAACAAAGGCATTGCCCCAGCCCATCAGAGTGATCTCCTCGTCTGCCTTGAAGCTCTTGGCATCGGCCTGGTCGATGTGAAGAGTAGGTGAGAAGATGACCTTCTTCAGGCCAACACTTGCGTTCTTGGGGTGCTTGGGCCGCTCCTCCACGGTAACGCTAGCCGGGGCCTCCGATCCAGTGACCGAAGCCTTGGCCAAATCCTTGAGCAGAAGAGCTGTGAATCGGGGAACAATAGGGTCGATAACCTTCTTGTTGTTAGCCCAAAAAGTGGTCCAATCCATATTGACAACGTTTCGGCTAGGACCCTGCTTGATGATGAAATCACGGAGCGCTTCGACGGTCATTCCTCGTCGTCGAATACCGCGAATGGTGGGCATTCTGGGGTCATCCCAGCCCCAGACCTTTCCGGCGTCAACCAGCTTGGCCAGCTTACGCTTGGACAAGAAGGTTTTGACGAAGTTGATTCTGGAGAAGTCCCACATGTGAACTTGGCGCAGTTGAAGGGTATCGATGAACCACTGGTACTGAGGGTTTCGGTCGGTGTACTCTGTGGATCTCAGAGCGTGGGTGACTCCCTCGTGGCTGTCGACAACAGGGCAGGCAAAGTCGTACATGGGGTACATCTTCCACTTGTTGCCAGTGCGGTGGTGAATGTTTTCGATGTTGCATCGGTAGATGACGGGGTCGCGCATGGCCTTGTTGGGGTTGTCAAAGGAGATCTTGGCACGAATGCAGTGTGCAAGACCCTCCTCGGATGCAATCTTCATTTCCTCGAAAATTCTCAGTGTCTCCTCGACGGTTCGCTCACGGCGCTTTGAAGGAATGCCGTCCATTCGCTGAGCACGCATAGTCTCCTGGTCGGTATCATCGGCATAGGCTTGGCCCATAGAGATCAGCTTCTTGCACATCTCATACAGGTAGTCGAAGTAGTCAGAGGTGTAGGTCAGGCTGTCAGGCTTGATGCCCATGAGAGCGAGATCCTCCACGATGGCATCCTGGAACTCTTCCTTCTCCTTGGCGGGATTGGTATCATCGAGTCGCAGGCGCATCTGGCCCTTGTAGGCGACGTGACCGAAGTAGTCGCTGAGAAGAGCAGCCTTGGCGTGTCCAATGTGAAGGTAGCCGCTGGTAATAAGTTAGTCACACATACTATAAAATATATAAGCATAGAATGAAAAGTATATATCGTACGAAGGCTCGGGCAGGAATCGAGTAACGACACCCTTGTCGGTATCCTGGAGGGCCAGGTTGTAGTTGGCACCGCCCTTGGCAGCTTTGACAGCGGCATCGGCCTTGGTAGCCTCCTGGATCTCAGGGTGAGACTGCTCAATGAAGGTGAACCATCGGGTCAGGTTAGGAAGGCCATTCTTGCGGATGAAGCCAATGGCGACCTTGTTGGCTCGGAGAGTCTGCCAGATCTTGGTCTCGAGGTCTCCCAGAGTGTAGCCCTCGAGGTAGGATCGCAGCGTCAGGTGCTTGTCCAAGTCCCTCAGGAAAGGCTCAATGGTGCGGAAGTCGCCAGCCAACTTGGCGGAGATGGCGTCAAGCTCCTCGTGCTTCATTTTCTCGGCTTATTTCGACACAGCAATGCGATGAAAACAATAGAAGCAAGACAAGCTCCTCGTGACTCGAACAACGATTTTCGGCCTGGTGGGGGGGGATGGAGGGGCTGAGCTTAGAAGACGAGGGGCGGACAATCGTGCCACACATTTTCTTATCGATAACCTGGCTGCTAATTTTTTAGCCTAATTTTCGAGGCACGACACAGCAGAATATGGCGAGGTCGAGAGTCTGGCGCAAGTCTGAAATCCCATCTTGAGCTGCGCTCCGATCACGATCCAACAGCAAAAATGGCACCAATTGACAGGTGTCTGGCCTCTGTGGCCAGGCTGACTCTCTCACAGCCATCAATACGACCGGCCGTGCCTCTGATACCCCGATTCCTAGCACCGGCGCTGGTTCAGTCCCGACAAGCCTCCGTGGTGCGGACAAAGAAGACGACGAAGAAGAAGGCTGTTCCGAAGGACTTTAAGCGACACAACTTGGAGAAGAGAGAATTTCCCCAGTACACACTATGTGATGCTATGCGGTATTGCTCACCAATCTGCCAGAAGGGAGTATTGTTCAACATTGCTGATCCAATAACAGAGTTCTACGAGCTGTGGAAGTCGGCCAACCTCCCGCTACGATCAAGTACGAGATTCACATCAACCTCAAGACTGCTAGAAACGGCCCAGTCATAAAGAACAGCATCAGACTGCCGAATCCCGTGCAGAGCGACTGGCAAATCGCCGTTATTTGCCCTGAAGGAAGCGACATCGCGACTGCTGCCACTGCCGCCGGTGCTGTCGCAGTTGGAGAAGAGACTCTTTTTGAGGCTATTCGCCAGGAAAAGATTGATTTCGATCGTCTGATCTGCCATGAGAACAGCGAGAAGGCGCTAAACAAGGCTGGTCTGGGAAAGATCTTGGGTCCAAAGGGCCTCATGCCTAGCAAAAGGATGAAGACGATTGTAAACGACGTTGTAAAGTCCATTCGCGACTCAGCTGGTGCTGCGGATTACCGAGAGAGACAGGGTGTCATTCGAATGGCCATTGGACAACTTGGCCACACGCCTGATCAGCTCAAGGCCAACATCCAGGCGCTCTTGAAGAAGGTCAAATCCGAATGCGCCGAGATTTCTGAGGAGGTTTCGAAGGAAGTGCACGAAGTGATTTTGAGCACAACCAATGGCCCGGCACTGAGCTTGAACGCCAAGCTGAATGATCCAGAGAGCGGAATCACTGTTGAGGCACTGTCAGGCGTCATGTAAATCAATAACGACATGTATAATGTACAATATCCAATTCAATGTATAAAATAGAACGCTTGAAGTCAAGGTTTTGCCCTGGGGTATCATATTTTTTAGTCTGATTTATAAAAGTATCTAGGAAATCATCTTCCGCGAAGAGCTTTGACTGCATCGCCCTGCGCATCAAGAACTCTGTAAACACCAAGATAGCCTAGAACCCGGCCCTGACCTTTTGTCCCAGCAGCTCGAGCTTCTTTGAGGGCGTTGTTCAAGTCTAGCAGAAGTGTATTTCGGCACTTCATCAATCGCGCTCTTAACTTGGCGACAAATGCATTCTTCTCATCCAGCTTTCCAATTAGGATCCCAATTTGGCCGCATTCACGTGCTGACGCCAGTAGTTGCGAGGGAGGGCTTCCTATTAAGCCTTCTACAGCTTCTGCTTCAAGCTCTTCGTCATCTTCACTGTCGTCGTCCCATTCTGCAGCTTCCTTCTTTGGTAAGCTGTCTAAGGCCAACGTTTCTTCTAGAGTAGAAAGTCGCTCAGATATCTCCAACATTGCTCGCCCTTGTTCGATATCTGATCGTACATCTCGCAATTCGTTCGTAAGCGACTCTGCGTCCCTTCTGCGCTCCGAAACCTTTTCCTTGACCTCTTCAACGGCCCTTCGAAAGCCCAAGAGGGAAACTTTTACATCCTCTACTTTTTCATCGCCTCCTCGTAGTTCTGATCCCAATGATAAAAATGCTGTGTAGTTCGAATTGACCAGCTCCAGGAGCTCGGTGCTGATTGTTGCCGTTCTCTCGCGCAGATCTGAGCGTAGATCCTCCAGGGTCTGGTGGCGATGTGGAAGAGCTGATAGGTATTCGGCAGGCTGAAACTCTGTTGCAAGAAAATCGGTTCGTGGAAGGGCGGCAGGGAATGGCAAGGGAGCATCATCTTCGGCATCTGACGAGTCGGAAGAGGGGAGGTTGAACGTTGAGATAGCCGGTCGGCTAACTCGCTGTGGCAGAGAGAGAGGCGGGGGAATGTTGGCCATGGGAGAGGAGTATCAAGGCAATTGGTAACTAAATCGCTTTCAAATCAAGAAAAGACAAGAATTGGACAATACAGTTGTGATGACACTTGAGATACTGTCCTCAGCAATGAAGTGGACATCTTTAGATGGAGCTCGTTGGCGACACGATCTAAGCATCCCGCATTAATCAATAACCCCATTATAAGCATATAAACCAGTTCAAGGCCACGCCAACGGCTCAAACAGATCGTCACGTTGTGCATTCGATGGAGAATATAGCATCATGATCTTCACCTGACAGGTTTCAATGTTATGCACCGTTTTACAGTAGCATGTTCATCCAGCAGTTTGCAGCTAGCGATGTCGGCCAGGTCCAATATTGTCTGATGATCCCGTGTACGGAGCTCAAGTTGCTCCGCCAAAAGTCTGGGCAGCAGACACTAGTCATTGATCCTCACCAATCGGGCCTCCAACGTGAGTGAGTGGATGCAGTCGCTTTGTTGAGTGAAGGGCGGTACAGCTCCTGTTCGTGCTGGGTGTAACACGAATACGAAGATGGGTCGATTAGCACTCGAGATGGCCCGGAATACTACAGTACAGTTGCTTCAGGGTCCAGGTGCAGGAGACTGGACTAGGTAGATCAATGCTGCAGTCTCTATCGATAAGATGATGCTTAATGGGTATCGATATCCAAACCGGATAGAAAAGGCGACAGAATTAACGCAGAAGTTGCTCAGTCTTTGGTCAAACAAGTGCCAATATGGAGCACGTAAAGACGCATTGTGGAGATCTTAGTAGTTGAATTGAATTGATTGGCCACCATCACTGGAGTGGAGCGCATGGCGCGTCAAATTTTTATCAATCAAATCTTATCAATCGATCAAGCCCACTCCCAGTCTCCTGGCATCGGACCAGTGAGACCGTTATAAGAACCAGCCGGGTACGCTCGGGTAACCAAAATCTACAGCTCGCAAACCTTCTCGAGCCCCGCATCCATCTCTCTTTCTGCATCTCGCAATCTCTTCATCTCTCATTGATTGCTGGCTTGCCTTTTACGCAAGGCAATTTTTTGCACAAGAACTCCTGAGTCGATTCCCGCAGTCATCGGGCAATTCTCGGTGTAAGACCACGTTCGGCTCACGGATACATACCTAACCACTTGCACGCCCTGTGCTGCTTTCCCGACTTCCGAGGGTTCACTTCGGACATTTCACATAGGAGCACACAGAATCTGCATATCGGGGAATTCTTATTCCCAAGATTCTATTTCCAGACAAAGGGGAGTCTAGAGAAAAAAAGACAGAGAAAGAACAGCGACAAACGCAGCCAAACTGCGTGCATAAACGGACCCAGTTTTCCCTTCTCGGGCTTCCGAGTTGCAGCCGACAGCGAATCACGGATCATCCTCGTCCGAACCCACTCGACTCGCACCACCATGGCGAGCATTTCACCAACGTCATCTCCTCATCTCCAAGCCAGATCCCTGGATACTCAAACAGCCAACGAAGACTTGCATTCTATTAAAGTCGAACCTTCACCGCCTGAGGCATCTTCGGCTCCTCGCAAACGAGCGCCTCTGCCCTCTCAGCCCAAATCCGCCGCCCCGCCACAGGCTCCATTTGTGTGCATCTCACTTCCGCCAGTCAACAAAATGTCCATGACGGCGGTCATCAGCCCCAACCCGCCAATGGAACAGCCTCAGCCAAAGATGTCGATGACTTCCAAGGAATGGGTCATCCCGCCGCGGCCAAAGCCTGGGAGGAAGCCGGCCACTGACACTCCGCCTACCAAGCGCAAGGCGCAGAACCGAGCAGCCCAGAGGGCGTTCCGCGAGAGACGGGCTGCGCGGGTTGGCGAGCTCGAGGAGATGCTGGATGAGCATAAGAAAACTCAGGATAACCGGGAAAAGGAACTGACCGACAAAATTCACAGTCTGGAGCTGGATGTGCAGTCGTTTAGGTCCAGATGCCTGCTGCTGGAGAGTATGCTGGAGCGAGAGCGACAGGAGCGCATGCGTGCCGAGATGCAGGCCGAGACGCTCAGTCGCAGATACGAACAGGCCACTTTCCGATCAGACAGCTTACCTTCCATGCCGCACCAGTCGTATAATCGGCAGCAGCATCATCAGCCTCCCCAGCAAAGGCACAGTCTATCGGACAATTTGTCGGAGAGTCGATTGGCCCAGCAGCAATCAACGGCACGACACTTTTCCATCTCTCAAATAGTTACACCGCCTGAAACTATGGAAGCCCACTCCCCTCATGATCTATCTGAAACACATCTCACCTGTGGTAGCTGCTCACCAAATGGACACTGTGCCTGTGCTGAGGAAGTCCTCGCATCGGTGGTCAGTGGGTGCGGCAAGTGCGGCTTCGGAACAACCTGTCAGTGTCTAGACGACACTACAAAGATTGCTAGTCATGTACCAGACTTGAAGCGGCCCATATCTCCATCAGGAGGAGCATCCCAAGAGAAGCGCCAGCGGTCAATGGCGGCCACCAGCAGAGAAACAGACTTCGGTTCTCTTTTCACGAGGACGACACAGCTGCCGCCACCTCAGCCCAGCTCCATCATGTCACAGCCCCTTTCAACAGATTTTAGAGATAGTTGCGGGTTCTGCAAAGATGGAACCTATTGCGTCTGTGCCGACACCGCCATGGCAACTCCCTCCATGACACCGGCAGACGCCTCGCCTCCAGTGACAAGACAGACCAGGACACCACCTCCCATGGAGTCTGACGTTGTCACTCCGCTGCCACCCATGGCAATGGAAATGACGGCCGACGGAGCAGTCAAGCTGCCGCGTCGCAAGCAAGCGCGCTCCCAAGCGCAGACAGCCACGGCTTCTCGCGGTAGCTGCGGCCCCAACGGCCCGGGCACATGTGCTCAGTGCAAGGCTGACCCGAAATCGGGTTTGTTCTGCAGGCTGATGGCGGCCAGCTTCAACCGCGAGCAAGGTGCCAGCGCAGACGGCTGCTGCGGCGGGAAGGGAGACGGCGGCGGCTGTTGCAAGTCCAAGCCCAGCCAAGAGAAGGTTACACTTCCTAGCGTGGCCAGTCTCGGGCTGAGCTGCGCGGAGGCCTACCAGACACTGTCCAGTCATCGCAACTTTGAGCAAGCGGCCGACGAGATTGGGTCTTGGCTACCAAAGCTCAAGGCTCATCCAGCGGGCGACCCTAGGGTGACACAGACGGGCAGGATACCAATCGAGGTCGAGGCGGCAAGCATCATGAGCGTGCTCAAGGAATTCGACATTCGATTTGGAAGGGAATGCTAGACGGTGAGCTGCAAGTTAGGCTCAGTGCATTGGCGACTATCGCTTGTTGCTATTTGAGTCGTTAGACGAGCTGTGCAGCTTTGTGTATTATATCACATATCTTTTTTTTTGTTTGAGCGAGATACAGCGACTTTGTTAGTTCGCTGTCGCATGCAGTACTACGTTTATGGTAGGAGTTGCGTCTGAAAAAGCAAAATTCGATTTATCATCATATCAAATCAAATCATATCAAATCAAATCATATCATATCAAATCATATCATATCGGATTCCATGGTTCCATACTTGCAGAGTGATTCGTACAATATCCAGGGTATTAATCCTCACAACACCAGCAAGCCCATCACGATACCGCGTCTTCACAACAAATAGAAAAACAAACAAACAAATAAATAAACAAAGATCAACTGCATAATTAAACGCACACAAAAAGAACTCTTTAACCCTCTCCCAACTCCTATCCCCACCCCTACCACAAAAAAAGCTCCTTCGCCACCGTCATCCCACCCCCATCTCCATATCTGCACTCGTACGTATTGGCTCAGTCTCTCTCTTCTCTCCTCCACCCTTTCACCGATTGCAACCAAGGCGACCACACACATTCATTCCACTTGACTGCACGCATCCTGCTTAATTCACGCAACCTGCCCGTACGGGCGACGTGGAGTAAGATGCATGGCTGGCTTAATATGGGTCCTTCGTTTTTTTTCTTTCAGTCTCTTTCGTTCTTCTTTTTCACAGCCCAGCCTCGTCTGACACGAGGACTGTCGTGACGCAGCGGCTACGCGGGAGGCCGTCGATGTTCAAATCCTGCGTGTCTATCTTTCTGGAAGATGCATACGAGTTACGAGTTACGACTGGTGGATATCTCATTCACCACCGAAGCAGTGAATGAAGATGGCCACGCACCAAGTGATGAGGTGGAAAGGCGTTCTGTTACTGGCACATGAATGCGTCTGTTTTCATCGCTGCTGTCCGGAGAGTCACAGCCGAGAACCACGACAGCCCCGTTGGGCTGATTTTTGGATATTGATCCAACGATGCAACGGGCCGAGTGAATAAGCCTATTGATACCTCGGGTCCGTAGGCCGCCCAATACTTGTACGAGGATGAAGGAAGATTTTTCCTGTTTTTAAAAGCATACCCCGGCCCTTTGTTGTGGCCCAGCCCATGCTTCTGATGGATCTCACGTATGGATACTGCCACATGTTCGATGAAGCTGACCTACGACGACGACATGTCATCACCACCCTCCAGAAACACACCGAGCGTGTCTAGCTCGCTGGAGACGGACACGAGATTGAGCCTAGATGCGAGACCCGTTTTGAAGACCTGGCTGCTGGAGAATGCCCCGGAGTATCGGCACCTGGTCGCCCTGCGACAAAAGGTATGTGCTGTTATGCTACATAATGTACTTGCACTGGAAGAGTGTTGCTCTCAACAACAACCGACTTCTTGTTTTCTAGTCAAAGTTTTCATAGATAGTGTGTGCTCATTAATATGTTAGGGATGGGAGAATAAAGCCGGTGATGTGTTTTTCGAAAAGCAAAGACACCAAGCGGACCACGCAGATGAAAAGACGATCAAATTCTTCTATAAAATGATGAAGAACATTGCCAGCGAGATGAACCAAGCCACCGGCGCACTCCGAGTCCACGTAACGTGGCCCGGCAAGCCCCGGCTGCTAGACTTTTGCGCAGCTCCGGGTGGGTTCCTAGAATCAGCCATCAGGATGAATGCCCGAGCCGAAGCCACGGGGTTCTCGCTGTCACCCACTCAGGGAGGACATGAGGTCATCATGCCGCTAGGCGCAAACGTAGCATTCAAATACGCGGACATTACCATGTTTGCTGGGGATATGGGTTGTTGTTACACGGGGGACATTCCTCAAGACCACCCAGACGCCGAGAGCTTCGTGCTGGAGCCGGCCATTGAGCGTGGGCGGCGCTTCGATCTCATCTTCTGCGATGGGCAGGTTTTGAGAACCCACGCCCGAGCCGCCTATCGGGAGCCGTGGGAGTCGCGGCGTCTGACAGCCACGCAGCTCGCCATTGGGCTCGAACACGTCTCGCTAGGCGGCACCATGGTGGTCCTACTACACAAGCTAGAGGCCGTGGACACTGTGAACCTGCTCTACACGTTTAGCACGTTCTCCTCCATCCAGCTGTTCAAGCCCAGGAGCGCCCACGCCAAGCGGTCCTCGTTCTACATGGTGGCGACGAACATCAAGAGCGATTCGCCGCAGGTGAGGGAAGCCATAGAGTACTGGAAGACGCTGTGGAGGGTCTTGACGTTTGGCTCCGACGAGGAGCGAAGCAACAAGATATCGGAGGGTCACATGGATCAACAGGTGTTGGTGGAGCAGTTTGGGCCAGACCTTGTAAGGCTCGGGAAGAGGATATGGGAGATTCAGGCCAGAGCCCTCGAGAAGGCGCCGTTCATGCAGGCAGGCCGGGCAGAATGAGAGGATCCAAAGACCGCGGCTGAAGGGGGACCCTCATCTTTCTCATCTTGGCAATAGGCAGAAAAGGAAAAGCTGTATAAGCAGAATCCGGCCCATGACCAGGCTTGTACAGTATCGTATCGTATATCGTCTCCCCGTTAGCACTAGCAGCAACTTCTGTAGCGTTCCACAAGGGGAGCAGAAAGCTTCTTTTTCGCCGCACCCTGTGCACTAGCAGCACTTGATTTAGGCCAAGCCACGTTCCCAATCCAGTGTGTCGAATATGTGAAGCTTCCTGGAACGGGGTTGGGACTCGCCAAAGGCAGGCTAGGTTCGTCTGCGGTGAGTTGTCAAAAGAGGCGCCCCCCCAGTCGCGACAATGGTCAGCGCACCGACCAGAGCCTCGGAAGGCTTCAGCAGCCGCTAGTTACACCGCTTGGGCGGCTTGGAAATCGAGCGATTGTTTGGCTGTAATTGGAGGATGGCAGGTCGAGAGGCCTCGGAAAGGAGGTCAAGACGTGATGTGCGTATGAGTAGATGGGTACCTATCAAAGTGCGCATGCCGGCTGCGGTCGACCAAGTACCTGCGAGGTTAGCCCGGCCTGTTGCAGTTGCAGGCAGCTAGAAGATGCTGCAGCCAAAGGATCCCGGGAAGATGCAGAGAGCTTTGAAGGTGCAGGTGATGAATCATGTGATGCGGCGGCAGCTCAACTTGGGGAGAGTCTGGAATACGGCAGCAAAAGATTGGTGCAAGATGGGTTGACATCCAATCCATTCGATTACGGTATGTATTACATATTACACTGCAGCGAGCTTGAAGAAGGAAGCTGTGGAGTCTGTCTTGTAAGAGGCACTAGGCGAGGCCCGCCGAGGGAAAAAAGATGCATGTATCCACCACTCAAGCTCGAAATGGTTCTGTTGATTTGCTGCTTCGCCTTGCTGACTGGCTGGGCTGGGCTGGTACATGTTTGGATAGTCACGGCATAGGGCAACGGTAAGGCCTGGTATTAGGGATTAGGTATGGATGGGATTATTCACGACACACTTGCTCGCGGTTGTTGCATGTCAGGCGACGCGGTGCATGACGGAAGACGAACTGCCTGGGCCATTGGCCGAAGGGGCGGGTTTGTTCGTGATCGGTCGGGGCGCTCCGGGGGGGAGCCAGGAAGCAGAAACGGAGACAGAACGACGAGAAGAGCAGAGAAGAAGAGCAAGAGAGCAAGGAAGAGGAAGAGAAAGGGAGCGCGCGGATGGCGATGCGAGACCAGCGGCGGTTGGTTGGACGGACATGCTTGGTGCTACTGCCGGTGCTTGCTGGGACGATGCTGGATGCTGGATGCTGGATGCTGGATGCTGGACCGCCGGGAGGCAAAGGGGAGCCGTTGGGACGCATGGAGGTGTCGGGCGCGGCGCCTGATTGGGCCCTTGTGCGTGAGCTGGCATCCATCTCGTTGCTGCCGCATGGCGTGGACGACGCAGATTGGGCGAGGGCCTGCGAGGGCCTGGGGCCGTTTCGTGGTGGACATGGATTGGCCGGTGGATGCGATTGCGTCCGGATGGGGTTGAGGCACGATGCCAATGCAATGCACTGCCAACTCATCTGCTGCTCCCGACCACTTGCAACCAGACAACCGCGCGCACCCTCGTCGCTTTTTTTGAGTCACTTGCGCGCACAGTCTGGCTCCCACGCTTCCCGTACGGCTGCATGCCATGTATGTATGCGTGTGTCTGTGCAGCAAAGACGCAGCAGCAGCAGCAGCAGCAGCAGCGCGCGGGAAGCGTGAGCATGAATGAGCGTGAGCGTGAGCGTGAGCGCGAGCGAGCCAGAGGAGGAGTGTGTGTCGGTTGTGTGGCCCAGCCAGCCAGCCCAACGCCGCCGTCTCTCGTCTCTGTGTGTGCATGGATGGATGCATTGCATCGCCCTCTTTCGTCCATTCGATCTCTCGTTCCCGTATGGTAAGGTAGCCATGGATGGAAGCCGTAACTTGAGGTAAGTATTGCATCAAACGCTACTAGGCACGCACATATGTACGAGGACCTGCTCAGGCATAACTGGACTGTATGCAATGTGCCATGAACATGGAACATGGAACATGTAAGCCCGCTTGCTGCGTGACGGGTGCGGGTAGTATATCATGCCTCCACGCTGTTTTGTTTGTGTAATTTGTATCTCGTCTCGTCTCGAAAAGCCACCGCCACTCTTCCCTTCTTCTGCCAAAAAAAAAAAACGTATTGGATCATACTGCATCCTACTTATACACTGCCGTGTCTGTTGTGAAATTCTGCTGGCTGCTCGTGCCCTTGTGTAGCGCCAGCCGTCGACTAAGAAAGCGATCGTATCATATCATCGCCACTAGGCCAACGAGAGAGTACACCCATACGTCCTCGCACCGAGATTTGCCGTCTGGTCTTGATTCGAGACCTACATACCGATATTGCCCTGCCTGTCTGCCTGCCTACCTGTCCCAAAGGTGCCAGTGCCAGTGCCAGTGCCAGTGTCAGTGCCAGTGCCAGCAAACTTGACCGTTGACGACTCGTGCTCTCTCTCCCGTCGTCTCTTCGTCAGCACCCCCCGATACACTCACGTCACTCCCGTCTTCGTCTTCTATTCGCTCTGCCTACACCGCACCTGCACAGAGAAAAGATGGCCTGGTCCAGTCCGGCCCAGCCCGACGTCTAAAATAGCCAGCCAGCACAGTACCTTTGGATATACGAGTGCCAGCACGCACTTGAGAGTACTGCCAGGGGCAGACAGCTGTCAAGCAACGAAGCCAAAGGAAGAAGAAAAAAAAACACTCCACCTCCAGCCGCCGAACCCTCGCGATCCAGCGGCGACAGGCCCTATAAACTCGACCCTAGCAGCCCCATTGCCCTGCTATCGGTGGGGCCCAGCCTGGGAGCAGCGCTAAGCACCAGGCCTGTTTTTGCTACCCCACGCCGGCTCCAGCGCATTGTGCCTTACAGCTTCAATCACTTCCAGTCCCTCTCCCTTGGCACTTCGACCTTGTCCGTCCAGCCTTCTCTCTCGCATCTTAATAATAATAATAGCAGTATTATTATTAGCTTGTCAGCTGCTGCCTTTGGCCTTGGTCTCAGCCGTCTCTCCTATTCCTACCGTTATTTTTTTTTTTTTGTATCGGATAGCATAGGAGCTGGCTCTGCGCCAGAGTCCTGTTTGATACCTTTTTACTTGGATTACCTCCCATACTTTTTTTGCCTTTGCCTGCGAAACCTCCGCACCCGAGCCCCTCCAAAAAACTGCCGCCGAGCTCTTTTACCTATTAACCAGCCCACCACCCTCGACCTTCTTTTTTCCCTCCCAACCTCCTCCATCTCGCCGCCTGTCTCTCTCTCGCCAGCTCAGAGCTGATCTCTACATCCATCTATACCTGTCTTATACCCTCAGGCTTCTTTCTTCATCGCCTTCGACCGCTGAAGCTGCAAGCCAAAACAACTAGCCCGTCTCGGTAGTCACCGGTCGAGCCATAGTTCAACGGCCTTTGAGCCCTACTATACCCACTCACCTTGTCCAGGGAACAAGAATGATCCCCATGCAACGCTCTCTCTCATCGCCAGACTGCATTCAATCCTCCCCACGTACGTTGCCGCCGTCCTCTGGCCCAGCTTTCTCCCGGAAATTTGACATTGCACTCGTGTACTGATGGTTCATGCCACTGGTTCAGCCGTGTCACCCACGGTTACGCACGAATCGAGATCTTCCACTCCGTCACCGGACAAGAACAACGGCGCCAATAACACCACAAGTAACAACAACGGCGTGGACGCTCAGCGGCCAAAGCGGTACGAGTCGCGAAGTCCCAGCCCGACGCCCACTCGCTCCTCCGACATCCCCCAGACCTTGGCCTTGCGCCTGAGTGATGATGTCCAACCTCGCCGTGGACGTCACCCCCGCCATCAGTCTCCCATGGCCTCTCGAAAGGCCATTGTGGCACAGCCAAACCTGCCAAACTCGAGCAACGCAAGGCATGGCTCCAACTACCGCCCGCTGACTCCGACGAGCTCGTCAAACGAGACTCTGCCGGGGTCAAAATACACCAAGAAGCCCTTGTTGCAGGATACGTCCATGTACACGAATACCCACCTGGTGCGGGACAGTGACAACACCACGCTTGAGGAGCTTGCCCACGTTGTGCGCCTCTCCAAATACCAGGAGCGCAAGCGCGCCAACACTCGAATCCGCCTGCAGAGGAGCCTCATCTCCACTGCATTGAGCGCCCGCCTGACACGCTGCGGCGAGATGGCCCATCGCTACCTTGTTGAGAGCTTCCGGAAAGACGACAAGGACAACTTTGCGGCCCTGTATAATGCTATCCACGATGTCCGCAAGAGCTGCGATGAGCTCCGCCGATATGCTCTTCTGGAGCCGGAGCTGGAATCTCTGTCCTCCTCTGCCGCTCTGGGCTCGTCCGAGAGCCTGGACACACCCACTAACTCAACAGTTGGCGTCGTCGATCCGCTCAAGTCCATCACCCCGTTTTTGCATGACATCTCTGCTTCCGCCAGAGAGACTTTTATTGAGTTTCTGACACAGATCCGAACCAACCATGACTACCTTGCCACTCGCATATGTGCCCTCTCGAGCTCAGAATTGAATGTCTTTTTGAATTTCCACAAAGGTTTGGAGCCGGTTGAGTCGGTTCTCCCATTCCCTACGAGGAACCCCAACCGGCCCCATGCAAGTGCCTCGGGACGTAGCACCTCTAACACAGATATCGAGAGGCTCCTTTCTTTCCAGAGACATGATCCCCTCTCGATCCTGATCCATGCTTGTTTTGCCAATTCGGCCGGCCCAGATAGCTCCGAGGACCAGCGACGCACTGACATCTGGGCCACGGTCCTGGCCAGGCTGATAGCCGAACCCAAGTCTGCCGGTGAACACTTCCTGATTTGTGTGCTAAACATCTGGACAGCTATGCGCGATTGGTCTGGTAAATCCAAAATGGAGTGGTACCTGATGAAGATCCTTGAAGACGGTGCCTTTCTGCTGGATCGCGCAGAGGATCAGCATGGCACCCGATTCAACCTGTCAGACTGGAACCAGTCGGATGAACTCGCAGCCAAGGACTTTTACGACCGCGCCGTCAACGGCTTGTTTGAGCTGGTCGACGACGAGGATGCTACCGGTATCCCTGAGGGCCTCCTGGAACTTGGAAATGCCATCCTGAGCAAGCTCGAAAATAAGTTTGTGGAGAACACCTCCAAATGGCTCGTCTGGAGATGCCTCTTCTTTGTCTTCCTGCTCGGCGTCATCATCCACCCCGAGTACTATGGCATGCTAGCTGAGTATCACATCACTCCCTATGCCCGGGAGAAGATCCTGAAAAAGGTTGCCATGAAAGCCCATGAATACGTTTCAAGCATGTGGAGCGGAAAGCCTTCGGCCACCTGCGTCCCCGTGAACATCCCGCCCAAGATCAAAGGCCACGTGGAGAACATCCTCTCCAGGTTCCAGGGGACCCGATCCAAGGTTCCTGCCGCTAAGCTCCTGCCGGCCAGATCAATCACCTCCCTCAGGGAGACTGTTGAGGTCCGCCCCTACTTGGTCATCAGCCCTGCCGACCTGGCAACGCTGGTGAATGCTCTCTTCCCGGAGAAGCGGCCCCACTCCGCACGTTCTGGCCCAGCCTCCATTTCCGGGCTGTCGGCCATCTCCCAGCCCATCTCCATGGCCAACCACCACAAGAACAGCTTTGATACGGCCTCGATTATCAGCACCAGTGCCTCATCTATCATGAGTGACGCTACCACGTCTCGCGACTTCATCTACGACCTCAACACTGCAACCCCGCGCTACTCTCCTCCTGCCGAGGACCCTGAGGAGCAAAGACGCCTCAGCAAGTATGAGGATGATGGCTATCGCCTCAGACTCGCCATCCATGAAATGCAGCAAAACCTTGGCTCAGATGTCGTTCGCGGATCAAGCCACCCATGCGCCGAGAGGTGGGTAGTTCTCTTCATCTCCCCTGACGGAAAGAGCCTATCTACGCAGATGACCTACGATCCGGATGATGAGCTCGAAGATGAGGAAAACTCATCTAGCACTGATACCGATGAGGATGAGACACCACAACGCCCCGAGCTGGACAAGGACTATCATCAGCTGCGCAACTCTGTTCTGAAGCTGGTAGAAGATTATGAGATTCCTCGCAGCTTGGAGCCTGAGCGTGGACGAGCGCAGCTCAGCAATCGGGCTTCGGGCCTCAGGAAATACACGTCACGAAACAGAATCATCCAGCCAGAGAAGACTGTTGCCAGCCGGAACCCTTACCGAAAGCAAATGGGCGTCGACGGTACAATTTCTACCACCGACTTGACGCCGAAGGAGCCCGAAGAGTCTGAGCCCGTCTTAATCACAATGCTGAAGGCGGCTTCGTCTCAGTCAAAGGCTCAGGCTGACTTTGTTTCGGCACACATGTACTGGAAGACGCTGAACCAGCTTACGGCGCTGGCATCGAGCTCTCTCAGACAGGACGGATTCGCTGCTCTGATCAACATTCTAGCTAGGGGACCACGCGACGCCATTCGCCGCTCTGCATCTGCCATCGAAGAGTACGATGCTTGGCTGGTTTGGCTGAAACAAAGCCAAGAACGCCACGAGGGCCTAATCGATACCATGATGAAGCGCGTCAATGCCATCCGCGACAAGATGTGGTACGTGACCGACGTTCGCAATTCCAAGGAATATGCGCACAGCCGTGACATTTGTCAGGCTCTCAAGACCATGGGTATGCCGCGTCGTTGGAGCTCGTTTCAGCGGTCAAGAGCTCACAACAACCGCGGTCCTAGTGCCTCCTACCTCTACCGCACCGAATCGCAGATTATGGACCTCCTGGCCGCTTCGGAGGAGCAAGGCGGGCCGAACAAGCTTAGCGATGATCAGGCAGAGATGACCTCCATGTGGCTGCACCAGTACGGAATTGAGAATTTCTGCCAGGGAGAGGAGAGAATCCACCGGTTCAATTGTGAGGTGGACCGATGCATCAGTAAGCTGGTTGGGGAAACTCTTCGAGATGCGCCGGTGCTTTGGTCAAGCGAGCTGTATAAGCGTGACAAGCTGGTATATGATCGTAGCAAAGCAAGAGACCGCGATCACTCGTGGGCTGGTGATGACTCTACGAGCATCATCAGCGAGCAAGATAGGCGCCATACATCGTCGTCATCTGGGCGCTCTAGTTCATTTGCCCGCGATTTGAGGTCCATGACAAGCAACAACACCAGCCATCACTCTTTGGACTCGTCAAGGCATAGCCACTCGAGGACTGGTGGAATGCTCGCAGATATTCCCGATGGACAAGAATATTTTGACAAGGCGTCGCCTGTTGATTCTTCGGGCACTTTTTGGTCGCCGTTCCAACCGGCCATGTCTACCAGCTCGGCCCCATCGCGATACTCGCCTACCACCAGTCTTACCAATGTGTCGACAACTTTCTCGGCTCCTCACCACACGATTCCTTCAATCACGAGCGTGTCCACCGGCCGACCAAGCACAGCTGCTTCATCCAACGACACTATTCAACAGCATCGCAATGATGATGAAAAGACGCGATTCTTGAACGAGCTCAAGCAAACTCTTACCAGCTTGTTGCTATCTGATCTGGGCAACCAAGTCCTAGCACGGGGCTCGGAGACTGATGGCTGGTTCCAAAAGCTTGGTCAGCAATGCATTGATAGGAAGGATGCACTGGAGAGACGAGCTCGTCGCAAGTCTGACAAGAAGTCCATGTCGAAACCAGGAATTGCTAGGCCGAGGGGTCTTGAAAAGAAGAGGAGCTTTGGAAACCTCAGGAATCCGGCCGACAACACTGACAGAGCGTCGGAGCCCGCTGACAATAGTCCCGTGGCTTCTCCAGAGTCTCCCATGGCCACGATTGATCCACCTCCCGTCCCCAAGGAAACCTCAAATGAGTTCCCCTTCAAGAAGGCTTACCAGCGTCTTTTGAACATGTTCTGTGTCCATCCCAACCCTTACGCAAAGCTGAATGCCCTGAATGAGTTGGAACAGCTCATCATCGCTTCGATGTTGTCCAGTGGTCCGAAGAGGGCGCGATGGAATAGATCTGATGCAGGCTCCAGCATCGTGGAAGACCACGGCTCAAGCTCGCGCCCTACTCCGCTGGAGGGCATGATTGACAATGTCAAGGAGCGCCGACTGCAAGCTATTCAATCCGGCCTTCCGTCAACCGGGTTTTCCTTCACGTCTCGCGGATCCAACTCGGAGACGCGATCTATTGTGTCTGGTGGTGCGTCCAACTCAGACCTCATCACCAAGGAGCTTTACACTCTCTTCCGAGACGCTTCCATTCGACCAAAATCTCTTTTCCGTGACTTGCAGTTCATCGCTGCCTTTGTCCCTGCCTCGATCCTTGATAGGCCGGAGAAGGGCAAAGCCTTCTGGAATGCAGGACTCGCAGCGCTCAAGCTGAAATCGGAGGTGTGCCGAACCATGGTGGAGATGGCAGACGAGGTGGTTGCCGCCCATGCGCATGCTCGCCAGTCAACTACTGATAGCGCTACTCCCCTCGACACACCTCAGTCAGCGACTGGTACTCCCCCACCCCCATCCACCATGTATGGACTGAACGATGTTGGTAAAATGTGGACTATTACCGCTAAAGAAGGATACCCCACGGCGCAGCGTGAGCTCGCCTTGTTCTACTTATCTAACCCCGAATACGTTGAAAGAACAACGCTTCCCTTGTCCAAGCCAAGGGAAGTGTTTAAGCAAACGGTTATGGAGAAGTATGGCCGCACCAGAGGCGGCCTCGGCGGCTCTGGTGCTGGCGGTCTTGGCAGTGTAGGTGTTTCCTCTAGAGGCTCGGGATCTGGAAATGGCGGCTCTGGCGATGGGCAGCTCTCTGGTGGCAACGAAGGTGATGTTAGAACTGATCCAGGTTTGATGTGCGTCGCTGTCCACTGGATGGAAGCGGCAGAGCAGGGCGGCGACGAGCTTGCCTCGAGCTTCCTGCGACAAAACGAGTTTATGGGACTCAGTTGATTGGCTTTTTCCCACAGTATTCGTTTGAGAGTACGGTAGCCAAGTGGGAGGACTCTACTTGGCTATCGGCTCACGTTATGATTTATTCATTGTTTTTGATCTTTATTTCCGGAGTTTGTGCTCATGCTTAGGCGACACAAATGCATCCTTGAACAAAGGGCATACTCTTACCATATTCCCTTTGTTCATCTCTTACCAATCTGACCTTTTTTGCATCATGACGCACGCAAATGGAAATGGCAACGCGGGTATGAATTCACGACATGGTATGATGGCATTTATAACGATCTCAAGCCTTGTTTTTCTTTGATGAGAGAAAGATGAAGATTTTATTTGCATCTGAGTCATGAACCCAACCAACACGCTCACCCAAAAAAAGATGAGACCTCTCTTTTTTCTTCCTTTCTTCTTTCTTCGGCCGGTATAGAACATGAGGGAACAGCGGGCTAGCTGGCTGGCTCCTCTGATTTTATGATACCAATCAGTAACGGACGAAAAAAAAAATGGTGTTGGGATCATTTTTTTTATATTATCATTATTACTCTTTTATTTTTATTTAAACTGCGTGCGAAGCCTGCCTTTTTAGCTCTTTAGATAGACGGACACACACGTTCCTTTTTTTATTCTTTCACTTAGTTGCTTTTTGGATTTTGTTGCTTTTTTGGTATAAGTTTTTATCTTTTTGGAAAGATGAGGCGAAGTTGAGAGTTGTGGCGGAGGATATACCATGAGTTGAAAAAAAACTTGTTGGCTGGCATTTGTATAGCAGGCGCGCTGGATTTATTTTAGAAAAGAAGAAGAGAGATCCAATACAATGAATGAAGAAAGAATTAGAAAAATACTTGTGTGAGAAATGTCATGATTGCAGATGTTGAAGACAAACACTGCATAAATATTTTATAGATTTAATCATTAAGTGTAACCCGAAGCGGTACTCAGTATGGCGTTTGCAGACTTTTGGCCCATAACTGTATATCAGACTAAAATCCGAGCAAAAGTGAAGCTCCACACTCGTTCAAGAATTATACACTCTTATATTTATCTGACATATTATCTATAAGTTGATGCGCTGTTTAGAAGTCTCTTAGCGACTTGGTCTATGTAATTCATGACCGACCAAACTTTATTCCTCGTCCTGATCCATGTTGTCCGCATCATCATCGTTGTCGTCGTCGTCGTCGTCGTCGTCGTCATTGTCTTCATCCTCTTCATCTTCGTCATCCTCGTCTTGACTTGCTTCCTTATCTAATACGACCAGTTAGCAAAAGCAACAACAAGCCTGTTATTCGATTCGAAATACCAACATCCAATGAGTCTAGGGGTATATAACCGAGGAATCATCTCATGAGCCACAAAATGTCTCCAGTCTGTGCCCGTATACTGCAACTCCCTGGTCACGCGCTCAACCCCAGCATCCACATCTTCATCCTTCGTTTTCGCTGTGGGTTTGAAGTTTACCTCCTCCAGCATGTCGAGCCCGACGACGACGTGCCATTTCTGCTGCATGTTACCCAATTTGATATGTCGAAGGTTGAGATTAGGTATGTTTAGCAATTTTTTCAACACCTGGGCGAATAAAATATTTCTGTCTTCCAACACCTGGCTTCTCTCAAGGAAACCCTCAGACAACAGTTTGATTCTCCATAGTTCGAGATTCTGGAGTGTGTCGGCGAACCTGGCGATGAGGCGCACGAGCTCGTCGACGGTGAAGGATGTCATGCCCAAGCTAATGTTTTGCAGCCGAGGGAATTTTATTGGAGCATTTAGCTGTGAGAGATCGCTAGTTTGTCCATTGAGAGATGGTGATTTGGCTTCTTTTTGGGCTTCCATTTCAGATGTTGACTCTTCTGCCGTGAGCCAGTCGTACAGGTTACTGAGGCTATTTGGAGCATCGTATGAGTTAGAATTGTGCCTTCCGTTGATGCGAAGCTCCTCCAATCCATCACAGCGTCGTAGGAACTTGGTCAAGCCATGCCGGTGATACGGTTCGTCAGTAGCACTCGAGTTCGCTTCAAGGGTTAGGTGCAGCCTTTTAAGGCCGTGGAGAACAGGAATAATGGAGGCTTCGAAATCCGGATGTATATGAAAAGCAGAGTCGAAAAGCGTGTGGCCTTGTCTCTCCATGACTTCAATCGCCTTTGGACGGGCATTTGCCGTTCCTAGCGCATGGATAATGCCCTTGAAGATTTTGTCGACGAAGCCATACTCCAGGCCCGGGTTGAAGATTGCATGATTCTTAGGCCGAACGGCGGTTTCCTTCAGCATGGTTTGGGTGCCGTAGCTCAGCCAGTGAGCGTGGGGACCATCCCGAGATCTCCTGTTGGAGTTGAAGTCACGGATGACCACCGTCTCTAGGTTTGGCAAGTTGCCGAAAGCCTCGGCCAAATACTTGAGAACCAGCCCGAGCGACCAGAGCGTCTCCTGCTCGATCAAACGCTGTTCAAACATGCGCGCTTTCTCTCCGCCCACCGAAGGGGTGAGGTGTATAGCGACTCGGAGCTGATCAAGGCCGAAATGTACGTGGCGCAAGTGTCCAGCGAGGCGGCTTTTGGAGATGTCTACGAGGGCCCTGAGGCTGAACTCGGAGATCATGAACTGCTTGCGGGTGAAGAACTCGGTGGTGAAGCTGTAGTAGAGGGCCTCTTCGACGGATTTGCAGGTGATGCGGAGGTTGCACAGCTCGGGGGTGGTGAGGTGCCATGTTATCCTGTCGAGGATCTCTGCTGGGATTTGGAGGAGACGGCAGGACTGGACGTTTTGGCTGGTGGCCATGTTTGCGGATTGTTGAGACATGGTGGCCACTACCAATTGGTATCAAAGACGAAGGAGATGAATTGGGAAAAGGGATGGCTAGAGCGTAGATGTAAACAAACAACTATGTATCTTAGCCGTGGACAGCCGCAGCTGAAGACGGGAGCGTAGTGTCTTGGTGGTGCTAGAGCTAAGGATTATAGTGGCTGATGGGGGTATATGAGCTATTGATGCCTTTGGTTAAAAAGACAGGGTGAAGGGGGGGGGGGGGGGATAGATGATGGATTGAAAAAGTTGAGAATAAATAAGAGACAGGGGAGATGGTGATTGATGTGTGGTGTTTATATACATGGATGGACAGCAAAGAGCTGCACGTTCATTTTCCAGATCCCCGAATTACATGTAATTTGACGTTCTTGGGCCAGCTGCTGCCTGCTGTTTAATTCCAGTCCCCACCGCCGTCTGTCGCCCGATTGGCCGGTTTCACCACTTCCCGTCATTGCAGCTGTACTACCAACAGATCCGAGTCATAGCTAGGTAGCGAGGAAAGCAAACAATAGAGGTAGATGTTGGAAGAAAGGAATATATTCAGTGACAGTACCCGATGTTTGAAGAAGTCATTGGCAATGACAGATGCTTGAACAAACAGTCAGGTGGATTAGAGATGAATTAGCTCTACATGTATCTACTCGTTGTATGACGCTTCCACCTATACATGTAGTAGATGTCGCTGGGTTGTGACATACAGTTTGCCAACTCGGGATGCTATACATGCACCAAACCTCTTGTTTTGCCATTGCCATAATAATGCCAATGCAGGCCAACATACACCGTGAATCAATGCCAAACTATCCCAGTGAATGGCGGATTCATAGACCACTGCTCGGAAAGTAACTTTGGTCTGCGGGAAAAAGTGAAGACGCTCACAATGTCCAATTCACCGAGCGAACGGGTACTTATGCGATAACCTTTATTTATCTTTCTCAGAAGCATAAAATGAGAAGAAATGGGTAAGTGGGGATAGGGTGAATGGAGAAAAAAGTATGGGATTCTGAAGAATTTGCACTTCCAATCCAATTCCCAAGGTAGCCAGCCCTCGAGTGTCTTGTCGAGCATTATTCAGCTCATGCTCGAGTATAATTCATATTCCTTTTTTTTTAACACTTCACATTGAACATGTAGTTGAAGCTTCGGGGGCGCCACATATATCCCTAATATACTCCGTAGGATGCAAAAATGGCCCGGCATTGGTACACTTATACGTGTGCACCGGTGGGAATATGAGGCGACATCTGGTTTCGCTGATAGCAAATGTCGAATGCTATACTGTGGCCACCACTAGACAAAGTTATGGTAGAATAAATCCTCGCCTCACATTGAAAAGCTTTTCCCAAGAAGCACTCTATTTCGGTGAAAAATTCTCATCTAGGTGAAAAACTCTCATCTAGGTGAAAAACTCTCATATAGGTGGCTTGCAATACTGTCCTCGTCAATTATATAAAGGCCATGATCGGCCCTCTCTTTTTCCACACAACTCACACTTCCACACAACTCACACTTGTCCATTACTCACCATCAACTGTCAAAGCAAAGACAATCATCATGAAGGCCTCTTCAATCCTGGCACTTCTCAGCCTTGGGCTCCCTGCCCTAGCTGCGAGTATCCCCCATTATCTCGAAGACCCTCAAAACTTCTACGTTAGCGGCGTCGTTAAAGAGGCCGGCAAAGATGATGAGTTTATTCCGTCAAGACCCGCTGCGAGCAACGACGTCACCTTCTCTTGGTGCAGTGATTACAACCAGAACGCCACTTGTTCTCAGATGAAGCTCAAGCACAGTTGGTGTTGTAGGTGCCCTTTGTCCGCTTTTTTTTAACTCTCTAGCTTTGCTAACTGTGGGCTGGTAGATGACCTGGGTGCTTTGGACCCTGTTATTACGAAACAGCTGGAGGGTGTTGGCGCATCTAATGGTAGATGCATGATGTTTCGGTAGGTTAACATTGAGTTTGTTGTTTCCACCCATCATTTATACCTATAGCTCTTCATCTCTCCCCTCAAGTATCATCAGTCACCATCAACCTGCCATTCGACCAAATGAAAGGCGCAACTCTGACACACTCACAGAAACAATGAATGCAAGGGCGAACACACGGCCATGTTTGTTGGCGAACATCTGTGGACAAGGTTTCTGTGCCCCATGAGCCATGTGAAATGGCACAAGCAGGCAGCGTCAGTTCGCTGCTGTGCTGGTAACCCAGCGGATCCGTGGTGCGATAAGAAGGTCAGGAGCCCTGAGGGATGTGTCGCGCCACCTTAAGTGTCGATTGAATAGATGGATTCAGCTGGGCTTTGGGCAGATGTCATGAAAGCCTCTATGCTGTACGGATTGATTTTTGTTCTTGTTGGCTGGTGGGAGGTTAGTGGTGATGCTCGTTGTTTGTTTGGGGACATCTACATGCAATATGTAATTAGACTCCGTATACAATACCAATGCCTAACATTGAAGTACTGTATCATTGAACTTTGAGAAATGGATATTGATAGCAGTAGAACAAATGTTAATTGGACACTGTCTACATCTCAGACAAAGCCATTTGCCAATTGAATCCCCTTGCTGATCCAGACTCAGCACATGCGTAACATGAATGATTCAACTGATGCTAGCAAGAAAATTGACCGCTGCAGCTGTTAGTCATCCCAGCTCTCGCATCCCCATAAATCCAGGCAGCAAGGCCACTGAGATCCCGGCTCTCGGCCAGCCACGTGATGCCGCGTTCTTCTCGCGCGCCTGCTGAGCGAGATCTAGGCGCGCTGGTGCCTGGAAAGCCCTCTGTAGAGCCCGTAAAGCCTCCCCGGAGCCACAAAAGCTAGGGAGCTGCAGCGCTAACCAGCCCCGGCCGTAGTGGGACAGCTGCACAGCTTCTAGCGGCTGGGCTCCACTAAAAGCTAGGCAGCTCCGGGCCATTTGCGCCTGTACCTGAGAAATCCGTCCCAACCCGAGCTAATCTGCAGACTATTAAAATGGGCGTCGATTATCAGCTTCAGCCCCGAGCATCAAGCTTCTCAACTTTCATCTTTTCTTCTTCTTTTCTTGCCATTGAAAGCGCAATTGAATCCTGTTGACGCGTCTTTTTCATCCCTCTGCTTCGCTGCATTGAACCAAGCATTGCACAGCACTACACAGCACCGCATTCACCTCTTCAGCTCTTCTATTACAAAAGCCGCTAGTAAGAAGCTGGCCATTACTCGTACTCCTTCCTCTTCTTTCCAACTCCTCCTCAAATCCAACATCACCATCAGCCATCATGCCTCGAAGAAAGGCTGCCCCTGCGGCTCCTGCTGTTCCTGCAGTGCCGCCGCTGGACGGATGCGTCATTGCCATCAGCGGCAAGTTTGACAACTCCAAGCATACCCAAGCCTCTCTCGAGCAGCTCATCAAATCCCTGGGCGGAAGCGTCACCAAGACCGTCGCCAAAAGCACAACCCACGTTGTCTGCAGTGAAGACGATTACAAGAACAACACGGCAAAGGTCGCTGCCGGCAAGGCCAAAGACTTGCCTGTGGTCAGCCCAGCCTGGATCCTCGAGGCCGAGAAGGAGAATAAGACAATCGACCCACAGACCCATGTCTGGGGCAGCGACAAGTCTGCCGGCCCACAAACCAATGGCAAAAAGAGACCCATCATGGTGTCCAAGAGCGATGATGACGAAGAACCCGAGGCCAAAAAGGCCAAAACTACGGGTTCTAAGGCCGCGAAAGGAGCAAAGGGCAAAGCTAAAGCCGCCGACCCTGAGCCCGAGTCCGAAGAGAAAGAAGCAAGCCAGGTGGCAGAGGGCCAATTTATTAAAAAGAAGGATTTCACAATCCCGGTAGACGAGCATTGCCCGCTGGTCCACACCGTGGTATACATTGACCCTGATTCTGGCCTGATATACGATGCTTCCCTCAACCAGACGAATGCATCCAACAATAACAACAAGTTTTACCGCGTCCAGGTGAGTTTGAGTCCAGCTCGTGTCTATAGACTGCATACTGATCCGCGTCTGCCCAGGTTGTATTTGATGCCAAAGCAAATCAATACAAGACATGGACTCGGTGGGGCCGTGTCGGAGAAACCGGCCAGAGTGCCATTCTCGGCAACGGCACATCAGCAGATGCAATCAAGAACTTTGAAAAGAAGTTCAAAGACAAGTCTGGTCTGTCTTGGGACAACAGGGGCGATAATCCAAAGCCGGGAAAGTATGCCTTTGTTGAGCGAAGCTACAACCCAGACGACGAAGACGAGGACGATGCCGACAAGGCCGACGACGAGGCCGGTGTGAAAAAAGAGGACGATGAAGAGGTCAAGATTGCGGATTGCACTCTTGAGCCCCAAGTCAAGTCACTTATGGAGCTCATCTTCAACCAGCAGTATTTCCAGGCCACTATGACTGCCCTGAATTATGATGCGAATAAGCTCCCTCTAGGAAAGCTGAGCAAAACGACCATCACTCGTGGTTTCCAGCAGCTCAAAGATCTTGCGGCCTTGATGGACGATGCCTCTCTGGCGGCTAGCAAATGGAACACTACCGTTGCTAATGCCACGGAAATGCTTTCCAACATGTATTACTCCATCATTCCTCACGCGTTTGGCCGCAACCGTCCTCCTATTATTCGAGACAATGCCCTGCTCAAGAAGGAGATTGAGCTACTGGAAAGCTTGTCAGACATGAAGGATGCTGCAGACATTATGAAGATTGACCGCAAATCAACAGACAATGTCCATCCCCTCGATAAGCAGTTCCAGAGCTTGGGTCTCAACGAAATGACGGTACTGGACCCGAAGAGTACTGAATTCCAGTATCTAGAAGACTATCTTCACGGCTCCAAGGGAGAGAGCCATGGCCACACCTACAAGGTCCAAGACATTTTCCGAATCGAAAGACAGGGGGAGAACATCCGCTTCGATGACTATGTCGAGAAGAGCAAGATTGGCGCCAACCGCCGTCTTCTCTGGCACGGCTCGCGCGCTACAAACTTCGGTGGTATCCTTAGTCAGGGTCTGCGAATCGCGCCGCCGGAAGCACCCGTCTCTGGTTACATGTTTGGCAAAGGTATCTACCTGGCTGATATGTCATCCAAGTCGGCCAACTACTGCTGCTCGTACATCTCTGGAGGCCAGGCGCTTCTGCTTCTCTGCGAAGCCAAGCTGGGTGACCCCATGCAGCAATTGACCAATGCGAGCTACAACGCCGATACTTCTGCAAAGTCGCAAGGCATGGAAAGTACCTGGGGTATGGGTATGACAGCGCCGCCAAAGTGGAAGGACGCTGGAGAGGTGCATGAGAGCCTCAAGGGTATTCAGATCGTGAGTCAATTCCTCTTTTATTTTTCTCTCTTCTTCCTCCATAAACTCCATAGTTTCTAACATGAGTAATAGCCCGACGTTTCCCACAAGCCATGTGCCACCAACGTAGACGGCGCATATCTCATGTACAACGAGTACATCTGCTACGATGTCTCGCAGGTAAAGCTGCGCTATCTCTTGCGCGTTCAGATGTAGACAAGAAGTCGAATCTCACGAAGTATTGTACCATTTTCTTCATATCTTCTATGATGGGATGACTGGGTGTAATGATGGAAACACTTTTCGGTCCACGGGGGGCCATTGGAGTTCCGGGGTGCGGCTTCTGTGTAAAAATAGCTTGCAAAATTGGGTTTTAAGTATTACTGATGACTACCTAGACGAATAAACTGACTCTTTTTCATAATCTACCGTTTGTTCAATCTCATAATGCAGCTTTCCTTCTGACTTGTGAGATGCTTATACTTAATCACCGAGAGGATATGCGTGCAAAATCTGCCCGTAATACAACTCGGCATCCTTGGACGCGAGAAATATGAAGCTGGGAGCAATCTCGCTCGGCTGACCAGGCCTTCCAATCCCAGATTTCTTCCCAAATCCCTCCATCTGCTCCGCAGGGCGCGAGGCAGGCTGAAGAGGCGTGTGAACAGGACCAGGGGCTACAGCGTTGACGCGGATGCCCTTGGGCATGAGCTGTTTTGCGAGCGACTTTGTAAATGAAGTGATGGCGCCTTTTGTAGATGCATAGTCTACCATTGCGGCTGTGCCTCTGAATGCAACAGTTGAAGTTGTGTTGATGATACTACGAGTCGCATTAGGTCAATGTCGATGAACATGTATTACACGATGAAAAGAGAGGGGATAAGACTCACGAGCCACCTTTCTCCATATGCGGCACAGCATACTTTGTAACAGCAAACATTTGCAGAATATTACTCCTAAAAGTACTCTCCACCATGTCAAGATCAATCTCCGTGATGTCCTCGCACATGACCTGCTTCGAGGCGTTGTTGACGAGGACGTGCAGCGCACCGAATTTTTGCATGTGCTGCTCGACGGCTTTGCGGCAGGCTTCGTTGTCCATGAGGTTTCCTGGGATGAGGAGGCATTGCTTGCCTTCCTTTTCGACCATTTTCTTGGTTTCTTGGGCATCTTGTTCTTCTTCGGGGAGGTAGACTATGGTGACGTCTGAGCCTTCGCGGGCGAAGAGGACTGCGACGGAGCGGCCTATGCCGGAGCTGTGAAATGAAATGGTTGGGTGTTTTTCTTTTGCAGTTGGGGTTTATACGGTATTGTGACTTACTCTCCGCCTGTGATTAAAGCTTTATTGCCTTTGAGTTTTCCGGCTGCTAGATATTCTTGATGTTCATGTTTTCCCTCGAGGGCAGTTGCTTCACTGGTTGGCTTCATATCCTTCTCCAAGCTGGCGCATATGTTAGTGGAATTTAATATTTCGTGCAATATTGAGCGACAGCTTACCCTGGGAGATCCTGTCTTTGAGCCTCCTCAACGGCCTTAAAGCTGCCAGATTTGGTGCGAGACATTGTGTGAAATTTAGTTCTTGGAATTGCTGGACTGGTGTTTAGTGCAGGGTATTTGCGAATGGCGGCGTAATAGAATTGGGGTTTGGGAATAATAGATACAGGCACCGGCACTGAACATGGTTTCGGTTTTAAAGAATTACATACACCTATCGCAAGCGCTTTTATCCTTTCTATATTAATTCGCTGTGTTGGGTATCTTACAGGGTTGCGTTTCCGTGATGTCATTTACTGTGGCCGGACATGGTGATTTTCAAATGACATCAATGTTGGCGAATCCTGGATGTCAATGATGCTTTCAATTGTTCTTGCCCCACCGACATATAAGGTTAACGATTTTGGAAAAACGGATTCTGCTGTAAGATGTCAGACTTGTTTCATCGACACCTTGAGCTTAATGTGTCTCTATTGATCGTCTGCGCTAAATTGAAGTTTAATTCTCTTCTTACATGGTGGATGTGTATCAGCGCAAGCATTTGACATGATTGGACACAACCAATTCCCACACCTTACTATTCTCTATTAAATAGTATGAAGATAAGAAGAAGCCAATGAAATAATAGCAAGAACTAGCAGGAATCGAGCGGAAATGTAGAGAAGTATGCCTGTCGACTTCTAATTAGATGCCGGGCCATTAGAAACAAATACCGCGATGATCGCAGCGTATGCAGCAGTAACAATCATCATCTCTAGGTTAGATACCCTCAACATGACCGATACTAGACATGAAAACACCACGATACAGGTTGAGATAATGCCGATTTGGATGCTCTTTCGTGGTTCATATGAAAGGGCAATAAGGGGAGCTATCAAGAAGATAGTTGTGACCACGCCTATAATAACCCGAGAAATTATATCAGAAATAAGTGCGGCATTCTGAGAAGACCATGCTTGACTAGTTCCGGCAGAACCTATGCCCTCAACGTTACTTTGAGACGCTTTAGATATCCGTAAATACCGAAAACGCCTTAGGAGCTGATGAATGGAACGTTGTAGGGGGTCTTGTCGAGTACGAGGTGTCTGGTCCACCCTTATAAGTCTTGTTTTATACATTTCATATAGGCTTATGTCTGTTCTGAGACTGCATTGTTTCTCGTCATCAAGGAGCGCGAATGTATCCATAGACATGATAGTATTAAAAGCAATCACTGCCTCATCTAGCTCAAAATTAGTAACATAAATTGGAATATGAGACTTTGTACATACCGTACTCCTTTAATGTTCGACGGAGTCTCTGTATAAGTTCCTTTGAAACTTCTTGGTCAGTAGAAGGGAGTATTTCGTCTCTTGTACAATGCTTCAACCCCAGCCTATCCGTCGTGGATGGTTCCACATTCAAGCTGAGGCCAAGCTGATAGATGAGATGATCTATTTCAGCAACCTCGGCTTCGAGATACCGCAGATTCAGCAAGTGTGTAGTCTTGAAGCGACGGAAGCCATGTAGTGTAAGGTTGCTGTCGGCTGTGCTGGCCTGCCAGTGACTGGGGAATTGTTCGCTCAAGCTTTGACTGGGCTCCATAGACCTCCTTCTCTGTAAGTTGATAAGCGAATTAATAAATTTAGTCCAAGTATATTGATGTACCTGAAATTAGGTGTGACGAGCCTGTATCTTTGAGTATAATGTCTCTGGTTTGGGCGTCTTTGTGGATTAAGCTTGGCGGCATTCTAAGAATTAAACAAGCTTAGAAATGGACGGAAAATAGATGTACGCAACGACGAATTTCAATTGAGTCAATTGAGTGTCACAACGTTGTGCAACAATTTGCCTTGAATCTCTATGCAATAAGGGATCTCAGATCCTGAGTTATTTGGTGCCCAAGCTGCCTTACTATCTCGCTCAGCGCGAGGCTCCCGGCCTGAGTGGCAGATACTATTGGTACACGTTTTACCAGCGATATGCAAGATTGACTTTTGAATTGTTTGGCGCCCAAGCTGCCTTACCATCTGGTAGAATACAAGACTCCCAACCTGAGAGACAAATAGTATTCTCACACGTTTTATAACCAATATGCAAGATTAGCTGCTGAGTTGTTTGGTACCCAAGCTGCCTTACTATCTGACCCAGCGCGAGGCTCTCAGCCTGATAGACAAATAGTGTTCGCACACGTTTTATGAACGGTATCTCTTCATGATTACCCCTCTAGTTTACCTGCGCGACTGCAACTGCATGCATGAAACTAACACCCAACCTCGAAACCCGACGAAGGGGACAAGAGCTGAGCCTCCTCATGCTACCAACAGTTACATATAGATGACCGAAATAATCCAGTAATATCGTCAATTCACATATCGTACACCCAAGCTTTTTTTTTTCAATCGCCAACTAGCTATCAAAGATATATCATGTCGGATCCCAGCAACTACACTATTGGGTGGATCAGCGCCATCGAAATCGAGTACATTGCTGCGCAAGCATTTCTCGACGAGCGGCACAAAGGTCCAAAACGGGTCAACAAGAACGATGAAAATCACTATACGCTGGGCAGAATTGGAGACCACAACGTCGTGATAACAGTTTTACCCCGAGGAGACAATGGCATAGCAGCCGCAGCAATAGCCGCAAAGGATATGATGCACACCTTTCCTAACGTTAGGGTATGCCTGATGGTCGGTATTGGTGGCGGCGCACCTAGCAAAAGACATGATATACGTCTTGGAGATGTTGTTGTCAGTATTCCTACCTTTATCGAAACGAGTGGTAACCTGGGTGGCGTGGTTCAATATGATTATGGGAGAACTATTCAGGAGAGGCGCTTTCAAGGGGCAAGATACATGAATCAACCAGACAAAGCTTTGCGTAATGCGGCGAACGGGCTCAGTGCAAAGTATAAGAGCGAGGGAAACAATATCGACACAGTCATTAACGACATCCTCGCGAAAAATGAAAAGCTACAAAAAGAATACAGTCGACCAGATCCAGACTCCGATAAACTCTATTCAAGCGACGCTGTGCAAACATTAGGTCCTGGTAAGGATCTTGCATCAGAACTCATAGAACGACCTAAAAGGTCTGAAAAGGAAGATAATCCGGCAATTCACTATGGTCTGATTGCTTCGGCCGATGGCTTCATGGAAGACGCTCAGATTCGAGATATCCTTGCAGAGGAACTTGATGTCTTGTGCTTTGAAATGGAAGCTGCAGGATTAATGAACAGCTTCCCGTGCCTAGTGATCCGTGGCATCTGCGATTACTCGGACAGACACTGGTTCAAGGAGTGGCGAGGCTATGCAGCCATGACGGCAGCAGCGTATGCAAAGGCACTCCTCGAGATGGTGCCAGTGCGCGAGGTTAACACAATGCAAACAATTAATGGTAAGTGGTCTCCTAAGATACCCAGAGGCACATGCTAATAGAAGCAGATCTTGTTCCGCCTGACCTTATGGAGAGAGCAAGAAGCTTCATCGCACCGTTTTGGGGTGACAAGAAGAAAGAAGCCGTTTCTGTGTCTGGTATGTCTTTGTTACTACCTATAGTAACATCATTGAATAAAATTTAATACTTGATCTTAGTAATAGCCGACCCTGAAGAGACTCGGACAAAGGACAGAAGCAAAGATCAGATGCCCCCGACTCCAGCACAGTCACCAATTATGGGAGGCGTTGAGCCCAAGGAGACTCAGGCAAACGGTAGAAGCAAAGATCAACCCCACCAGAAGCACCCAAATCGGACAGCTGTAGCGCAATCACCAACTACGGGAGATTTTGACAACGGGAAAGCCCAGCTCTATCGGATGCCTCCGAACCAAACAACGAAAACTCTGCCGGCTAAGAATGGCTCCACTAGTAGCCAGACTGAGATTAAGGATGTGTACATCGCGGTGATGGGCGTCACTGGCGCTGGGAAGAGCTCTCTCATCTCCCTGTGTACTGGCAAAAATGTTAAGATCGGCCATAACTTGGAGTCCTGTGGGTATACGTGCAGTTATCAGTTTCGCCATTGAACAAGCCAACTAACAACGTTGACCCCTAGGTACCATTGATGTCGAGGATGTCGAGTTCATGCTCAATGACCACGTCTGCGTCCACCTCATCGATACACCGGGCTTCGACGACACAAGCCGGTCTGATGTGGAGGTGCTGCAAAACATCGCTGACTGGCTTAAAAACTCGTACGAACGGGGCACTCAGCTCAGCGGCCTAATTTATCTGCACCGTATCATTGATATCCGCATGGCTGGCTCTGCATGGCGCAACCTATCGATGTTTAAGAAGCTATGCGGTGAAGAGGCATATTCATCTGTCGTACTTGCTACTAGTATGTGGAACCAGGTCGACGAGGCTATAGGTGCGCAGCGCGAGCGAGAACTCATTGAGACACCAAAGTTTTGGGGCATCATGCATAAGAATGGCAGTAAAATCTTTCGGTTGAACCAGACGCGCGAGAGCTGCCTTGAAGTAATTCGGCATATTGTCTCCTTGGGCTCGACCACCATTCTTGGGCTGCAAGATGAGATCGTCAACCAGGGTCGCCAAATCGAGGATACCGAGGCGGGCGTGCAACTTAACGAAGATATTATCCGCGAACGCAAGAAGCATGAAGCTGAGCTACTAGCTTTGAAGACGCAGATGAAGGAGGAGATGGAGCAGCAGGATGCTGAAATGCGGCGTTTATTAAAGGAAGAATGCGATGTGCTTGAGGAGAACATTCGCCGCAGTGATGTGGAACGGGCTAAGCTCAAGCAGGACCTCAAAGAAGTTCACGAGCGCAAAGAGCGCGAGTTCCTCGAGCTCAGGAAACAGATGGAGGAGAAACAGGAAGCGGCCCTCAGACAGCAGGCCGAGAAACATGAAGACAGGTTTCGCCTCAACGAAGAACGCAACCGTAGGCAAATGGATTCCCTTACTGAAAGGATGCGCTACACGGAAGAGGTCAGTCGTAAGCATGAGGAGGCCCTTCAGAGGCAAGCTCAGGAAGATGAGGACCGCGCGAAGTCCTGGGCCGAGCATCGTGATACACCACTTCACCTTGCAGCTCGGCAGGGAAAAGCAAATGTGGTTCAGAAGCTTCTTACGCAAGGAGCCAATATTGAAGCCAAAGATAAATATGGCGGTACACCATTTTATGATGCAGTTTACGGCGGAAAAGCAGATATAGCCGAGTTGCTACTTCATCATGGAGCTAATATTGACGCTCCGAGAGATAATGGCCATACAGCTCTTCATCAAATGGCTGCTGAGGGAAGAGTCAATATGGTTAATTTTCTTCTTGACCATGGAGCTAATATTGAGGCTAAAAATGATCAAGGTGACACTACATTTGGTCTTGCGATTTGGAATGAAAAAGCAGATCTGGCCAAGTTGCTGCTTCGCCGAGGAGCTGATATTGAAGCGCAGCAAAACGACCATGGGTGTACAGAGCTTCATATTATGGCTTATCATGGGAAAATGGATATGGTTAAATTTCTTCTTGACTCTGGAGCTGATATTGAAGCTAAGAGAACGGACTACAGTACACCGTTGTACTCCGCAATCTGGAATGGAAAGAATAACGTGGCTAACTTGCTGCTTAATCGAGGAGCTAATATTGAAGCGCGGCAAAATAATCAGGGTGATAGAATGCTTCACCTTGCGGCTTATCATGGGGAAATGGATATGGTTAAATTTCTTCTTGACTCTGGAGCTGATATTGAAGCTAAGAGAACGGACTACAGTACACCGTTGTACTCCGCAATTTGGAATGGAAAGAATAACGTGGCTAACTTGCTGCTTAATCGAGGAGCTAATATTGAAGCGCGGCAAAATAATCAGGGTGATAGAATGCTTCACCTTGCGGCTTATCATGGGAAAGTAGATATAGTTGAATTTCTTCTTAACCATGGAGCTAATATTGGGGCTGAAAACAAGAATGGTCATACACCACTTGCAGTGTCGGATGCAAGTATGGACAGACGGTTGCGTGATCGAGGAGCTAGGGGGTAAATATGAAGCAACAGTTATGATTCGATAGTAAATTTTTCATAGATACACATGCACCGAGACTTTACTAGAGTTGCGTCGTCAGGAGAGCAGCCACTTGCAAGTTATATGATTGCTTCTTACGCTCCGTCTTTTTTCTCGCCGCAGCCCTTCTGATATTGCATCTCTGTCATGCTCATAAGCCACGTCAATTCTACGAGACCTCTATATGACGAAGCTTCTATATCAACCCGCTTAAAGGCCATCCACAATGTATTCTGCATCTTACCAGTCTTCCGTCGCTTTTATCATCTACTGCGCTGTGTAGAATACCATCTCCATTCTGCGATGCGTTGAAAGATCTTTCTGCAAGGTCGACCATGTCTCGCATAAGTTCGCTCCTCTCTTTTTCCCTCTGTAACCTGAGCAGCGAAGCAACACTCTATTAAACAATGTGCTTCCTTGGTGTCTGTGCAGTCAGAAGCGCCAAGTCTGAATTATTTCTTTTTGCAATATAAACCATATTTCTTATTGCTCGAAGAGAATCTACTCCTTTTGTAATAGCTTAAGCTCTCACAACAAGGGAAGTAACGGAGCGGGAGTGGGCGTCGAACGTTTAGCTCGCTGGGGCGGAAGCGTTCAAGATTATGTACATTCCTACGGCTTAAAGAGGCTCTCTAGTGGCGTTGTGATTGAATTATATCAATTCTTTTACAGTAGGATACTAATAAAGCTGGTACCACCTCTCCTAACCTCCCATAACAAAGGGTCATGAGGCTGATTTGTCGTGCTCGCAATGAGATCTTCCTCCTTCCGGGGCCTCCTCACTAGGAGAGCCGTAAGTCTGATAATTACCCATTTAGAAAATGCTGTCACCGGGGAAATAGGCATCCTGGTAATAATCAAGCTGGTGTCTTGTTCTGAGTAGGTTTTGTCTATGAAACCAATTAGTAATGCTTGGTTCCATCATTAACAGATTCGATGTCAATTGCAAATACCTCCCAAATATCAGCAACCAGATATGTATCTTGGCCAGCAGCAGGTAACTCGTAGATGGCTGTAGCAGCGACAAAGTTCAGCCACGTGTAATTGGCATGCCCCGTTTCATACTTGACTCTCACGATGCCGCGGTGGCCATCTGCTTGGCCGTCGTCATTTTCCAACTGTGTCCCAAACATTTGCAGGTAAATCAATGCGCCGTCGTCAGTTTGCACATTCAAGCGTACGTCAGGATGGTAGAACCCCTTGGCATCATATGACCCGTAGTCGGCGCCAAACGATAGGAACTTTCCAGTAACGCTTGGTCCGCTGACAGTGCCCCCAGTTATCGGAACCGTTACTTGCTGGCCGAGCCCAACATCTCCAGCGTCCAAGGCTGATCCGAATGTCACGTTCATAAGGCCAAGGTAGTTCAGAGATGGCTTGCTAAGTGCTTGACCTGCGACTGTTCCGGCATAGGCAAGGACGTAAGTAATATAGTCGGCGGTTCTCATCTTGGATTAATATGGGCGATATTATTCGTGAGTCGGGTTGGGAGTCTGTGATAAGTTGTGAGGTTGAGTATGTTCAACTCTGTATATATGTCGAGCATCAACTTGACATTATATAGCCGGAGTGTGGCATTCGACATCTCCTTGCCTCTTCTCCTTTTCCTACTTTTTGTCTTCTCCTGCGAGTCGGAGTTGGAATTTATAATGAATTAGCAATCAGATGAACAGACCGATGGTTGTTAAACAATCATGCGGTATGGTATGGAATAATGGAGTGACAGCGGATTTCGCTATTTCCGAGCATCTGACAGTCTTTCACTTTGGAACGAATCTTTCGTATAATAGAGTGAGAGCACTTACTAAGCGGAAGCTGGAAAGCACGGAGTTGATGCAGGTGAGAATTCAGTAACCCTGCATACGGTCGGGGGAACGAGGGCGGAGTCCGCCAGCTGGATAAAGAGGCGGAGAGTGCTGGGTAATAATATACGAACCTTGTTCTGGCGGATTTGTAACAGGTCACTTTAACTCTCCTTTCAGTGGATTCATCTCTTGTTCTGTGGCCTCATAATCGCACCTATCCGGAATGAACTGAGCTGAGCCATTTACACTTCTCACAACCTAGCTTAGAACCTGGCTTTAGTTGACAGAAGTTAACAAAATGACTTTATAACCGCCCGAGTTAACTATCTACAGTCTTTGTTACAACCCGTCAGCGAGCGTGTGTCCTCCGTCAACCACAACCCTCTGTCCATTAACAAACTGATTTGAGGCAAGAAACAGCACTGCCTGTGCCATGTCTTCGTCCTTTCCAGGACGACTGCCTGGAATCATGTCCTCAAACTTGCTTTTGCCCAACTGACTCTTTTGATTCTCATTACTCTCCCCCGTAGTCATCTCGCTGGGGAAGACTCCCGGCGCAATGCTGTTGACGCGAATCTTGAGTCCCGCGGCAGCGATTTCTGCCGCCAACATGCGTGTCAAATGCTCCGCCGCGCCCTTGGAGGCGTTGTAGCTGAAATGATGCTGACTTGTTTTGATCAGGCCAGAGATGGAAGTAATGTTGATGACGGTGGCTGACCATCCAGGATTTGTCTCCGTAGACTTCTGCAACAGCGGTAGAAACGCAGCAGTGGTGAAATACATGGCCGCAACGTTCGTCCGATACACATCAGTCCAATCGTCAAAAGTGGCTTCTTCACTGTCAAACAGCGACTCCTTCAACTCCTCGGCAGAATGCGCTTCCGCAGTCGTATGTTTGGAGCTGCTGACACCAGCATTGTTAACAAGAATGCAGAGGCATTTCTCCCGGACCTTGATCTCTTCGACGAGAGATTTGATGCCTTCTTTGGAGTTGACGTCTGCTTGAATGGGAATGATTTCGCCGTGAGCTTCTTCGCCGTGGGTTGATGCCGCCGTGTCGAGCTTTTCTTTGGTTCGGCCGCAGATGTAGACTTTGGCGCCGTTCCCGGCTAGAGCTTGTGCGGCCATGAGCCCGATTCCAGAACCTCCCCCTGCGAATACGGGTTAGAGTTGAAATTGTGATTCTATTTCATGATATGAAAACATGAAATAATGAGAGAAGTATTGGAAGAGACCCACCGGTGACAAGAGCAACCTTGCCAGAGAGGCTAAAAAGCGACTGCGCCTTGAGAGCATTGGTATTTGCCATGATGATTGTAGTTTTACTGTATGAATGAGAAATGTTGACTCAATTGAATACAATTAAGCTATATGAATTACACTCATGTCGATTTATAAAGTGATCTTCTTATATGTAAATCACTGCTAAAGCTGTGTCGCGGCAAAGACGTCATGATAATGAATGTGCGGGTAAAGGTGGGTAACCTCTCATGTAAGTGGCAACTTTGAGATGGACCGCTTACATCTTGGACGCTGCATTAGCTGTGATTCAAGTTGCATTACGGCGGCGCAATTGCTCCGGAAACCTTGAATTGAAGTTTCCGCAGTATATTGGGTGGCTCCATTGAGGTAATGGTTACATGTATATGCATCTCCTATATCCGGCACCATGCAGACATAGATTCATATGTGTAGGCCATCCATTTAACCAGCGTCTTTACTCTCGCCACATTTCACACATTCCACCTCTCGGGTCAATTCATAATTAAGACGAATAACTTTCTTTTGCTATCCAATCCTATGCTAGTTCATTTAAATCATTGCGACATATATACATCCTATGTACAACCGTAGTCCACCTACAGCCTACAAAAAAATCCAATCAATTTTTTTTCCTATTTGAAAGGGCTCAAACTCCAAATGAGCTTTGCTTCATCCACATCATATCCATTATGATGAAACAAAGCGGAAGCCAGCGGCAGCAGACTCCGTGGCCACGTTGTTGATGAGCGATCCATCAGCAGCCAGCCCAACCCACAGCTTGTTGCTACCAGCCTTGATAGTGTACACGCCAGAGGCAGCACCAATCTTCTGGCGGATGGTGAAGACCTCCCAGGAAGAAGCAGTAGCACGCGCAGCCTGCAGGGTAAAGTTGCCAGACTGGTCGGCCGTGACGTACTGGTTGTTGCTGGTGAGCTTGAGGGTGCCGGCGTTGGGGGTGTATGCGCTGACGAAGACGCCGGCGTTGGCCTGGGAGCCGGAGGCAACGAGGTTGGAGGAAGCGCTGTTGGGAACAACCCACTGGCCGCTGGTGGCGGCCTGGATCTTGAAGTTGCCGTAGGGGTTCTGGGGGAAGTTGGTGCCGCAGATGGGCTGGCCGCTGGGGTTGGGACGAGTGCCGATGAAGAAGAGCTCGTTGGTAAAGGTGTTTCCAGATCCTATTTAGGTGGTTAGTTAAACAACTCTAGCTTAGTTTGTTATCCTCTTGTAAGTAACTTACCCCAGGTGGTGAGGTTGGCACTCCAAGCAGCAGCGGTCTGAGGGTTGGCGTTGGCGTAAGCGGCAATCATAACGCATCGCCTAAGAGGATTGAAATGTCAGCAAGATATTACAAAGCATGCATGTATTTGCGCCAACATACCAGTCATCAGCAATAGTTGGGTCGACAATCTCGTTCTGGGCATAAGACCAGACGTTGTTAACCCACTGGGTGTCGTACAGGACCTCGTTGATGGGGGTGATGGGAAGCATCTGGATGGCGGCAATCTCGCTCTTCTGATTGCCCCAGAACAGCCAGGCACCAGACTGCCAGTCCTCGACATTGCCCATGGTGACCAGGTTTCGGACCGCAGGTTCGGGGTAGGGGTTGTTGGGGTCGGTCTGGCTCTGCTGGGGGTACAAGTGCCAGTAGACCTGGGCACCCTGCTGCTCGGTGGCGACGAGGAGCTTGGCGTAGTTGACGTAGTCCTGAGACAGAGCGACTGAGGCCCAAAGGAGAGCACCGTAGTAGCCGTTGACAGCCTCACCAGTAGACTCCTGGTCACGGCTACCGGCTCCGTTGGCGATACCAGAGGCCCAGGAGTGGCCGGCGAACCAATCACGGCATCGGGTGACGGGGAAGTAGGGGTCCTGGGGAGATGGGTTGATGATGTCTCGTGCGAACCAGTTGATAAAGTCCTTGTGCTGGGCCAACCAGGTGGCGTCGTACTTGGCAATGACGGCAGCAACAGTAAGGAAGTATCCGTAGTGGAAGTGGTGATCGTTGTAGTAACCGTTACCAAAGTCGATACCCGAGTTGGTAGCACCGGCCTTGTCAATAACACCACCCCAAGAGGTCTCGTAAGCGGGAGACGCTCCGGTGGTAGGCTGGAACCAGTTGTTGAACGAAGCCTTGAGGTAGTTGGTGACATTAGGGATCAGGTCAGTACGGCCAACAGCCTCACTGTGAGCATAAGAGTTAGTAAATCCGCATCCTGAGAGCAGAGAGGTGAGAGATCTTACGCAATGAGGGCAAGGCGGGCGGTCGCGGCAAGGCTGCCACCCCAGTAGTAGAACTCGTTGGGAATAGGAGCGTTGGCGACGTTGAGCTGGCCAATCTCGTACTGGAGACCCTGGATGACAGAGGCGCTGCAAGAAGAGTCAAGCGCACGAGGAGGGTTCCAGGTAATGCTGCTGAGCTGGTACAGGAGCTTCCACTGGTTGCCGAGGGTAGGGTACATCCATCCCTTGGTGGTGAGGTAGCCCAGAGACGAGGTCGAGGGCGAGTTGGGGCTCTGCAGAGACAGACGGTGGTGAGGCCAGGTCAACATCAGCAGCTGGCTACCATCTCCAACAGTGGCGTAGTTGAAGATGAGGGTGCCGGTGGTGGTGGTGAAGCTGTAGTCCAAGCCAACGCCGGTCGGGTAGACGGAGTAGTGCTGGTCAAGGAGAGTCTTGTGGCTGGCCTGGACGAGTCTGACCACACGGAGGACGCCGTTGTAAGTGCCGCTGGCCTTGATAGTGCCCTGGGCACCGTTGGTGGCAGTGGCAGTCAGGGTGATGGAAGACAGAGCGTAGATCACGTAGGAGGTGCCGGTAGTGTCAACAACGGTGAACGAAGTTCCGGTAACAGTGGCTTGACGTCCTTTGTTAGTCTCACACACAATTTCCCATTCTCATCAAACACGTTCAACTCACCACTCTGGCCGTTGGCAAGGTTCTGGCCGTTGAAGGAAGCGATGCCGCCGTTTCGCGAAGTCAGAAGAGGCGTGGCAGCCGTGTACTGGAGCGTGATGTAAGGAGATCCAGGGATCAGGGGAGAGGTCATGGACGCGCCGCCCTGGAAGTACTGCACCGTCACCGAGTGCGTGTCAAAGGCCGTGGCCTTGTGATTGGCAAAGTTGCCAGAGTGCTCGACAAAGCCGGCGCGCCAGTCGTTCTGCGTGGGCTGCTTGATCGACGTGCCGTCGAATTGGCGGCTGTTACTGACGCCAAAGTTGATGCCGAGGCCGTCGAGCTGCGATTCGTACGGGAAAGGGCCCGAGGCGGTGCCATTGCCGGGAGTGGCGGCATAGGAAGCCCACCAGGAGTTGGTTGGGAACTATATTGAAGCCAAAGTAAGTTTCTAGATCTACACGCCCCTGTTTGGTTACTGTGTCATTCATACCGGAGGCTTCAGTCCAGCGAAGAAGGAGGACACGGGAGCTCCATCAGCGCCAGTGGCAGTGGTTCCGCCAGAAATGCCGGATGGGTTGCTGGTCGCGATAGGGGCGAAGAGACCACGTCCGGCAATATTTTGAAGCTTTCCGCTGTTTGGCAGAGCCGCAACGCCAATCGCCGAGGCGATGACGAGGTTCACAAGAGAAGCCAGCATCCTTGAAGCTCGAGCGAAGAGATACTAAGGAGAAGACCGCTGTGCTTGACCACACCTGGAGGGAATATCGCCAAGAGAGGCGAGGGCGAAGCAGCCTCCTTATACTTGGTCTCTCAACAATGAAGATGAGAATGCCATTGCGTCACTCGACAGCATCCATTCTCCTGCCCAATGGCCCCGTAACCACCCCCCTCCCCCAGCGGAATCTCGCTCCGATCTAGGTCCAACCCCGGCGGTAATTGAAGCTGCGCTGCTGCCCTCTCTCGGCGGTATTTGGCATCGTGGGAATGGGGCCGGGGCCCGGCCATTTTGGAGCCGCGAAGGGTTGGCTTATACCACTCTAGCAGAGGCAAAAGCTTCCGGGGTATATTTGGTGCACATCAGCTTAAACCTGCTCACGGCAGAGCTACCACTCTGTTTACGAGAGCAAGTCGGATGCGGTATGGTGTTTGATAATATCCACTTCGCCGATGATTCCGATCAATCTGATGTTTGCTTCCTTTGCCAAGACCGGGGGGCGTGGCATGGCCCAAGGCACTCAGCATCGGACCGAACTGTGGAAGACGTCAAAACTGTTGATTAATTCGCAAGCCTCTGCATGATGAGATACTATCAGGGCGGCGAGATGCATTTCCATCAATGACATCGACCGAAAGATGGTGTTGATCATTGACGGGAGGTAACGAAACCATGGTATCTATTTCGCTTTCTGTTCTGTTTGATCTTTTGCAAGAGGCTTCTGCTTTCTTCAATCCAGCATCTCCATATTCCTTGAAGCTACCGCAAAGGGCTTTTCTAATCCTAGCCAAGCTCATCTAACTCCCGAGGTCACGCGTCGCAGTAACGAGAGGCGTGGGGTTTAGCTCTCACATGCTGGTTTTACTACAGGCCGGCCTTGTCAATACTTGCGAGTATTATGGAGACCCCCCTCAAGCTTGAATTAGAGAGAAAAAGTAAGCTTGCGGCTACTAGTTGCCTATAACCTCCATCTCGCTCGTTTTTCCTCCTTTGGCGTTTCTCTGCCTTGTGAAATGAAAGAAGAAAACTTGAGCGACTTGCGCGCCAACAAAGCCACGAAGTTATCCAATTGCCTAAATAGGAAACCCCCCGGCTCGGGACGGTGGGCCTGGCATTTCTGGAAGACAAGGTTGGTGGCTCGATCTATTTGCCCTAGGGCTCAACTATGCTGTAACCATATGACAGAGGTCATCATTTTGAAATTGCTGGGGATGTTTCACGTCCATGGTGAGACGTTATGCAGCGGGCGAAAATCATGCTGCGTACATGTCTAAGCGCACGTGTATACATGTATATATGGGAAGCTTCTTCCTCCCTGTGTATTCGCCGACAGCTCCAAAGGGAGAAGCGAGAGTTGACGATTACGAGTAATCAAGAAAATGGATATGGTTCGGCGTTTATGGTCAAAGACGGACAAGTCGTCGTGATTAGCTGATGCGGGCAAAAAGCATAGCTCGGCTCTTTTACCCTCTTCCCCCACAATCCATTGACCTTGTCAGTGCGGAGAGAGTAGGCTGCACAGCACCGCGCATTTCGGCTCCGCATCTCCCCGCATTCAGTCATACCCGAGTAGTCGGGACTTGGAAATGACAGGATTGGCCTGGAGAATGCGGGAGAGTCACGCTTGAGCCGGTGGCTTTTGATGGTCTCGAAACTTGAGTATACATGAGACACCTCGAAGCTTGAAGTATTTCAATTAAAAGCATTAGGCCTGAGTGCATTCATCAAGCAAGAAACACGCGATAGTCTTACAAAGTCACCTCATCTTTGAGCTTCTCCCTATTCTCAAGCTTCCTTGAAGCTCAAAGGTAACGTGCTTTGTGCATAACAGCCTTAATGACCGGGGAGTCGCGGCATTTAACCGCCATCGTCGCCCAGTTATGAGGAAAACTTGACAGTGGTATCGGCCGCTCCAGTATTAATGCCGCGACGCTAACATTTTTGAATCATTCCCCAAGGCCAGGGGGGTCTGGATTCCCGTCGGTAATAGGTTGAGGCCGTGCTCCGTATCTTGTGATGCCTCCCCCACAAGCAGGGGGGGGGGGGGGGGAACTCAAAGCCTACCAATAAGAAGGGACATGGTACTTGCTCGATGCTTGTTCAGCTTGGAGATGAATCCCTCCAACGCCGTTGCTACTGCCTCTCACTAGCCCAGATGTTGAAGGAATCTGATTAGCTGACAAGGCAGATCCGGAGTACGGAAAGACGGCAGGCATTATATCGGCCCAAGCGCAAATGCTAGCAGCGCGTTGTCACTCTGAGACAGCGCGTGAAAGGCCGTCTTGGCCAGTCATGTTCCTGAAAATCGCGGGAAATCTTGTCGGATTCGGGTTAGGCTTAGCACGAGAGCCCTCGTAGCGTAGAGAGTTGGGAGCTGATGCGCGGGGCCAGGCCCCCGGCTGGTATATTGAAAGGGCCGAATTGGTATGGGGATGGACTGCTCGCATACGGGCCTACTTGGTCTTGGATGTAAATGGCGATGATTTGCTCTATAAGGGAGATTCATTGGCCGGACGAGTGTGGTTGAGCACGTGGGAAAGGAGAGCAATTATTTGTCTTGGAGGGCTTGGCTATTTGCTCATCGTGGCCTATCCTGCACGATATGCTGGAGGTGTAGATGGCTATTGATGTCACGAAATTAAATGACATGGCGAAAAGAAACGAGGCGAGTCATTGAACATCGGCCGCAAGCGAACAGCGTTACATGCCTATATGGAAGCGGCTCTTCTTTATACGAAAACTTGCCCGACGGGGAGAGTCACTCTTTATCCCCGAGCTATCACCATTGCATGCCTCGAGAGATACTCGTATGTGAGGCTATACGCATGAGCTTCGTGTTGAAAATACGCCGCAATCAGGCCAGAGACGTTCCATCGCACGCAATTATGCAGCAGCCTATATCGAAACAGCGTATACGAGGACTGGTAGCGTAAGGTGATATCGAAGGAAGTGGTATTGCTCCTCAATGATTCCAAAGGCTGGGTATAGGCATTGACTAAGCCTGCTACCACAGCTGATAAACGCCCTCATACCGATGATAAATATAGACCATATACTCCTAAATGATGGGACATGGAGATGGCAACTGATAGAACGTTATAGAAAGCATGAACTTACATTGCTTCTTTCCACTTCTGGAATAATCTCTTGATCGGGCCGTAAGCCTTGAGGTGACGAGATGTCAGTTGAGGTGGCAGTGTCAGCCCCCTTTGAGAGAGTTGCACTTTTTAATCACGCATGAGTACCCTATAGTTACCATTGAATGAGAAATTAGTACAATGAGCTCATGGGCTGCTTCGTGGAGATACTCGATAGTGTCTCTTCTCTCAGGATGACCACAGTCGTTGTCTGCTATCCATTGGTAATATGAATACTTGGGACTATGCCAATCTCGGCCACAGCAATACGTTAAGCTGAGTGAGTAAGGGCGAAACATTGAAGAGGAGGAAGATGGTGTAAGAGAGATGTAGGAATGTAAGAGCCGCCAATGTTAGTCATTGCGTATCGCTGAGAGTCACAGCCGGGACAGCCACACAAAGTATACGCAGACTCCTCATGCTAACTGGAGCTATCACTCTAACCAGTCAAGGCACCTGGTAATCTGCCCAACCAGACAGACACTTTGTATGCAGGAACGATTCTTGGCACGAGTCGGCAGTGGTAGCATCTGGTTGTAGTGAGGAATCGGTTATTGGTTGGAATCGGTTATTCGGTTGCGGTACTATTGGTATACAGTTTCCCGGCCTAACTGCATACAAGGTAGTGCCAACAAAGCAAGCCAGACACACTTGGAATTGAACTGTGGCTGTTGCTCGGGACACATAACTGCTGGCCGAGAAAATTGCCACTTTGGCATGACAGAAAAGGACAAGATAAGATTAGAGCAAAGGAGACGGCGCGACGCGCCGAGGGAGAACAAAGGAGCAGGCGTAAAGCCCAAATTAAGCTTCGAGGAGCAAGGCAGATCTGCGCTGCATGAGTCGCCTGGATCTAACGGTCGAGGTGCCGATATTCCAGAGATCCATCCTCGCTAAGCAACGGCTTCGGTCAAAGATGGGGACTAAAATCAAACCGTTCCTATCAAGATCGACGATCTGCCACCTCGCATTCTATCTGTCACCTCGCATTTTATGCCAGCATCAAGAACTAGCCTCAGTTCGTGAGATACTAGGTCGATGTAAGACGATAATACGGCAAACAGGGCCGTGCGATGACGTCTCTTTCACAACTGCCGATGTCAAAATTGGGTTTGGGCTGGGACGAGGATTGCGTTGCACAGTCCTGACACGTCAAAAAAGAATAAGAGGAAAAAAGCTGGCATTAATTTGGTAAACGCGAGCGCGAACGGGGCCGGGGGTGCAGATTTTGGCTCACCGGACTTGACTCGGGGAGCGAGTGGGACCGGACCGGAGATTTTGGAGACGAAGATGCCGGAGATGCCGGACGGACGACACGGACACGGTCATACGGTGAGATGGGCAGCTCTGACGTAGGTGAATGGCAGGCAGGAGTTTGCGAGGAAATTATCAACATTTTTCTAGAACAATTGTGTCTCAATTTGCAGGTTTGGGCACATTGTCCGCTGCTGCTCACCGGATGATGCCTGTATTAGACGGCATCTTCATCTCCAGCCGCACAGCCACAAGACAGACGGATTCCTGAGTCGCGCAGAACTTCTAGACGGCATCAATCACGTCTACTCAAGCTACATCCAGTATAGCCCCCGGAAAACGACTGCCAACCGCGTATTCTGCATCAAACTAAGGTTCCTTTTCCCCAAGGGTACAGTAGCCGTTAAAATCTTGCTGATAATGACGTAGGGCGGAATCACACGCACTTTAAAGAAGTTTCTGTCTCAAAAGCCCAGAGTTGCCGACATTCCCGCGGATTGCCCGCAATAAGCGCAATGGGGCTCCCGCAAATGGGTCTTGCGGCGGGAATAACAGCAAAAAGACAGAGCGCGTTGATTGACGGGCACCAGAAGCGATTGCCACCAGTGGCGTGCTTAACCCAACTTGAGCGAAAGAGAGAAAAAAAGCAAAGAATGCCAAAAGAACGATCCACTTGCGATAAGGCTGGGGGGATCCAGTAAGGCTGCCTGGATTTGAAGAACAAATTCGTTTCCATATTGCCGATTGGACGGGTCTCGGTAGCAGCTCCCGACTTGCAGCTTACTGGACTGCTCCCTGAATCGTTTTTTTTTCTCAATTTTTATGGACTTTTCCCTTTTCTGTGCTTCTCCAGCGCCCAATTCCAGGTTTTTACTCACCAAAAGTCTCCTCCCCCATGTATTCCTTTCTTCTAAAGGGTCCAACTAAGCACGAGTTCCGCAGCCTCATCCTGTCGTCTCCGAATGCCGGGGAAAGGCTGAGCCGGGCATCGTCACTATCTGGGGACGGATTCTACTTTTTGCATCCTAGACAGTTTTGACTGAGACACGCGTGGCATGAGGCTCGTAGGAAATGCTCGCTGTTGGATCTTGTGTTAGCACCATGCAAGGCGCATCAACTTGTCGCCCGTGATGGCGTCAACACGCTTCGGTGTGCATTGTTTTAAAAAGTCTCGGATCCCCACGCATAAAATGAACAGGCTAAAAATTGAATTGGCCCAGTGTTCTATCCGTCTCTTGATTGTCTGTTTATTTATTTCAATTCAGTTGATCCTGTATTTACTACAGCAACCAACTACCAACTAAGAACAATCCAAGCTCTCCTCTCCTCTACAAGAGCCAAAATCAGCTGCAAGTTCCGGCCTTCGGACCATCGGCGTCGCCTTATTTCGGGCCGTCGGCACAAGCTGTTAAGTCGTGCATCTTGTTGCATCTTGTCCCTGACAGGTATCTCCTGTGTCGCATGTGCTCCAGTTCCAGTGCGCTGCTGGCATAATGGAGGGCGCAGGCCAGGACGAGGGTACCTACGTGTACCCACAAGTAACCGCCACGCCAAAAGTTCCCCAGCCGGTACGAGCCTCAGTCTCTCAATTCTCAGTTCTCGCATGACTCCATCTTTCTGCTTTTTGCTCACTCTCTCACACATTCTCGCTTCCCGTCTTTTATCGTTTGCTCATCTAATCAATCTTTCTCTCCAGATCGGCTCCTCTGATCTCTATCCTCCGCTGGTCCCGCAACTGTCCATCTCCAGCCCCTTGGCCCTTCGCCCTTCACCGAGTCACCCCCAGTTTTTCCGCTCGCGGCTTGAAGCCTCCGCCTCGGGTTTCTTCACTCCTCCTCCTTACTTCTTCGCCACGCATTGCGACGGCTCCGAGACCCAATCGCCTCCCTCGCTCTGCTTCTCGCCGTCCATCTCGTCCTCGTCCTTCTCCGGGTCCGTCGCCGTCATGGACCTCGACCCGCCCGCCGGGGCCGACGTGCCGCCGTATGGCCTCGCCGGATCGTCGCTCCCGGACGCCCATCCGAGCCTCGCAAATCCCGCCGATGGGCCCGGCCTGTCGCTCGACCGCCGGCCCAAGAAGTCGTCGACGACGTGTGCCGTGTGTCGCTTCCGCAAGGTGCGCTGCAACGGCGCGCGTCCCTGCTGCGGCAATTGCCAGCGCCTCGGCTTCCCCTGCTCATACGATGATACCGACGTCGATGCCTGGTCCATGTCGCTGCCGCGCCGTCGGGTCAAGCAGGCCTGTCTCAGCTGTCACAGCCGCAAAGCGCGATGCTCCGGCCATCTGCCCTCGTGCGAACGATGTCGAGTTCAGGGCATCGAGTGCGTCTACCGGCCAAACAAGCGTGCAAAACCATCGTCAGCCGGAGCCGGCATTGGAGATTCCAAGAGCCCCAATAGCCCAGATAGAGAGTCAGATCGAGACGGTGGTGCTAGGGAGAACCGCAGCCACAGAGAGAACCGGGACCTTGACGAAGGACGCAACGAAAGCCCGGCCTTGACCGACGCAGCCAGCTCTGCGAGTGATCACCATGAAGGGTAAGTTCCAGATAGGGGGGTGACTTTCACACATGCTTGTGCTGACCTTGGGGCCTCTTCTCAGTCCTCATATCGACGAAAGCTTCAACTCCATCGTCAGCCGTGCATTTGACCTCTTCTTCCGCCACGTCCACCACATGGCCATGTTCACCTTTCTGCATCGCGCCTCTCTGATGGAGCAGTATCACGCCGGCAAGGTCGAGCGACCGCTTCTGCTGGCCATTGTCGGCATCACATCATGCTTGACCGATATGGGGCCCGGCATGCGTGAGTACGGAAACCGCTGCATCAACGATGCCGAGGCCCTTCTGCTGGCTGACTACAGCCGTCCGTCCATTGTCAAGATCCAGGCGCTCATCTTCGTCATCAAGCATCGCATCCTCTGCAACAAATTCTCCAGCGCCTTTGTCCTCCACAGCTTTGCGTCCCGCTACGCCACCGCGCTGCGTCTCAACTATGAGGCGCCGCATCTTCGCTTCCTGGCCCAGGAGTCCCGTCGGCGTCTCATGTGGGCCATGTACTGCATCGACACCAGCATCTGCGGCGGATATCCCGACTTTGTCCTTTGGAGGGCCGATCAGATCCACGTCTATCTGCCATGCAACGAGCGCAACTTTGAGTTTGACCTGCCGCAGCAAACGGAGAAGCTCGTGCCGGACTCGCACCAGCCGCGACCACCACTCGCCGAGGACGTCGGGACCTTGGCTCTTCATGCGCGCATCCTCCATATCCGCCAGAAGATTATCGAGTTCACAAAGGTAGCTCAGTATGACCGTGGCATGGAAGCTGCTGAGCTGCAAGGTCGCATCTTTGCGCTGGACAAGGAGCTCAACGACTTTGCCACCAACCTCCCGACATCGTTCCAGTTCTCCGAAAACTCGCTTCGTCTCCGCGCCTACTCTCCACGGCTGTGTGTCTTTGTCATGATTCACATCTGGTGGCGCCAGTGCTACTGCGACCTCTACCGCCTCGCCCTGGCCGACATTAACGGTGGGCTGCCGCAGTCCATGCTCGACATGTTTGACCAAGGCTTCCTTGAGCACTGTCACCGACAGTGCGTTGATCACTCGCTGGCACTGACGCTCATCTTTTCGCTCATCCAAAAGCTGGATGCGAAGCCGGTGGCCGACATCGACCTGGCCATGTGCGCCTACCAGTGCGCGCGGATGCTCATGTACCTTTTCCAATCCAACATCTTTAGCCGTTTTGGCGTCGCGGCAGACACTGTCATGGAGCAAGCCCAGCTTTGTTTGCAAACTATCAAAGACTGCTGCGTAGGGCCCGCGGTGGACTGTATCGTAGCAGATTTGGAGAGGCTGGTTAACCGAGACGCAAGGGCCGTGACAGGAGAAGGCGTCGTGTCCACCGATTTATCGCAGCAGACGATGCCGCAAATCACAGACGGAGCGGGTGTGCTCAACGCTCCCGCCACAACCGGGCTGCAGGCTTTCAACTCTTCCTCAGGCGCCGTCAACAATACCGTCTCTCCGTTTACTCATCCCGTCATGACTGCTCCGTGGATGTCGGAGACGGCCTTTACGCCAAGCCTGGACCAGCAAAGTCTCCCTCCAGATGTTCATGCCGATCCGACCAAAGGCGGAACTCCCAATCTGTCTGCTCCGCGATCAGAGTATGGCCAGTCGGAGCTGAATAATGAATACGACGGCACGTTTGCAGGACTCGGGCTGGACGATGGATTTGATTATAACATGGGAGTGGACATGAACATGTGGGCTACGAATGGGGGCAGCTGGACTGCGCCGGGATTTGGCGCCTGGATGGGCTGAAGGGGAGGAAGAAGAAGAAAACAAGGAGAGAGATGAATGAAGGGGGAGCACAGTAGGAACTACTATATATTAACTACCATACATGCATATATATATGTATAGGTGTGGGATTCGAGAGGTTTCATCCTCCAAATGGTTTGGAAAAAGCAAGGCGAATGGAGCGGTGGGATGGCGCAATGACAGGGGCAACTTGGACGAATAGGAAACGATCATGATAGATTCAACAAGCGTGTTATTAAATTAGCTTAGTGCGAATGAATACCCAGAGTGTGCCCTCTTTTTAAAACAAAATGCCAATACCCAAAGAAAAACGCCTGATTTCCGTCATTACATGATGGTCGTTAATAGATGCTCGAAACATTAAAAACACTTATATCCAAGTTGTCGCTGTAGAAAGATTGGCGCCGCTGGCAACGGCTAACCTCCCGTTTCCTTGATCCCACAACCCAACTTTGGTCGTCTTGGTGCCCTCGTACTTTAATTTGCCCTCAACCTCCCCGTCTGTTGCTGCCGTCGCATCCTCCAGGATTGGCCGGATCTCGGGCCCTGCCACCAGCTGCGCAACGGCATGCCACACGTTTCCATACAGCGACCAGTGCGTCCGCCACAGGAACATGCCCGTCACGGCAAACACGCATATCAAGTTGACCAGCACAAGCACGCCCACGACAATGATGCCAGTCTTTCCCACGGGGACCGACGCCTCGGTTGAAAAGACCATGGTGCTGTTGTCGCCCATGTCGAAGCCCGGCACGGCGCTCGAGTATTGTGCCTGGTAGAGCCAGAAGAAGGTCGCCTGGATGGCCTGCGCCATGCTGCCGGTCCTAGCGGCGACGGCGTGGAAGATGAGGCTGACGTACGGATGGGTCTGCCAAGCCGAGTTGGTATCCCCGAGGGCAGAGCACACGCCGCAGACGTAGATGGAGAAGTTGGCCGATGTGCGCACGACGTGGAAGTCGTTTGTGTTGATGCCGTTCTGGACCGCTTCGAAGAACTGGCTCGTGACGGAGGTGCTGTTGATGAAGCTGGGGTTGTAGTTGGGCGACTGGGCGTACATGTTGTTGAGCTCGTCTACTGAGACGTCGGTCCAGTTGCTGAGGGACATGATGCCGCGAGAGACGTATGACGCATTGCTTGTCGCATCTGTCATGTTGACAATTGCATCGGTAGACCAAGTGTTGTTCCCGGCATAGTACTGGATCTCCGGCTCCGGGGAATCGGCCGTAGAGTTGAGCGAGACGTGCTCCAGCGTCAGCGTCGAGTTGAGCAGGCACATTGTGAGATTGAGAAACTGGCGGTCCCCAAAGTTCATGACGGTCCACTCCCCCGAAGCGCCCTGCTTCGGCAGAGGAAATTTCGTTTGGTTGTTGACCATGCCAGCCAGGGACAAGCTTGCCCAATGATTTGTGTCGACGTCTGTGTTGAACACTAGCATGAATGCTGGGACGGGTGCGTTCGGTTCAAAGCTCTCTCCAACGGTGTTGATGACGCATAGCGAAGTTGGCTGGCGCGGGAGAATCGGCTTGTCGGTGTCTGTGTAGGCGTATGGCACATTGCAGTTGAAGGGGAGTTTACAGGTTGACCCTGCAGATCCGCACGACAGGCCATCTAGGAATGTGTGTCCGCCTGGGGATTCCCAGGTGATGTTGCCTGTGATGACCGCATCTTCCATCATATGTGATATGGCCGAAGTGGGCGGGATCCCGGTGATGTATCCATTGACAATCTTGGGACGGGTACAGCCGGCGCGAGAGGTGTAGACGGCTGAAGCCCCCTCGTACGAACGGAGATTCTTGCGGCTCTGGGTCTGGAGGGGTATCATCGATCGCTTAATGAGGCCAGTGTCAGCGAAGGCCTCTTGAGGACTCGGCTTCTCCAAGGTGGCCTCTCCAAATGTAGAAAACGTCTGTAGGGGCTGCTGCCATATCCCTGGGTCTGGTCCCAAACGAGGCAGCCCGAACGGACCAACGAGCTCTGAAGAGGTCTCAATGACCGGGACATGAGTATTGGAAGACTGGAGGACAAGAGAAATCGAACGGAAATCGGACAAGAGGATAGTCGACGAGAAGGAAATGGCCGTCGAGACCAGCCAGAGGAGAAGTATCAGAACTGCGGGCACAGAAGTAAACAACCGGGCCGGCGTCTTAGCGAGCGGCGTAACAAACGAAATTGGTCCTCCATTGACGGCACGCAGAACCGAAAACGCAGCCGCATTGCTCATGTCTACTTTTCGAGCCTCGAGAACCAATGCAGCCGCGAGGCCAGTGCAGACAGTCGCCTGGAGCCCAACAATGGAGCGGATGATGAGGGCGCAGACGGTCACCACCCGAGTGCCCGCACCCGAGAGGAAGATCTTTCGCCAGACAGGCGGCGCCTTGGCTCCGTCGGGATCGAGGCCCCGTCCGACCCAGAGGAAGATGAGGAAGCCAAACGTTCCGAGCTGGAGAAGCGTGCCGAGGATGATGGCTGTGCCTGCTTGGCCGCCTATCCGACCCCATGGCCCGGGCCAGGACTTTGCTGCTGGAGGGGTGTTTGAGTCGTTTTCGGTTTCTGTGTCGCGGCTGGAGGTCTGGACGACGGTAGGGACAGGCCGCCTTTTGATTCTCTCCATTGTGGCTGTTGGTGTTTTTTGCCGTGTGTACTACGGCGATGGGCTGTTCATAGGAAAAGGAAAGGGAAACAATTGAATGCCGGGTCGCTGGATTATACCCCTCGTGAAATCATTATTTTTAATATTCAATTGCTATACATCAATGATCCTAGGCCCGGCACATGGAATTCGGGGAGACGCGCTGCGACTATATAAGGATCTGGGCAACATCGAAGCCTCAATCTCATCCCTCATCCCATTTAAGCGCGTATAAGTCGACCAGGTGGGGGCGGAGATTCTGATCCTTCGACTACTACTACCACCTCCTTGCATGCAAACATGAAACTAGACTGCTTTCAATCTCCGCTGCAAAACCCCCCTCGAATCCTTCTTTGCTGCTCGAAACGCCTAGCAAGGGGCCGCAAGGCATCCAGTCGCGAGCCTCCAGCTGCCGCCTGAACCGCACAAAGATGTGGGCACTTTCGATGACGGCGATGAGATTGGCGCCGTGTGCAATCCATCGAATCCTACGGCAGAGATCATCCCCCCTGTAGAGCAAAACTCTGCAACCGGGCAGGGCGCAGTTCCTCCTCGCTTCTTCTTCTTCGGCATCATTCTGCATCGTTTTGTTGATCCTTGATCTTTTCAAACGCGGCTTGCATCCTTGGTCCTTTTGGTTAGTCCCCCCGTAGCACTGTAGCCTCGCCCAACAGCTCGATGCAACGGTTCAGGACGGAAGCCAAGTGCCACAATTGAGCTCACCAATCCTCCATCCTTTTCGCCTAAACTGGCCACACAGGCTGCATCACGCCATGAATAGAACTTGAACTTGTGTTGGGCTCGGCACGTATTCGGCAATGGTCATGCCGATGAGGCTGCCCAGGGGAAATGCAATGCGATGTGCTCCGTGTGCAGGCAGGCTTCGGTGAAGGATAGCAAGTCATGTGGTTTGCCTATCTGCATATTGTCTCTCATTGACGTGTCCGCTACGAGACATGGAATATCTGCAGGTATAGGTAGGTAGCTACCGGATTTGAAGCCGAGTCTAAGCAGATCAATGCGAAATTCTTTCACTGCATATACCTACCTCTGATGGACGCACGTCTTGTCCTTTCAACAACTCATATTGATGTCTGTACCATAGACAAGGTACTTGTAACAACAAAACTTGATCACGTCCTGGAACCAACAACGTCTTCTTTGCAGAGTAGATGGGAGATAATATTGCTCACTTTGCGCGGCTAATGATACTCCAGTCGCAGCATTTTTTCGGAACACACGGATGAACAAGACTATTTTGAGATTCGTCGGTGGTTCTGCTCAATTTTCCTAGTAGAGAGCAATCAATCCACGTACCTATGGAGAGGTAGATTCCCCATGGACGGGTACCTGAATACATGTCAATATGGACCAATGCTGACGGGAGCGAGCCGTTGGAGTCTCGTCCATCGACACCTCAAAGCACCAGTCAAAACCGGTCAGTGGATTCCAGCGGTATCCATCAAGCCATCGAGCGCTCCAGTGCTGGCTAGGGTCCCGTCTTTAGCGCTCCAGCACACCTCAATAGCGCTCAAGCTCGCCCATAGCATGGCGGCTAGCGAATCTAGGCTCGGCTCCGTGCCACGCCATGGCCAGGCCAGGCTTAGCCTCAGTCCGTGGCATCGACACTCAATCTGCCTCGTTTCTTTTTGTCCTCCATCTAACTCGACAGTAGTGCCACGCCAACCAAGGTCATGCAAGCACTACAATGCAAGCTTCACCACCACTAATAAACATGAGGTTGCCCTATTGGCCCGCTGGCTGCGTGTGTTTGGTGGCATCCAGGAACTCGGTGCGTGTCGGGACCGGCCTCATCGCCACACGCCTCAGCCGCACAGCCGCACAGCCGCACGAAGCTGGGCATGGCAGCATGGAACAGGAACAGGAACAGGATGAGGCTGCGGTTGAAATCGCACCGACTGCCCTGCCCGTCCGTTCTGCTCTCCTCGCTCTACATACTTGTATGTCCTGGGACTGAAACTGTGAATCTTGTCAAACTCCGATCACAGGCATCAATGGCACTGCAAATATGCGCCTGCTAGACGCCAGAACGCTGGGGCTCGTCGACATTACCGACGATAGCATCCCGCCTTACGCCATCCTGTCGCACACCTGGGGCGATGAGGAAATCACCATTCAGCAGCTGCGGCGCCTTGGTGGCTGTTCGCAGACCACTCTGGCATCTCCCCAGACTCTAGACAAGAAGCGAAGGGCCATCGTCTTGAAGAAGGGCTACATCAAGATCTCCGGTGCTGCCCAGCTTGCTGTTAGTCGTGGGCTCGACTACATATGGGTCGACACTTGCTGCATCGACAAGACCAGCAGCGCTGAGCTGTCCGAGGCCATCAACTCCATGTATCTCTGGTATGAAAAGTCTGCCGAGTGCTATGCCTATCTCTCCGACGTCGAACCAGTCCTCGCTGCTGCAGATGCCACCGCATTTCACGACAATCTGCGCCGCAGTCGTTGGTTCACAAGAGGCTGGACGCTTCAAGAGCTCATTGCCCCAAAAATCGTCCTCTTCTACGCCAAGGATTGGAGCTTCCTTGGACAGAAACATACACCACCTGAATTCACCAAAGCCATCAGCGATATAACCAACATCGACCAAGAGGTCTTGAATGGCAGGATAGACCCCCTCCAGTTGAGCGTGTCTGCTCGCATGGCCTGGGCGTCTCATAGGAACACTACCAGGCTCGAGGATACCGCATACTGCTTGATGGGTTTGTTTCAGGTCAACATGCCTCTTTTATACGGCGAAGGACGCCGCGCATTTGCACGCCTTCAGGAGGAAATCATACAGCGCACTGATGATCAGTCGATATTTGCCTGGAATTCTTTTGACGATCAAGACGAAGATCCAGATGCTCTCTTTGGCTTGCTCGCACAATCTCCCTCTCAGTTCAAGCTTGCTGGCTCGTTGCAGGTTCTGCCGCCTTTACCCATATATGCAAGTGCGCCCTCCAGTATGACGAACCAAGGCATCCGCGTGCAGCTATATATCCAACAACGTGCTTCTGAGGACCAGGGAGCAATGGAAGAGGATTATTATGCAATTTTAGATTGTGTTAAGCGAGATGGTGACGTCTATCAGTGTCCCGCTCTCTATCTGCGGCGGCTTTCCGAGGATCAGTATGGAAGACTGAGGCCCAAGTCGCAGCTCTTTATGCCTCCCCCATCCGCTACATTTCTACCAATGGATGGCTATCGCTCGGTATACGTCAGGCAGCAGCCAATATACTATCATCTTCCGCAGTTTAGGCTGTCCCCTTTTAATGTGGAATCTAGTCTCGGCTCCTCCGATGGCGTTCAGTATCGCTTGTTTGACAAGTATCCCACACAAAACTGGAACTCAGCCACCATGACACTCAAGGCACAATACTCTCGCAAGCTACAAGCCATGGGTATCTTTAGGTTCCAGAGCGTGGAGAAGATGGACGACAAGGTGGATGTTGTAGTCGGCCTACGTCGTTTAAACACGATGGAATGGGAGGGATGGTGTTTTCAACTATTGCATCGCGACGTGTCCCTCGAGCACACTTTTCATGAGATCAACAAGAAGATAGAGAGCATCATTACCGGATCAAGTACCATTGAAATCACATCGAAAACGCTTCGTGATTCGCTTGGAGAAGACTCCTGCATGACGAGCAGCGCGACGGTCGAGGGCATTCAGCTTCAAGGACGCTTATACATTTCCATCCAAGTGACGCAGACGGCCGAGATTCAAACTGACAAGCAGTTACTCACAGTGCCTGCTCAGCAGATTGTAATGTCTAAAAGCAACCAAATACTGAATTCTACATCTGCCAATTCGGGCGCAAGGGCTCTGACGGAGATATACTGTCTAGCTTCGAGTTCATCGTATACACTTGACGAGTACACTCCCTTGAATTGGGTGGTACAACCTGTCCGGTCGAGATATTCATCAAACGGGAAAGGAACCATCCGCGGTGATTTCCTAAAGCCCATCCACGAATTCATCAACGTTCTCAGACATGAAAAAAAGGCAACGGACTTGAGCCTCACAGACCACCTAGCCTTGGCCTTGTTTTCTGGTGATGCACAACAAGCCGGGATCATCCTGGCTTACAAGAAGGCAAACATTGAGGTACCAACCGAGGACTACCACGGGCTCGCACCGCTTCACTGGGCCGTCGTAGGTGGCTCTCGCAACTGCATCATGCTGCTGCTTAAAGAGGGGGTCAATACCAGGAGGTTAACAAGGCGAGGCCTGTCGGCTATTCATGTCGCCGTGCTCTGCAATAATAAAGTCTTTGACGACCTTGCCAGGCTCAGGGGTAACCCAGAACGCGAACAGCTTGCGAACGCAAGGACGAATCACTTTTCCGAGACGCCATTGCACCTGGCCGCAGCCTCTACCCCTGATAATGAGGTTGGGCTCACCTTCTTCAAAGAGTTTATGGACTGGAGCTTGGAGTTTATAGGATTGACACCTCGAAATGCATTTGATGAAACTCCGCTCCATCGTGCTGCTGCCGGGGATAGTGTAGGTGCCATTCGAGCTCTGGCCACTCGCAGCTACTACTGCTATGTTGATAACGGAGACCAGTACGGCCGAACTCCTCTCTGGCACGCTGCTGCCGCGGGCGCTCTCAAGGCTATTACGGCCCTGGTTCGCTTAGGCGCATCTGTCGACCTGACGGATGACTTGGGGAGAAGTCCGTTGCACGCAGCCTCTAGAGGAGGACACCATGAAGCCGTCTCCCTGCTTCTCGAAATGGGTGCAAGAACAGACATTGAAACCAACGTCTTGAACCTATTACCGATGGATCTCGCCGTCATGTTTGGGTTCAGCGAGTGCCTGAAGCTTCTGCTTGACTCCAGATGGCGAATCATAACCCAGGAAAATATGGACAGGACACTTCTGGTAGCGGCCTCGTTTGGGTCGTATGAATGTGTCAGTCTCCTTTGCCAGCATGGTGCCAACCCATTTGTTACTTTTGAGAATTATCTGCGCTATGAGGATGGCCATGCCGTTGTCGTCGAGGAGGAGGCCGATGCTCATGCTGCTGCGTTGGCAGAGAGAGAACTGCACATTGTCCACTATTTTGATACCTCTGACACCTGCAGATATCACCGGGAGCTCAGGCATCCCCCCGCAGACAATATCAGCAACAAACCTCCTGCCATGGAGAACCCGCCGGCACCGCCATCTTTCTCTGCTCCTGTCGGTGCTCCGCCTGCGCCCGGTGCTGCAGCACCTGTACCCGGCGCGCTTCCGCCTACAGCAGTATCGGCTCCGGTTTTTGTGCCAGGCAGCGGACCGCAGTATCAATATGCCCCCGAGCCTCCAACTCAATCAGGACCAGCAGGGGTGCCAAGCAGTGGACCAAGCAGTGGATCGCAATATCAATATGCCCCCAAGCCTCCAGCACAATCAGCACCGGCTTTTACACCAGGCAGCGGACAGCAGTACCAATATGTTCCCAGGCCTCCAACACAATCAGCGCCAGCTGCTGTGCCGGGAAGCGGACAACCATCTCAGAATACGCCTTTGTACGGCAATGCACCGTCGTATGCCAGTCCAGCATATGGAACGCCTTCTTACAGCAGCCCTGAATATGGAAGAACAACCTTTGGCAGCAGTCCAGCGTATGGCAATACACCTTCCTACAACAGCCCTGCGTACGGAAGTACAACCTTTGGCAGCCGTCCAAGTGCCTCTTCATCCTTCGCACCTCAGGCACCTCAGGCACCTCAGCAAGCTCTCGGGAAATACCAATCTCCCAGTCGACTTCAATCCACAAACTTGCCTGCCCGCGCGAGCGCCGGCGCTTATGCTCCTATACAACCCACGGCGCCCACACAATCGGAACGGCTTCAAGAGATGGTGAATCCATATGAGCCCTACAAAGCCCAGGCTCCAAACCAGCTTCGCCCAGCTACCTATTCATCACCTCAAGCAGCGGATACTCCGAACCAGGGCTCGAGTGTCGCTGCTCGAAACAAGTCGGTTCCCGCATACAGATCTGTGCCGTATCAATCTTCCGAGGCCCGTATACAGCCTGTGGTTGCGGTTTATCAGCAACAAGCACCTTTGCCATCGATAGTAGATGTTGCGACCCCGCTTGCATCGCCACCAGCATCTCCGGAGGAGAATCCTCAAAAGAGAGATACTAAAAGGGAGTCGACGATAGTGGAGATTTTGAGGAGCAGGAGATCGTGAGATTCTTCTTGACTATGGCCTGTTTTGATATGAATTTCGAATTTGGGGATTTGTTGGATATTTGTAATGACGTTATGAAGATATATGTTGTAATGTCCTGGGTATACGCATTAGTTTTTGTTTCAAGAATGAGTTGTATGTTCGCTTCAGATAGTAGCAGAGGTTGTAGACGTTACAGGTTTCTCTCGGTTATTTTATCGCAAAATTTGAGTCCAGAATAGCCGATAATTTTAACTGAACCGATTTCACTGGATATCATCACAAACGACACGAACGCTGGCTACTTTGACACACCAACAGAGCCCTTGAAAGTGGACGATGGATAGGGCCGAACTTTTGAAACAGTTGTTTTACCAGAGTTATTCAGTTTTGTTTTACTGAAAGATTGATACGAAATACAACATGCCTAAGATATACCTACCTACCTGTCAAGCCAGACGCAGATTCAGAATATCAACGTGTAACACAACAGGTAGTGCCTACTACCTGGCAGTACTCAATAAGTCACAACTAACGAACAATCTGCTGGTTCCTCTGCCCCGAAGTCCATTTATATTTCCAGAAAACGGATCTGAAATAATATTTGACTAGCATCGCAACCGGTAGAAATAGCTTAGACCTACGACTTAGCATCTTGTTAGCCACCACATTCGAACATTGTTCCATTCGCCGCTTCGCCACTAACATCTCGGCATGTGCTCGCTAACAAAGCGCCGGATCGAAAAGACCCCTGCAAAAAGATTACATCAGACTTTATCGATAAGAATCGCCGGCCAGCTTGTCCTCAAGAAAACACCAACATATATTTGCCTTTGTAACCTGCAGCTTCGCATCTCAAACCACAATGCTGCACGATATATCATGTCGCAATTCCTGTCCATTATAGGGTGGTCCTTCCTCCCCAACGTAAGTATCACTCTCTTGCTCTCGATAACGCAGCATCTCGTCTTTCATTCACTGCTTCAAGCTGCACGCGACACCAGCCGGGCAAGCTAACTTTGTGCTTTCTCATGCCTCCCAGATCGCAACCTCTTGGATCCAGACCATCTACTATGGCCTCACGATCCGCGCCGGCGATCCCAAGCCCCAGCCCGGCAGCCCGCGGTTCAATCACCATCGCCGCAACATCCACATCCTCGTCATAGCCATCTACCTCTCCTACACCATCTACGAGGCCGACTTCGACCTCCGCCGCCAAGGCTCCTTCTACACCGATCTAGGCGTGCCCTTTTCGGCCACCGATCGCGACATCAAGTCCCGTTTCCGCCGTCTCGCCGCGCTTCATCACCCGGACAAGACGGGCAGCGACGCCTCCGACTCGGCCTCCTACTTCATCCACCTCAAGGCTGCTAGCGACACCTTGCAAGATGCCGCGAAGCGCTTCGCCTACGAGCGCTTCGGGCCGGAGACTGTAGCGTGGCAAAAGTGCGTCACGGTGAAGGACTATGTCTCGCGGGGTGTCTTTTCGGGAATTCTGCCGCATTATGCTGTTGCCGCAGGGTCTATCTACATCTTGGGGTTGCTTGGATACATGGACTTTGGAAAGTTTTACCGATGGTTGATATTGGTGACCCTGTGCGTCTTTGAGATTCAAGCCGTTACGCGGCCGAGTTTCCCGTCGTTGCTGGAGGGCCTCAACTTTCTCTTCTCCAAGACGGCGACTCACCCGCCGTATCTGCCGTTTCAACTTATACAGCTTGCGCGCAAACTTACCATCACCATCTACATTGCCCTGTCACAGATCGGTCCGCTCATTTCGCCATCGAGGAGATCCATCGATGACGAGGACGAACTACTCGCGCAGGGCTTGAACCGCCTTGAAGCCATCACGGGCCAGTTTGATGCCGACTCGACGAGGCTAATGGAGATGGAGATGACGCCTTTCAAGGGGGATGCAGAGGCGACGTCTAATCTACAAGGAAAGATGAGAGAGTGGTTGGTCCAAAACACAATTCGTGCTGACCCCATGGTTCGCGATGCCATGGGCACTTCGCTGAGAAAGCGGCGTGTTGATGTTCCTGCTGGCGCCAAGGGCAATCGATAGATGATGATAGATATTGGTAACCGTTATGCATTGTTCTAATACAAAATGAAATCTATTCACAAGGGACCACCAAATGAGCCATATTCCAGGTAGCCCATGATGACAGGCTCTTCCTCCCAATATACAAATAAGAGCCATTATATGTATAAATGCCAACATACTTGCCGCAGTTTGATTATCCACATTTCCCTTTGCCGTGGCACTGCCCAAGATTCTATAAAGACACAAAAAAAGCCTACAACCGCTGCGCACCCCTAGTTTCAATGGGAATCAAACACATGCCCACAAAGGCTGCCAAGATCAAAACAGCAGACATGTAAATGGGCGTAGTAGATCCGTCTCCAGGAATATTCGCCGCAATGATCGGGGCCATCAAACCGGTCAGTCGGTTAAGGAAGCTGGCCACTCCCGTACCCGCGCCTCGAACAGGAGCTGGGAAGATTTCCGGTGTGAAGGCATACAGAACGCCGTACATGATGTTCTGAGCAAAAGCCTCAATGCAGGAAAAGACGAGCTGACGCGTCGGTGTGGTGCCGTACGCTGCAAAAATGAAGAGGAATACTGCCGAGACGACGGTGGAGCTGGCCAGGGTTCCACGACGGCCAAAGAAAGGAGATGGATGGTCGACTAGATAGGCGGCGAGGAGACTGCCGGGAACCCCCATGATCGATGTGATGGCGTAGTTGCGGTATGTGACGCCAGATATGGCCGAGGTTTCGTCTTGCATTGCTTCGCTGCTCGCATCGCCGTCGTGATGAGAAAGGTATTGAGGTAAAAAGGCGTTGAACAGCGGGTATCCCATCCCTATAGTTGCCCAGCAAAACCACACAAGAGATGTTGCAAGAGCCAGAGTTTTGGTCTGGAAGAGCGGCCGCAATCTATCTCCTGAGAATCCCCTAAACTTCTCCTTGAGAATGTTGGAACGCGGAACCGAGGACATGGAATATTGCTGAGCACTGTTGCTGGATTGTTCGGGATCTTCCGCCGCAACCAGATCGAGAATTTGTGCGGTGAGCCATGTTTTCGCGCCGTTCCGATAGGCGATGCCGTGGACGACAGCAACTGCTTCATTCTGGCGGCCTTGGTTGAGGAGAAATTTCGGCGACTCGAACATGTGGAAGAGAAAGAAGCGCATGGCGAACATGGCAAAGGTAATGATGCCAATGGTCATGATAAAGTATCGCCAACCAATCTCCACGGGCCACTGGGCGATGAAGAACCACGCAGCCAGTGAGGACACCAGCTGTCCGATTGGCCACCACACGGACAACAGCGTGAGTAGCGAACTGGAAGCATCCGGCAGAAACTCCAGGAACAAGGCACCATCAACGGGTAGGTTGCCACCAACACCGAAACCGAATGCCGCGTAGAGGAAGCATACAGCTCCCCAGCTTCTGGCGTACGCAGAGAGGATACCGAAAATGCTCGTAATAAGTAGCGTCATGTTGAACGCGATTCGGCGGCCAAAGAGATCGGATCCAATACCCCAAAGGAAACTTCCAAGAGACAGCCCGACAAAGCAGGCGCTTGTGGTGTATCTCACTGTTTTTTCTGGTATATCAAATTCCGCCGATAATGATGGCAACGTTAGTGAAACGCCCTATTCTATTCGTTAGCATTACAAAGCAACATATAGTCTCAGCACAGCATATTCAGCACACCTGTAGCCATAAACTATGTCACATGTCAGTCAATAATTCGAATCAGAGATAGGGAAAATGGATTGTCTTACTTATCGGCAAACCATCCGAAGCCGCAGAGGATAAACAGCTGCCAGTTGTAGCGCCCCATGCCAATGTCTTGAATTGCCTTGTTAATGAGCTTGGATTTGACTATCGTCGAATTAGTGTCGACTTTCTCTCATCACCTTTTGTCGCAAATACTCACTCTCATAATCTGTCCACTGCCCTCGCTTGCCCTGCCTCATCTCTGCTCTTAACCCTTCGATGGTGTATTCAGCGGCATTCATCAGCAACATTCCCTCCCCCTGGTCGTCCTTTACCGAATTCACATCGTCGTCATCGTCGTCACCCGCGCTTTCATCTTGGTTTTCAAACTCGACTCGTCCAACCCGCGCCGAGTGGCTGTGCAGATGCGCCTCTTCTAGAGAAACCAGAACGCCCTCGTAGTTATTCACGGACTCGGTGCGCCCCAGCCCAATCCGCCATGAGAACATGATTAAAGCAACAGTCGCGCCGGCGCAACCGAGGTGAGAAGGTCCAGAAAAAAAGATTAAGAAAGGTTAAATCATTAAACACAATTGCTGTCTGGCTCTATATGACCCGGCCATCTATGGGTTTGAAAGGGAAAAAAAAAAGATGAGTGAAGGTGTCGGGAGGGCTGAGAGACAATAAAAGCCACCCAGAACCGGCCGCTGATGTGGAATCAAGTTGCCAGTTCGATGTCGGGTTAGGTAATCTGACGCAAGGGGGATTTTATCGACCAAGGCGGAGCCCGAAAACGGCGGCAAACAGGCACCGTGATCGCGTCCAAGTCAGTCTCGGGAAGCACGTGTTGCGTATATGAAGAAGTTTACGAGGAGCCGGGCTTCTATTGTTGCAATATCGTGTGGGTGGGAGGGGGTTTTGAGTTGTGGGAAAAGAACGAGCGTGAAAAGTGGTCAAGATGAGATGAATGGGATCGACACCAGATGACAGTTTTACAGGCATTAGGGAGCATGATGGTGAAAGATGACGCCCCCGTGCGCCAATCATAGGGGGCTTCAGCGCTACTTTAGTCATTGCCACGGGCCCGGGATCTCTGCCATCAAACAGCCTTGGCGACACCACTTCATTGGAGATGTGTCACACGGGATCTCTAGGTACTAGTAACTCTGCAGTGCTGCACTAAGCTTTGCTAAGGCAGTCAAGGTCAAGTATTTGCGAGTGATATCGTTGGCGAATATCGTCAGCTCGTGATTGGACACTTACATCTGCCTAATGCGGCTCAATCCAGAGACATCCAATAACATTATGTTACGATGTTGTGGGATGAGACATCATACAGTCATGTCTACGTTGTCGCTGCCTTTCCGGAGACTCCTTGCATCGGTCCATCGTCTTGCTGAAACACGACACCTGTCGCTCGCGACTTACTCAGAAACCTTTTGTCATTACGGGATATCATCGCGATACAAATCAGAGCGTACCATATACCTGTCAACCGCCATGACAGCCACAACCCTGAATCCGCGAGCTTCCTGCTCATGCTAGGCCCCAGCCTGCGGTGCCATAGTAGAAGCTCCCAACTCCGGCGATTAAAAGCCCCATAGGGCTGGCTTCATAAATCATATACCACAAGTCTACTACAGGGAGACGTCCGCCGCGTCTAATCATCGCCTTCATCTTCATCGCTGGTTGCTTCAATATTGGACTTGTCCGACTTGGACTTCTTCTTGTTTGTAGCCACCTCGGGTTCTTCAATATCCATTTCGTCGGGGTCGTCGACGTCCTGGCCCTTTGCTCGCAGAGCCGCGTTGATACCGGGAGCTGCTTTGATCAGGGCAAGGTATTGTTCGACAGACAGAGAAATACCCTTGGGCTAGTATCAGCGTCCTGTATCCGACCATGTTTCCTCTGCTAGAGCTCGCAGGGCTTACCTTTTTGCCGGGCAGCATCTTTCCATCCTTCTCGTAGTACTCTCGAATGTTGACAAAGCACATCTTCTTGAACTGGGAGACTCCTACGCGTCGCTTGTTTGACAACTGTAGCAAAGCGGTGAGTAAGCGAGATGCAAGACCAGTTTCATGGACTTTCAGTCATATCGCACCTCCCAGAATGGATTGCCCTCATCATCTTTGCCATTTGGCGCACTGGCGGCGGCGGCGCTCTTGTTCTTCTTTGCGACAGAAGTGGGGGGAACCTCGTCTTCGCTGTCATCGACGGCCCGTCGCTTGGGAGGCATGTTCAATGTCTGCGAGCGTGCTTCCGAGTGGTGGTGATGGTTGATGGTTGATAATGAAAGGATTGGATCTCCAAGAAGAAGCTTATCGCAGGATGAGAGATCGTATCTGCGTTTGCGATATCCGTAGATCCGCAAGGGGAAGCCGAGGAATGGATGCTCAATGCGGCGCGTGGAGCTTCGAAACGCGTCAGGCCCAAAGTGTTTTACAGCGTTGGAGGGAGCGTTAGGTAGGCGGGGCATCTGCGGTACGGTCACGCCAGCTCACGTGAAGACGGCCAATGAATGATGGAGGTGAGATGGCTATAATTAAGTTAAGGTAGGTGGTAGAGAGCGGCAGTAAATGTACACGTATCAATCAATAAAATAGGTAGTAATCAAGACGTAAAATAAACAAATGCTTCAAAACATTGTACTGTTTCGTTCTTCTCTCCTGATACCATCAACTGTACTTTCAGCGCTGCTGGGTTGCGCTTGTGGAAACAAACAGGGGGCGACTTGCAGCTCCAAATTTAGACCAGGGGGACCCGCCTTTAAGGAGGATTATGAGACTGCAGTGCTTCGTTCGGCGGAGCATCTTCAAGAATTCCTTGGACCCAGCATATACACACGACCAGCAGCTGCGCCCTGCACTTCATCATTCCAGCATCCAACCTCTGCGTCTTCTACTGTAACCAAAAATCAGCGGCATTGGGCGCTTGCTGGACATGTTTCCCTCGTCTCCCGCGCATCACGAGACACTGATAGTTTAGAGAATCCGGCCGTTGGGGTCAAGCTAGCACCAGCTCAACCCCAATGAGCTCAATCGCAACCGACATTGCGCAGCGTCGCGACGACTCATCCGAGCTGGCCTCGGGCGATTCGACCGATCGAGCCGGGACAAACGGCGACGGCGTTGCGCCCTCGGATCACGACAGCCTCAACATCACTAATAATCATGCTTACAAAAGCTTACGAGTACAATGCGATTCCAAGACATCGTGGGCCGAGCCAACACAGCCGGCGCAGCCACCAGAAGTCACCCTGGCCTCCAGAGCGATCCAGTTCTTTGCGACTGCTACGCCAGCAACTCTTGCGGGATTCGGCGTCGGAGTCTCTGCAGTGACCTATGCTGTCCTTGGGCGGCTCGGTCTCGTGCTGATAGGGGCATTCGGTGGCGTCGTCTCCTTTATCATATGGGAGTCTAAGAACCCTGAGTTCGCAAGGGCAGTTCGCGGTGAAGATGGCCCGGCGGTATTGGACAGAGTTTGGGCAGACCTGAAGACCGTAAGAGCCGTCGAGAAGCAGGACGATGACGACGATGACGAACAGTATCGCATGAGGGGCTTCGACGACTTTCGTCCAGAGACTAAAGAGGCGCTGAGCGGCTTGGTCGACGCCATTGTCCAAAACTACATCAAGTGGTGGTATAGTCCGCTTGTGCCTTCAGACCATGCCTTCCCTCTTGCTGTCCGCAAGACCATCACGTCCTACCTGTTGGCCATCTCGAACCGGATGAGCCGCAAGCGACCAGCCGATGCTTTTCTCGATCTCCTGACCAATTCGACATCCATGATTATCGTTTTCCTTTCAGAATTAGCCACTGCTTTTGCCGAATTGCCCGCCGACACAAATGTGAACGCTGCCGATGCTATATACAATTATCTGGCGGAAAACCCCGACTCCCGCCTTGCGAATCTGCTTAATAAGAGGCAGCAGGCGACTAAATTCAAGATGGTATCCGAGGACTTGCTTAGTTTCCTAGACAAGAGTGCCTACAACTGTGATCCCGCACGCATTTTCTTGCGGGAGATTTTGGCAAATTCTGTGCTCGAGCAGACACTACAGCAATGCAGCAGGGCTGAGTGGATCAACGGGTGGATCGTATATCTTTTGGAAGCAGGAGAACCCAACTTGAATCAAGCAATCGATGTCGGCATGCAGACGGGCCGCGACGTAGCCAACAATGTCTTTGCCGACTTGGACGGTAATGTCGGTAACATCGGCATCGCGAAGCCTCGACGCGGTAGTAATGATCAAGGCCAGAGTCGACGGAAAGAGTCTTCTCACAAGAAAAAACTGAGCAAGGCAGATGAGGAACTGGAAGAAGCTATGGAAGAGATGAAGCGAATGAACGCCATGATTGCAGAGGATAACATGCGACGAAAAAGGGCATCCACATTGACAGAGGCATCTGAGCGCTCAAAGCAGAGCATGGACTTGGCGACTGGAGATGGGGAGGTCCAGAAGAATGGTTCTGCATCCGAGACATTGTCACCGATTTCCAGCAGATATCCGACTCGTGGAGCTTCTGTAGATGGTATCTCGACTAAGAGCGACACCGTTTACACACCGCATACACCGCGATCTACCACTGACTCTGTCAGTCAAGCATCGTCTCCACAAGAAAGCAAAGATCAGTCATTCACGAGTTTTGATCAAATCGTACCTCCTGGCCAGCCAGTAGATAGCGATGAAGATTCGCCGAAAAAGGCACCGCTTACTTTGCACAACGCTTCTTTCACGCTACACGACGATGGTTCGGGGGACATGGGAAAGATCAAGAACAAGCCAAATACCGACTACTTGATCCAAGTCGAGCCATCGTCCTCTCACTACCCCGGCTGGATGATTGTGAGGCGATATTCTGACTTTGAGACGCTTCACGAGATCTTGAGGCGTATTGCTGCCGTATCAGGCGCAACCGCCTTCATGGAGCTTCACAAGGAACTGCCCAGCTGGAAAATTCACACCCGCGAGTCCCTTCGCGGCGAACTGGAGAGATATCTACGAGATGCCTGTTGGTATCAAGCCCTGGCAGAGAGCGAAGGCATGAAGCGATTCCTCGAAAAGTCGCAGGGACACACGCATGGCAACTCCAAGTCCTTTGGCTGGGAAACAATGGGCAAGAACATGCTCGAAGTTCTATCTATTGGTCCCAAGGGAGCCATGGAAGGCGGCAAGAGTCTTGTCGGAGGCGTTAGTGGCGTCTTCGGCAACCTGGCTGGCCTGAATCGAAAGTCAACTAATCAATCAATCGACCTTACCCCAAATCCGAACCGATTATCCATATCATCAACTACGGCAAGCCGAGTTGATAGCATTGCACGGTCACCCGCAAGGTCGGAGCGTGCCAGTCTCGATAGCCAGAGGTCGTCGGTGATTGCAACCCAGCCGGGCAGGATTGCCCCAATGGAGCGAATGCTGAGCTTCCAGTCTCCCAACACCAGCGAGACGGACCTGCGGATGGGTCAAAGAGGCCGGGTTGACTCGATATCTACTTCGGTAAGCGCACGACCTAGCAGGGAGCATAGTAGGACATCCAGCCTGGCCGCTCTCCGGTCACCATCGTCGGTTAGCCTGGACTTTACCAAGCTCCCGCCGCCGCCGGATGAGATTAGTGATGACTACGAATCGAACGAGTTTGATGCGAAGCCGCGTAGAAAGGAAGTCGGTATCATGGAAGATCATAGCCGTAACAATAGTTCGGCGGCCTTGAACGGGTCGGCGTCGGCGCCGGCGTTATCTGGCAAGAAGAGCCCGGCAAAGCCCGTCCGCCAGTTCACGCAGCTAAGCGAAGCGGAAACTCGGGTGGCTGTCGAGCTCATCTTTGCCGTTATCAATGAGATGTACACCCTCTCGTCGGCCTGGAACATCCGTCGGACACTGCTCACGGCAGCAAAGTCGTTTTTGTTACGCCCTGGCAACCCCTCACTCCTGACGGTGCAGTCTCTCATTCAGGCATCTGTGATAGACGCCAACACTTCGGATGCAGGGATCGCATCCGGACTACGCAAAGTGCGGGAGAACACCATGCCCACGGAACAGGAGCAAGCATCCTGGCCCGCGCCGTTGACTGAAGAGGACAAGAAGCAACTGGCCATCAAGGCCCGCAGGCTTCTGATCCAGAGTGGAGTGCCGGCGGCCCTGATGGGCGTGATGGGACAGTCGGCCACAGGCGAGGCGCTGGGGCGTGTGTTTGACTGTTTGCAGATCGAGGAGGTTGCGCGGGGACTAATTTTTGGCCTAATACTGCAGGCAGTGAGGGTTCTTACACACTGATTACGCCGACACGCGCGCATGTTAGTACGAAAGCACACGGGGTTTGACCACCGAACGTATTGTTAACGACTGTTGGCCTCGGGGCCCGAACAACGAGGTACATGGAAGGCTTATGATGCTCAGCTACGCGAACCGGGAAGGAATCCCGGCCAATTTTTCTTAATTTTCATTTCATTCTATATGATAAACGAGGGCGGAAAACAGAAATGATACCTGGTTGCTTCTTTTGCTTTTTTCCAATGGAGTAAATGGACGAATGGACGCCCTTTTCGGCTCCCGCTCCCCTATTCCATTCACGGGGAGTGGTTGCCTCAAACGATGGGATGAGACGTATTTCTTTTTCTGCACAAGCATACCTACAGATTATGTCTTTCAGCCATTATGTAGTACTAGCAGTACGGCCTTCTTTTTTTTTTCTCTCTTTTTGCTTATTAGAATGCAGTCTTGTAATATTAGTAGATCAGCCAAAGACGGGGCAAACTGGCATTCCCGCGTTTACGGCTCATCTTTTCTTACTTCGCCTAATCGTATCTTTTCTTTTTTTACACCCCCTTTTACGAAGCAAAAAGAAGGAAAAAAATTAAGAGTGAGGGGGGTTAAACGGCTCGTATCACAAGCCCGCGATACCTTTGTGCAAAGTTTTTCTTTTGGTTTTTTTCCTTCCTGTCCCGGAAACTCCCACAGGAGTGAGGTAGCATTAAGCCGCCGTCGGGTCTCGGAATGTAACTCGAGGCAAATCCGCGCGAATGGGGAAACCGGATATTAACATGCCAATGGTCGGGTCGTTCAGGTAGGCCTACGATGCACGAGAACGGGGCCTCTCTGGGTTCGCTTCTCTACTGTAACCTTTCTCATTCTCGTGGTCAAATGTCCGCGCGGATCGGCAATTGCTTCTTTAGCCTCGGTGCCAGGGAAACATCCCAGGCCTACAAAAAGTGATGGAAAAAAAAAAGTGCCAATATCAAGTTTTTCCATTCTGTCAACTGCATGGCATAAAGTGACGATCGACCGTCGTGCAGCCAAGATTTAAATGAGAAAAGGGAAAAAAAAAAGAACAAAGAGGGGAACAAGAATTGCAGCACTGCATATCACTTGTTCTTGTCCACCGGGGCGCCGGGATCATGACTCTATGCTAGGGGTGTCCCCTTGGCTATATCCATCCGGCTCCCGGGATTCTCCAAGTTGGTACCTTGCATCTGTACCTGGTCTATGAGTGCTTTTATGTGCATATCGTGGTATGTACCTGCCTGTAGGCGAATGAATCAGAAAGAAAAGGGAAAAAAAAAACAGAGGCATTTTGACGTGTCATGTCAATTTCTCGCGTCGTCTCCAATATCATGCACTAAAAACCTCCCCCTGTCATGTCAACGGGTCACCATCTCCCCCCCTGGCTAGGCTATTGTTTAACGGTTTTTTTTTTCTCCCTTTTCCCCAGCTTTTTCTCCCTCGCAACGTTTTTTTAGACATATCCAGTTAATTCATTTTAGTGCCTATTCTGTGTTAATTCGCTGTACCCCCCTTGTCCAGGGCTTACCAATTCATCCCCTCGTACCTTGCTGTCTGCACCTCGTGGGTGATTATGATTATGATTATGGTGATGAATGAGGCTCTATTCCACTTCCGTCTGCATGCCCACCGCAACAAGTGTACTTGTAATTACAGACGGAGAAGAGAGCTTTTCCATTTTATCGAAGTGTTCTCGTCAGCCTCCCTACCCAATCCAGGATAGACACAGAGCCCATCGCAATATTGTGCTGCATTGCCCATCAGCATCTTCATCTCCCCTTCACGATAATACCTACATCTCTTCCCCTGAATTCCATCAATTGGTCTCCAATTTCCGTCTCTCTTCTCCTCCCCATTGAATTTTCAGTTACCATCATCTAATTTATGCATATCAATACTCTCCTTGCCTAGCTGATAACCACAATTCACCACTATCGAATCCCATCCTCCATCCAGCTATTCCAGACTCGTCACCGGCTCCGGAGGCCCTCTATCCCCGGCAAGCCACAAATTTCTGTCCACTTCTCCTCTCCATACTCCGGTAACTGTAACCGTTTTCCAATGGATCCATATCCTAAATGTGACCTCTGCGGGGACTCCCTTCCGGCTCCTCGTTATCTCTCCCCTCATCAATCCAGCCCAGCCAAATCTAGAACTCCATCATCCGCGATCCATGCATGCAGCAAAAATGCCGCCATGACTCTAGTAGCTTCTCGCTTCGCTTCCCCCTCTCATGCATACATGTACTGCAGTAGCACGTACATACAAGTATAGGTCTACTGCAATGCCTGTAAATACGCATCCGCAGCTATGGAGGTAGACCAACAAGTCCCTGCATGCCCTGCATCGTGCAGCAAAAAGCCGTCACTTGACATCATCAAAAAAAAACACCAACTACCACCAACCTCCTCCTCCTCCATCGGACAGAACCCCCCTGGCCCTCCGCTCTCCGCACTCATCCCAGCTTGTCTTTTCCTTTCGTCCCATCTCTCCCTCAACGCACCACACGGCATCACGTCCTAAAACGCTCGGCACATGTCAGTGCAACACGCCTTGCATACGGCACACACTTCGCCGTAACATCGTCACTCTTCGCCTTTGTTCCCCGTTTCTCCTCATCATTATCATCATCATCATCCTCCTCATACAAGTACACATTTGTGATAATGCATGTCAAAGAAACTCCATGCTCGGACATGATCCGGTCCAATCACGTTGACCGCACCAAGTTTCCGAGATGCCGTAAGACATGCGTCCGTCCGCCTTGGAGCACTAAACTCATCCACCCAACCCCCGTAGCCAAATATAGTAGTCCATGTCTTAGATAAAACGCCAGATACAGATTATACGACAAGCGAGAGAAAAATCGGTGCAAGTGACATGACAGGCAGGGTGGGCAGCGGATGGCGTCAGTGGTTCCCCCCTACAAGCTGTCAAAAACTAAAAACACCAAAAAAAACTGAGGCCATCACCATCACGCACAGCCAGGCACACTCGCATACCCGCTAATGCCGTTTGCGGCCGAATCCCACGCCGTCGTCGGCCGACACGATGATCCCAGGATTCTACCACCGCCAAACATTAGTCATGCAGCAAGATCCATCACTGCCCGAACGGGTTACAATGTTTCGATTTGATAGAAATGCAGTACGAGTAGTCAATCCTCGGCTCTTCAAACCGCCGCCATCCACCTAAATCGTAGCTGTACTCGTACACTTTTATCTGTCTGATGCACTAAAATACAAATCCAATCCTTTTTTTTATATTCTGTTGCGGCATCCGCCATCATCCGCCCGCTAGCTGTTTCGTTTCTTTCCCATGCCTAGGCCTCGTCTGTTTCAGGGCCTTGGACTTGTGCCCTGTCTTTCGAGAAACAATCTATCCCTGCTAGGGTGCCTCGAAATATCCAATAAGCAAAATTGGCCATTCTCCTGCCTCAAAAGACAAAAAAAGAAATATTACAATGAAAGATGTAAAAGAAAGAAGAGAAATAAAAGAGAGTCGAAAAAAGTGTTAAATAAAAATAAAATAAGAACAAAAAAGAGACAAGAATGAATGAATATATCAAGACAGAGCAGTTTGGCATCTCAACAATATGACAAGTCAATTTCCGGGAGCGCAACTTTCGCTTGCCCCCGGCAGTGTCTAGCGATTGATGTACGAGTATGTACTGTGCTCCATATCGTGTAAGAAAACGCTTTAGTTAGCGCACGCCCAAGTTGGCCAGCCGCTGTCGCATCACGATGTTCAACCGTGTAAGAAATAAACATTAAACAAAAAAATATCCATGCAGTGCTAGGCATGACACGTAGTAAGCGAGTGACTGATGCAAGAACAAAAATGGCAGGTTCATGACCGGGTATCAATGGCTCTAGGCACAGGGCCAGGATGCGTTTATGCAAAGGAGTGACGAGAAGAAGACCAAGTTAACGCCGTAAAAGGCATAAATGAGTGAAAGAATAGAAATGATGAAGAAGAAGAAAGAGTAGACGAGGATGAGAGGAAGCTTATTTCGGCTTAAAGACTGCACTGGTGAGGAATATTTCAGGTTCCTTTGGGATATCCTTGAGAGGAGGAACCGGTGCAGGGGGGGACGGCGGTACGGGAGACTGGATAGCCTTGGTGGCAGTGGGCGGCTTGAAGAAGAAACTCTTGGGCAGCATCGGCGAGGGAGCGAGAGTGGGAGAGTCAGGCTGGGCACTAAGCCTAAAGTTGCTGCTTCTCGGCACTTCATGGCCTATTTGCAGAAACTCGGACTGCTTTCCTTCGGGCTCGTGTGCGGGTGCAGGTGTGGGATTGGGCTCTGGCGCGGCAAACTCTGGGATGGGGCTGGGCTCGGGAACGGCATTGTTCATCCTGATGATCTCGTCCTCGACGTCGGTCAGGAGAGCAAAGAGCTCATCGCCGGCGTAGATGCGGATGCTTTCTCCGTCCGAGCTCTTCATGGTAGACTTCCGTGATAGGTCGACCTTGTTTTCAGGCACAACCTCCTCGGCAGGCAGCTCAAGAATCATGCTGGGTACTTGAGCCACCACGCGCAGAGGCGGGGGTGAGGCACTCTCAGGGCGGTTGTTGAAAGTCGTCTGGGTTGGGCTTCGTGGCGGCGTGGCAATGTCCTGGACCACCCGTATTTGCACAGGTGAGGGTTGCTGTACAGGTGAAGATGGCCGCCGCTGCCGTGGCGGAGGGCTCTCTTTGCGGACAGACAGGATGGCCGCCGCAGCGATATGTTCAAGCAGCTTCTGCCGAACGCGTGTGCGCCTGTTCTCTGTCCGCTCGAGCTTAATCACCCAGCCGTCGATGGAGGCATCCAGCTCGGCCAGCGCCTCCTCCTGTCTGAGCATGGACTCGGCAGTCAATCTGGACCCTCGCATTGGTGATCGAAGATATTGGCAAATGCGAGAGTGAAAGTTGCGGCGTCCGTTCCTCAAAGAGTTGTAGGTGCGCCGAAGGTACTCTGCTCGTTCGTCGAGCCGTCGAAGTTCTTTGGATAAGCTTTCGACATCTTCAACCCGTAGCACCTCAAATCTCTCGGCCTGGCCAAGAGCCTGCTGGCGAAGAATGCCCAGATCATTGGCGCTCATTTGACTAACAGCCTTCTCTGGCTTGTAGCCCGAAGGAAGCTCCTCAAACGCACGCTGCTCGGCGCTCTTGGATCGCTTCTTCTCGCCGTTGCCTGGGTGTGAGTTGCTCTTCTTGTGTTGGTCTTTTCGCTTCTTCGGTCTACCTCTATCTCCCTGAGATTCAGAGGCAAATCGCCTATGACTATATGAGCTGTCTTCAGCTCGGTTGGCACTCAACGGCATACGAGGCTCCCACTGCTTAACGGCACAACTCTTCTCCATAATCGATGCCGAGACAGGAGTTGGCAGTGTGTGAGCCGAGGTAGCCTCTGTGCTAGACGAGCTGAGAGGGCCGCTGGAGTCCGAGGCAGAACTGCTAATAGGAGTCAGGTACTGGTTGATACCAGTACCCAGAGGCGTCTCAGCATCTCGATGTGTTGGAGGGGAAGGCCTTTGTGCGTGTGGCATAAAAGACAGTTGCAGTTGCTCAGGTTCGGGAATAACCAATGGTGCCAATCGCTTTGGTGAAGGCAAGCGAGGAGGATGAGCGTCTATGACTCGTCTCTTGATCTCGATCTGCTTGGCAGGCGCGTATATCGCTCTACCGAGAATCAATGGCGGGACTGTATCTTGTGCTGCACCGTCTTGCGGAGCACTGCTAGAACGTTCTCGCAGCGGTGGTCGGCCCGGGATTGTTGCTATAGATGCTAGTTAGAGCTGGAGTGTTGGAAGTTGGAGAGGGATGGGATCTTACGAGAATCCATGGTAATCTCCTGGACCGTTGTCATCGGCCCCAGTTCCGGGATGGTGACCTTTCGACGCCGACCAATCGTCTGTTGGTTCACCTTGATTTTCAGCGCTTGAGTAGCACCTGGCTTCTCGTTCCACTCGCCGTTCTTGTTCATGGCCATTGCAAAAGCGGTCTCGGGGTCCACCGAAGCACTGTTGTTAAAGCTCGGCGACTGCCTCCCCTTGGGGAAGAGCTGATACTTGCCCTGTCCTTCTTGCTGCATCTTTCTAGAATTTGGCTTTTCACTGTCTGATAGAGCCGCCAGCGGCGTTGACTGAGAGAGCGGGTGTAAGTCAGTTGTCTATAAGAAGAGGAAGAATGTGCTTACGGAAAGCGTTTGAAGAGCAGGTGAAAACGGCCTCGACATTGCACTGTGTCCAGCCCCAGACATGCAGCCAACAATATGATCCATTACTCCTAGGTATGAATCAAGGCGGAAATCACCGTATACAGAGAGAAGACACAGTCATCCAGCTCTCGGGTGAGATGAGAAATAGCAATTCGCCTCAGACGACAGTGCTAAACATTCAACATCCTCAACGATTCTCCCATCCGGCAAGAAGGAGAGCAAGGCATTGGGAACAAGGCGAAAGAGGGTATATATCTACGCTACTCCCGGGACGACGGAGCCTGGAAGAAGGACGCATTGCACTCAAAACGAGGGCCTGCTAGGCTAGCGTGGAGAACATGGATGGCCTCCCTGTTCGTCTTCGCTTGCACCCGACTGACTGTGAAGGGGGAACCCACAGGCCACAGGCACCACCACAACCGAAGGGCCAGGAGAAGGCAGCGGGCCCCAAAGAGCTGTAGCTCGAGTGTCAAGGATATGATCAAGTGTCAAGGATATGAAAGGTGCTGGCTGTGACACGGGTGCAGTGTGTGGCTGTACAAGTACCATGCCAGGCCAGGCGGAGAGCCACCAGGGTCAAGCTTGCTAGGCCCATGTTAGAGTAGAGTCGAGTAGGCTGCGGCGGAAGCTTCAAAAGAGGCATAGACAGGCCGGACCCCTGGCTCGAGGAGCTCCAAGTACGTGTACGAATGCCTGCACAGCTGCACGGCATGGCGGCCAGGAGTCAAACCGCTAGGCCCCTGGAAAAGACGACCCGTTCTTCAGGTTGGGGCGTCTTCCCCACCGCGCCAGGATATCCTTGCCTGCCATGATGTTCGCCCGCACCAATCCGATCTGTCGGGCGATTGCGTTTTAGCACCGGTATTCGGGGGGTGCTAACGCGAGGGAAGAAGCCAGGACGAAGGCCAGGCGAAGATGGGAAGAAAAAAGATAAGGCCCTGTTGATGGGTCTAGCGCCAGTGGGGGTTTGGTTTCAGGCGTCAGTGCTTTGCCTCTGCCTTGCTTAATGTTAATGTTGTTTATTACTGCATGCACGTCTTTTGCTCTCTGCTCTGCCGTGTCTGTCTTTTTTGTCGGAGGAAGCAGGCAGGATTCTCGAGGTGGACTGAACAATGAGCGACACGTGAATGGATGCACATGAGGCGGCGAGGCAGTTGCTCGACAGCCTGGTGGAAGGCAATCAGGGACCCTGCATGTGTACATGTATGTGGCGAGATTAGATGGCGACATCGGCAAAAAGAATTGGCAGCCTTGTACTGGAGACAAGAAAAAATAAGCCTGAAAGCCGAGGTGTCATATTTGAGACATTGGACGACAAGGCTCCGGGGTTGCACGTGTCGCGCGGACCGGCCCCTGGCGAACCAAACGGTGACTCTGCCCTGACCTTCCCACTCTGTATAAGGTAGAGGTCCAAAGCCGGTGCGAAATCACAGCACAATAGCCGTGGAAGCTTCAATATTGGAGTGGCCAACTAGGCGATATCCAGTAGCACCTAGCAGGGCCTCAACTCTCTCCAATCTCCACTCCGACCTTGGCCAGTCACCGTTAGCGCGTCACAGACTCAGCCTTTCTCTCGTATGGATGTACGAGTATGCGATGGCAACTTTCCGGGGTGGGAGGGGGGCGGAAGTTGGTGTGCGTTTGCTCTCCACGGCGAGTTTCTCCTTCTCTCTCTTTTGTCTCGTAAGCGATGTCGATAGTTGCGGAATAGCGCAATGGAATGGCCAAGACATTGAGTGCACGTTGGGTGTTGTGCTCCTTCATCTTCGTCTCTCCTCTGCCTCGCCACTGGGGGCTGCAAGTTGATCATCTGCCTCTTCTTGGCCCCAAAGTGGCATGGAATCAACAGGATGAGGCTGCAGCCTGTCTCAGATTGGGCGCAATTGTCTAATCGTTTGCTATGTTTCCGTAATGTAACGGTTTCATAATTGTCCTATGATGTTTATGTCTCTGTTTCTCGTGGTGCAAATCTACCCTCAGCCTCATCGCCCCCATAAAGCACCCTCCTCTCAAGACTGTCAACTCCAATGATAATCTATAATTGTGTATGTTGTTAACAAGGCTATACGTAGTTATTTTTTTTAGGCGTACTAGGCATTTTGACAGATTTCAAATGAGGCTTTTCTAGTGTACACTGTACATAGATTCGCTCAGCAAAGATGCCGCCCTTCTGGCATATCACGTTTACTTGCTTCGCCCACTACCCTACATATCGTTTTAATCACCTATTCATTGTTCAATGTTGTCTTTGATACACGGTATTCCCGATGGGCTCAATATTGTGCTCATGTAGTTTTATCCAAGATACAGTCACATAACAGCTGAGTAGTTGTGGAGGAAATCTTGGCGATTACTTGGCGATTTCGCCCTACCACGTCGAGTCCTTCGTCTATAGTGCATCATTGTACGTCTATGCATGCCTATGCACAGACTCTACAGAGTAGATCTTGCAGGTGGAATGAAGATCCAATCCAGATAGGTGACAACAGTCATGATACCTGACAACTTTCAAACCGCACCTACACATGCCGAAAGTGTATTCCAGAAGGGGTCTCGTATCCGTCACATCGTAGATGGATGGATGCAAATCTTGTGATCACCGTTCGGTGATGCACACCCTCTCGTACCGCATTCTGATGCAAGGCACCGTTTCTCGGTGCTAAACGTAGTATAGTCGTGTGCAGCCACGCTGCGTCGGTCCTAAACCTGATACCACGTCTTGTCATGCACGCACGTCACTGCATAGGCACATGTTGCAAATCTCAGCCCCGTAGTTTGTGAATTGCGACACCGCGTTTTGTTTTCCACGCACAAATTCTCCGCCTGCACAGACTCTTGTCTTGTTTCTAGGCATGCGTCAAGCCTTGGCGTATTCTCCGCTACGTCTTTGTCAGTGCGCGGAATCGAAAGTTGCAGGGGTCAAGGATTCTAGCCCACTTCCAGAGAATGCGCATATCGGCCCCGTAACCGTCCTCCTTTCAACGTTTACAGGCGTCTGCTCTACGTAATTGCCACCGGATAGCTCTTTTCCCGAGCGGAATTCTATTTCGGATATCTCCGATAGCTAATTACTGCTATTAGCTAATTACTATGCTTATGCGTTGCCAATAATGGGCGCAAATCTCCTTTCACGATGCTTTTCGGAGATTGAGCCAAGACTCGAGCATTTTTCCATCTTACAATGATTTTTTTTTCCCAATCAAACAGCATATTGGAACCAATCTGCATCTTCATCTATTGAGAGCTTCTTGAAGCCAAATCCTGCTCCCGCCTGTGTTCCGGTTTGGAGTATATTGATCGAGAGTTCCAGTTTCAATGCTGTTTCAACCCCTGAACCAACTCCTGCTTACAAGTATGTTCTGCGGAGAAACAAGCCCACATTTAGGACCAATTGGGCTTTTGTTTCTGTCTTTGCCTTGATTTTGTTTGATCGAGCGGGGAAGAAAGAGGAAGATTGTGTGTTCTCAGAGGGTTGGGATATTGCACAGTAGAACTTGGCAGCCGTTATTCAACGGTCCACCATGAGGCCGATGCCCGGCCCCACTCGCCGCCGATGTTAGCGGAGGCACTTTTTTCCAGCCGCAAAACTCCACATCTCCAGAGTCACAGTGATGAAATATTTAAGTTGTGTTTATAAATGAAATCAGTCCATAGTTGGATAACTTTGTTACCAGTGAATTCTCATCAATGGAGAGAATACGTGGGGTTGATGAAATCTCCGATAGCCTCAAGACAGATCCGAACCGGCGCCGGCCGGTTTGAACTCACCCCGCGCTCAGCACTAAGCCCAACGGCGTTTCTACCATCAATGGACGAAGGTTTACAATCAACAGTGCAGCTCTGACTTGGCCCGGCTGATGCCATGTTTCAGATCTTGGGTCAAACGCAGTGCGTTCGTTGCGTCCACCCACACCGAATCGACTCCACAACGCCTTGACCTTCAGAACAGTGAAGGATTCTGCAACGCCATTATAAAACAGGTAGGGACCGTAGGGTAGTATAAGGCTTCTGGCAGGTGTGTGATGGAATCATCTGGAAAATTGACATGTCAAAAATTCTTTTTTTCAGCTTTGCAAGATAATTTTGCGATGGTTGGCACGTTGCTGGTACTTCTATGTATAGTACAATCGTGCAAAGACATCTTATACGTAATAGGACTTCATTAATATTCGAGAAGGAGGATCACATGAGATTTAGAAACATCTCTGAGTATGGAAAATGGTGATACCCTAACGCCACATTATCACAAAGCACCTTCTGACACCATTTTGCATCTCGATTACCCTATGTCCCTCCCATCTGCTCATGCAGGTTCGACGATTATAAAACAAAAGAAGAATGGAACTTTTTATCTTTCAACGTGTTGATGGGCTTGTTGGATGCTGGCTTACGCATTGGAGGGATTACAGGCTCATCAGTATAGCCTTGCGTACGCCTGTCTTTATCCCTTTACCATAGTAGAACATCATGCAGACATTATATGGATCGTGTTTTGTACATTAAAGAGCATATGTTCTAGAAACTCAATCTTCATATGGGCACCTTCAACCCCGTTATCCATTATTATGAGACACTCTGACGTCTGGCACCTAAGTATACACACATTGTGTCTAGCTGGGTCATTGTCCTGTTTGAAGGAGGACGTGATGAATCGTTTCTGGACTGATGGATGGAAGCCCCCTTTGAAGTGACGAGGGAATCGGATAATCTTAAGTACTACAGGAAGCAGAGTGTGTGTAGCAACAGAGTAGCCGACATTAGAATTAAGGAAATATGTGCTTATAAGGTATTTGAAGAAGAGTAAGGGGAACGTTCAGCTCATCTTACGTTCAATAACATATCCAACCCAACAGCATGACTATATAATACGCAAGCTCAATCTACTTGGATATAGCTATCTCAATTTACCAACACGTTCTTCTCTTCAATTCAAAACGTAAACTTTGACTCCTCAGGGTACCGACGGGGTACCCTACACTCATATCTTGCTGTAAACCTTGAGATATGACTGCACAGATACTTGGATAGTCGAGCACTAGAACTACCTCCAACTTAGAGTGTGAAACTGATCCCTTGGCGGTTGGTGGCTAAGTACCTTGAGTGATGTCGCGGACAATGCGCAAGTCCGTCCGTATTCTATCTGACTCGCACTCGCTCCATGTTGGCTTTTGTAGCCCCATCGTTCCAGGAAGTCTTCAGATGAAGCTGAGTGGGAATCTACGGATAAGATTTTGTGTTTTCATGCTTCTAGTATTAGTGGCGTCTCGACTAAACGCTGGCCCGGGAAGAATTTTCTTCTCTTTTTCCCACTCAGGGACTACATCCATATCTACACCCCCTCTAGTACACCTTTGTCCGTTGATGCACTTATGAACTGCAACAGTAACATCTTCTCTTACTTTGAGTATACTTACAACACAGTGTACTGAGCAAGGTATTTGGATGCAGAGTAGTATGCAAGCTGAATCATTGTTCACTTCATCACTGCCAATGCAATCTTCACATGGATACGATACGCGAACCGTCCGATCTGACACTTGCAAAAATGTTTCCAACAAGGTGTCTGCGGCTCCGCATCACTTCCTTCCGGTTCTCCATTCTCGTCAATTTTTTCATCGCCTCTGGATTGAAACGATGGCCTAGGCTAGGGCATTTCTCTGTGGATTTGGCACGTTGAATGCCCAGTTCAGCCGCATGAAACGAGAGACCACCCCCGGATGGGATCCTTTGTTTTCTTCACAGACGCTTAGCGGTGGTTTCAAGTACCCAGATGGCGGGGAGCGGCTGAGAAGCCGATTGTTTCACAGCTGGTCTAGTGAGTTGACTGGGCTAACACCGATCTGATAGAGGTATTGTGCAAAGAAATTGAAAGAGAAAAAAAACATTAAAAGTGTGAAAAGTCGTGATGAGTGCAAACCGCGGCAACGCATCACATCACATCACATAATGCACATCACACCAAATGTAGTGTATGGATGGATGAATCGAATTTGGCTGAGCCGAAAGAGCCCACAGCGGAAGCTCAAAAATGTTCCGCAAAGTGGTGCGGCACGTGATGCTCCTCGAATAGGAACTGCACACCGGAGGACCTTTTGCAAGCTTGCTCGACGTTGTCAATGAGCTCGAATTCGAACTCGGCTTGAGTCGGTCCTTTTGCCCGCTCCATCTTGCTGTCGAAAAAAAAAACCCTCGACTTTGTGCTTGTGCTACATGTCGTGGTTCTCCCTCCGAGCTGGTCTTTTTCGCAGCACGAATCGCACCATCACAAGCTACTACCAGCACTGTTCAAGGCGGGGCTTTGCAACAATCAACAACACCATGGCTGGCACTCGCGATCCCACCACCCTGTCCAACTACGGCGCTTGGCGTACAAGGCACACCACCGCCAACTTCAACATTGACTTTGAGAACAAGCGCCTCAAGGGATCCGTTGTGCTGCAGCTGGAGAGCCAGACCGACAAGGAGAGCAAGGAGATCATCCTCGACTCGCGCTTCGTCAACGTCTCGTCCGTCAACGTCAACGATGCTGCGTCCGAGTGGGAGCTGAAGCCTCACTCGGATCCCTTTGGAGCGCCGCTGCATGTGCAGGTTCCCGATGGCGCGGCCAAGGGCGACATCGTCAGCCTGGCCATTGAGCTGGAGACGACCAGCAAGTGCACTGCCCTTCAGTGGCTGACGCCCGCCCAGACGTCCAACAAGAAGCACCCGTACATGTTCTCTCAGTGCCAGGCCATCAATGCTCGCTCCATCTTCCCCTGCCAGGACACTCCTGATGTCAAGTCCACTGTCAGCTTCAAGTTCACCTCCACTCTCCCTGTTGTTGCCAGCGGTGTTCCTGTTGGAGACCACACTGCCACTCCCGGCGTGGAGAAGGTCTATGAGTTTGAGCAAAAGGTCCCAATTCCTTCGTACCTGTTTGCCGTTGCCTCTGGTGATATCGTTGCTGCCCCCATTGGCTCCCGCAGCAAGGTTGTTACTGGTCCCAATGAGCTCAAGGGATGCCAGTGGGAGCTCGAGCGAGACATGGAGAAGTTCCTGGAAATCGCCGAGAGCATCGTCTTCCCTTACAAGTGGGGAGAGTACAATGTGCTCGTTCTGCCCCCCAGCTTCCCCTATGGAGGTTAGCATCGCCTGTGCATGAATCAAGCTTCAGTGGCTGTTCTAATACTCATCTTAGGCATGGAGAACCCCATCTACACTTTTGCTACCCCTACCATTATCAGCGGCGACAGGCAGAACGTCGACGTCATTGCTCACGAGCTTGCCCACAGCTGGAGCGGTAACCTGGTGTCCAACGCCAGCTGGGAGCACTTGTAAGTATCATGTGCTGCTCATTCCAGATGTATGAGATTAACCTGACAAATACGGCAGCTGGCTGAATGAAGGCTGGACCGTGTACCTGGAGCGACGAATTGAGGCGGCTGTCCACGGCGAGCCCCAGTTTGACTTTTCATCCATCATTGGATGGAAGGCTCTTGGTGAGTTTAGACGTTGTAACTGACATAGACAAATACTGACATGAAGTTTAGAGGACGCTGTTGCACACTTTGGCAAGGACCACGAGTACACCAAGCTCATCATTAGCCACGACAACGTGGACCCTGAGGATGTCTACAGCACTGTTGCTTATGAGAAGGGCTTCCACTTCCTTTACTACTTGGATCGCCTGGTTGGCCGAGACAACTTCAACAAGTTTATTCCCCACTACTTCACAAAGTGGGCTGGCAAGTCCTTGGACTCGTTTGAGTTCCGGGATACCTTTGTAGACTTCTTCAACGACCTCGGTGATGAAGAGGTTAAGCAGAAGGTGGCCACTATCGACTGGGAGGGCAAATTCTATACCCCTGGCTTGCCTCCTAAGCCCGAGTTTGACACCACCCTTGCTAACCAATGTTACGAGTTGGCTGAGAAGTGGAAGGATGCTGTGAGTCTTCTCTTCGCTCTCTCTCTTCTTCACCCCCTCACCTTTTTGAGCCATTACATGCTAATACTGCGAAATAAATAGTCCTATGAGCCCAATGCCAAGGATGTTGAATCCTTCTCCTCCAACCAAAAGATTGTTTTCCTCGAGAAGCTGCAGCAGTTTGAGCCTCTGAGCACTGAACGTGCTCAGCTCCTCGGCAGCGCCTACGATCTCCTAAACACCCAGAACGTTGAGCTCAAGTTTGCCTACCTCCAAATCGCCCTCAAGGCCAACGACAGCACCAGCTACCAGAAGACCGCCGATCTGCTCGGAAAGGTCGGCCGCATGAAGTTTGTTCGACCCTTGTTCCGCTCCCTGAACAAGGTTGATCGCAGCCTTGCCCTGGAGACCTTTGCCAAGAACAAGGAATTCTACCACCCCATCTGCAGGGGTATGGTGGAAAAGGATCTGGGAGTCTAATTGCCCTCCTATTTATAGCAAAGAAGTAAAAAAAAGAAGAGGAAAAAAGGACATGGAACTTTTTTTTTCACTCATATGCGTAGTATATCTTGTCGTGATACCATGTCTATTTTGTTGCATATGTGACGATAGGTAGTTACTCTAGCCAAGATGAAGCTTTCATGCCTTCCGACCACTTTTGCCCCTCTCTTCTCTCAAATTTCTCCAAGCTCTGGACATCTGCTGCGCCAAAGTTGCCGTACAAATGCGGGAACCCGTCTTCCCACTTCAGCGGGTCCGCCAGCTTTGCCAGCTCAAGCTTGATGAGCCACAGCTCTGTAGCCTCGGTGAAGAACAAGTCGGCCGTGTTTGGGACCTAGATTCCCGCAAAGATTAGAGAATGAGAATCTTAGTCAGGTAATCAATTAATAACGGTGAGGTTTTTTAGGGGCTATTTACCTGCGTAGCAGTGCTTAGGTGAACGAAGCCGTCGTTTGCATCGAGCTGTGAAAAGGGAAACTGCTCGGGCAGTGGGTCTTGAGGGGCTGCGGGCAGGATTTTGTAGATGTACTTGGGGGGATTGGCGGCAGACATTTTGAAGCGAAGACTTGTTTTTGGCAGTGGATACTTGGCAAGGTGAGTTGTGAGATGAGTTGATATAGAGAATGTTTGAATGGAAGAAAAGCGCCGATATCAGCTTACCTACTAAGGTATTAAGAGGAATAGCTGCATAGAAGGTGATACAGTGCGTGTTTTTAAACGTACAGTAAGGCGAAGATGCTTAGTGCGGGGTTCTGTGAAGGTCATCCAGCTTGTACACCCACCAAACATTAATATAGAAATGCCTACATGTAGCATAAAGCTGTTTTAACAGCAATTCAACTTGGATTATAATGCTTCCTGCTTTATAATATTTGACAGTGGGTGGGCTTTTGATGGCCTGTTATGCGTGGGCTGAAGGAAAGCATGATTCTGGATTAAGGGCTTTCGGGGGTTCCTCATATCGATATTCGGAAACTATGGCCACGCAAAGGCGAGATAAATAATGTTTATAGGTGATGCATAGTATACTAATGGACTGGTAGAATAATAGTGCGCAAATTCGGGACAAGGGTGCGAAAAGGCTCGGTGACTTATGTGGGGAAAAAACTGATCATGAAGATGGAAGTTATATAGCTTCATCTATCCAACTAGTCCACTGCTTCTATAGGTATTGAAGAGCTCCACCATTTGTACAAAGCGCAGATTGAAAATACTAACATGATAAAACCGGCTATCCAAATGAACATTGGTTCCGGTATGACAGACTTCAGCATTCTCAATGAACGCTTGCACAAACGTTTCAATGTCCTCCCTATATTGAACGTAGTCCAAGTGGCGACAAGGTCTTTCACTAGGGCAAAACGAGGACTAAAATAGGCGACGATTGTCTTCCAAGTCTCCCTTCTGCTTTCTGGGTATCTTGAGTCAAGGCAGGTATCTGACCACGGCGACGTGGGTAGGTACAAGGGGTGCTCCGGCGAATACATAACTTGCAAGCCGGTAGGGTCTTATCGCAGCGTCTTTTGCGCTGTCGGCAATATAAACACGCGTATTGCGCACAAATGGAATACGACTGGGGAGAGTCCATTGCGAAGGATCTCTGTAGATCGATAGACCAAATAGTGAGAAATCAGGCGCACAATAGCTTGGGGGAAGCGGGCGACCTACGCCGTACTTATGCGGCATTGCCGCATCGGAGTCCGACTCTCCCGCCAAGGTCGGCCGCAGCAGACGCTCGAGAGAATATTCAACGCCAACCTGAATTCATATTCTAGGTCAACGGAGCATGATCTGACAAGGACGTACTGTCTCCACAAGATGACCTACAATTGCTGATGGTGCTTATCTAGTTGTCTAGACTTGATCCTCCTGTAAGCACTGGCTCCAGACTATCTTCATCGTTCTCCAGCTCTTCAAGATGACTCAAAAGACGTTCTTGTACGTGACTTGCCATTAAGTTCTAAACGCCATCACCCGGGCTCATTTGAATTCCAATATACTGCCGACTCGTATCAGTTAAATTGTGACTGTGATCCGCGAAGCGTACCTAACAACAGTCTTATACGGATGGCTAAGAACTAAGAGAGTTCATACTGTGTGCGACCCACTGTGAGCAGCCTTGTGGATCGTGTTTCGCGAGACATTCACTGTCTCTACATCGAGACGCAATGTTAAATTGTCACAGGCTGCCTTAATAGGGGAAGAAGCTCTAATATCAATGGCTTGCACATTTTGTCAAGAGAAATTATATATGCGTGTCAACTTAATCTAGGGCAAACACATTTGTTTAGTCATAATGAGAGCTCCATAGCTTGAAATAAAGCCCCTTGCACATCTAGTTGTTCATGACAGCGATTTCCGTAACCTGCTTACGCCTCAAGATACCGTATTACCTCGCAAGTTTCGTTTGTGGAACTCTTCGGTTTCTTCGCTTGATTATATATATGCAGTTAGCATATTACTATCTCTAGTAAATGGTGGGCAAAATGCGGAGAGTTCCACAAACGAATTTTGCGAGGTAATACGGTAGCTAGGCCTCTTTTTCGTATTCCAATAGTGCGGCATCTGCTCGGTACTCCAGTAGCCTATTGATCAGACATTGTGCAAAGCAACGTGTGACATTCCGCCTGGTAAAGTACTTGCACTCGAATACGTGCAATGAGGTAAAAGGCAGGGTGTGTTTAAATTTTAATCTCAATAAAATTATTGTCAATCTTCCAAGCTAAAATATAGTTTACAGAGTAGCGAATAGGAAGAGGATTTTCTTGAGTTAAGGAAACTGATCTAATAACATCCCAACGAATCCCTCCAATGAAATCGACTCAGTCTAAGTACGGATAGACAACCCCAATCTTCAACAACTAGAGTAGTAGATCATGCTATTCGCCTGCCCTACGCTATGTCGGAGTATTACATTAGTTATATGTATTTTCAAGCATTAAAATGCGTCCTCTACTAGTAGTGTCTTGTGAGATTACCGAACTTGCGGAAGGGCCGTACTCCGCCCCGGATGACCGAGGCGAACAGCGGAGTAGGAGCAAACCCGGCCATAGACTGCGTTTTAAACCACGCATGTGGGGGCTGAGCTACGGCCGTGGCCCCAGCTGCCCTTCGTATTGTATCAAGTTTGATGCTTGTTAGCCGGGGAGAGATTACAAGATTATTGTGGTTCATCATAGTCTACCTATTCTTAGTACTCGTAGGAAACGTAAGATCCACTCACGAGGAAGTGGCCTGCCGACTCAAGACTTGCAGCTTCAAAACACTTATAAAAGCCAACTCAACCACGGTAGACTGTTCTCAAAAACACCAATCAATATAAAATACCTATTAGTTGAGAGCATGGCTCAGGTGATTCTTTACGATAACCCTAGTCGTTTTGGGACGGGGACATGTTGGTCACCCAATGTATGGAAGAGTGAGTATTGAGTAACTCTAAATTATAGTAGAAATATCACCACTAATTATCAACTTTAGCACGGCTACTTCTTAACTTCAAAGAAATAGACTACAAGACGGCGTGGTTGCATGGGCCAGACATCGCGCCAACCCTCCGATCGTTGTGAGTAACACCATGTAGATGCTATACATGGCTAGGTAGCTCATGGATAAATAGTGGAATTACGGCTCATATTCCAGGAACCCAGTTGGCCGACTATACCCTACCCGCGGTCCGCCTCCCAGATGGCTCTTATGTCATGGAATCATTGAGCATAGCACAGAAGCTAGAAGCTCTCAAGCCAGAGCCCAGCGCCCAGGTTGATCACCCAGTGGCAAAGGAAGTTGCGCAGAGCCTTCAGCGTCTAATTATATGCCTTGCTCCTGTGCTTGATCCTAGAATGCCACGGGAATGCCTATCGGGCCCTACTATTGCATTTCATCGACAAACACGAAAGAAATTCTACGGTATGACCCTCGAAGAGCTAGAGGATGGGTTTGGAGGGCGAAAAGCATGGGTCAAAGCCCAACCATTGCTAGATGAGCTTGCCGGGATTTTGAAGAGGCGGGATGGGCCTTTTTGTCTGGGGGGAGAGACGCCGAGTTACGCAGATTTCATCATTGTGGCCTTTTTAGAATGGTGCCGATGTCTCCAAGGTGGCGCTTTTGAGCGGATTGTTGGCAATGAGAAAGCATACCATGATCTCTACATGGCCTGCCGTCCTTGGCTGCAGCGAAATGACTACTGAGGGCTACCACAGAATGGTTACTATATGTGGACGTATATAATAAAACATTATGAAAAAAAAATTGTCTCCGATCTATCAATCAAATTTACTTGATAAGATCGCCTGACGAGGATATTGAGTATCCTTGATAGACTCGGTTACATAGAGATCGAGGGAGGCCGACTAACTGAGTACATGAGTGGATGTTTATATACACTTGTTAAAATAGCTTAGATGTCCAGCGGTTAAACCATCATTCGTGATATGATAAGCTGAGAAGTTATCGTATAAAGGAGACTCCATGATCTCGTCGTTTGTGTATGAATAAGGGCTATGGCCATGGAAGGTATGGATATCGCTATGAACAAGCTTCTAACCGGATTAGTAGCTGCGGGCACGGGCTACACTCTTCAAAGGGGGTTGTAATAGGAGGTCTGAAGATCGGGTGGAAAGTATAGACAATTTTGTAGTTGGAAACAGCTGAATTAAATTGTCTATAATTGTCCTCTCAATGTGTTGAATCATAATAGCTGATGTCTCATGGTTACAGGCAGCCAGAAGGGCGATTACCGCACAGAGGTAAACATGAGGCGAAGACGTTTAGTTAGCGCGGGGTTCTGTGAACGCTCACCCACCTTGGACAAGCCACCCACTGCAATAAACTCGAAGCTTTGATATCCATATCAACTGCCTGCCTCAATCACTACATTCTTACACTTCCAAATGAAAGCTTCTTGAGCATCGCAGAGCAATGTCGTGGGGGCCCGTCCCTTGTCAGCTGCGTCTGCTCTCCCAGCTGAAAGATGCGCCTGTTGGTGGCAAAGTGAGATTCTTAGGATGGTATGTCGAATCTCTTCTCGTCTTTGGCCCCTCCACTGGCTAAGTCCGTAGCAGCGTCACTTCATACGACACCGCAGCAGCATGCCTCAACCTAGGACACATGTATCCGCCCGGCACTAACGAGACTGTGCGGGTAAATATTGAGCTGGTCCTTGAGACGATACAGTCAGGAGTAACACAAGTTGGGCAATGGGTCAATGTTGTGGGGTACATTGTCGAGGGCGAGGGCAGAGAGTCGCTTGTGCATGTCCAGGCCCTGTTACTGTGGCCGACGGGACCGCTGGATATTGGCAGATACGAAAAGAGCCTGCAGGAACAGATGGCAGGGTTCTGACGGGGGAAGCCTTGATATGTCTATGCCAGGCAGTTAAGCATTTAGTAGTGCATTGATGTGGATGGACTCTGATGCGTTGACAGCAAACCCGAAACAAAACAATGACATATTAGACTCCAGAGTTGACGGCATAATAGAGGAGAAGCCGCCGCGCCACGAGGCAGTGGGGCGGATAAGCATACATGCTCTTTATGTGTGAATCCTCAAAACATACTATTAGAGTCTAGATAGTGATCAATATTTACAAGTAAAGGGTATTGAGTGGTTGTTGACATCCAGGGGAGTCAATCAAAGTTGAAGCCCCTAAATGTGCCCCATGGAGGGGGAGCGAAGCTTCCAGTTGTCTGTCCCCTAATCCCACCATAAAGCTGGCGGCTAATCCGCGGGGCCACCTGCGTTCACGAGCTTAGACCGCAAACTCGCTCCCCTGGCCGTGGGAGTCCATGTGCATGCACCCAGACACTCTCCGCTCCAATCAAGACAAGAGAGAAGAGGGCCGCTCCGCCGCAAGGAGGTTCAACATCAGCGCGACCGCGTTTCTTTTCTCTCCTGGCGACACTTCCTTTGATCCTCCTGTGACTTGGAGCGAGGCTGTTTGTACCGATCAACAGACGACTCTGGTGGCCGCCCAACGACCGCAGAGGCTCATCGCATCCACGGAACAAAGCGAAGCGGCCTTGCGCCATCGAGTCGGCGCAACTTTGGGAACTGTAAGCTTGCTTGAGCCTTGCGACCGACCGCCGCTTGCAAACGCTCGACCTCGGGAAAATCGGGGCTCCCGCTGCCGCCACGAAGAGGCGACAAAGAAGCTACAGCTACAGCTACAGCTACAGCTTGAGCATGGACAGGAAGCCTTGACGCCCGTCGCGCCTTTTCCTGTTCCTCTGCCCTTGTTTTCCGCTGTTTTTTCTCTTTCTTTCTTTCTTTCTTTCTTTCTTGCAAACAACACATGGGGGCGCTGTTCCGCTAGCTTCTCCTCATCGTATCGCTGGGACGATTCAACTCACCGACTCGGGCGCATTGCCAACAAAACCGCGCGGCCGCCGAGGGGACCAGCCTAGGTCCCCGCATCCGTTCGAGCAGTCATGGCGCCAGCCGGGGGAGGAAACATCAAGGTGGTGGTGAGAGTGCGGCCGTTCAATGGCAGAGGTGGGTTCACAAACTACGCAGCCGTCGAGCGCTTCATCCCAGGCGGTCTACGGCCAAGCATGCAAAGACGAGACGAGGGTTAACAGCTTGGATACAGAAATCGACCGCGGATCAAAATGTATCGTGGATATGCAAGGGAACCAGACCGTCATCACGCCGCCAGAGGGTCATTCGGTTAAAGGGACCAAAGACAGTGCCCCAAAGGCTTTTGCGTTCGACAGGTCGTACTGGTCTTTCAACAAGGACGCCCCCAACTATGCGGGGCAGCACAATCTCTTTGAGGACTTGGGCGCGCCGCTCCTAGACAACGCCTTTGAGGGCTACAACAACTGCATTTTTGCCTATGGCCAGACTGGTTCCGGAAAGTCATACTCCATGATGGGTTATGGCAAGGAAATCGGTATCATTCCCATGATTTGTCAAGAAATGTTCCAGCGGATCGATAAGATACAAGGAGACAAATCGAACAAATGCACCGTCGAAGTGTCATACCTGGAAATCTACAATGAGCGAGTCCGCGACCTGCTCAACCCATCGACAAAGGGCAACTTGAAAGTTCGAGAACACCCGTCCACTGGTCCGTACGTCGAGGATCTCGCCAAGCTTGTTGTGACGAGTTTCCAGGAAATCGAAAACCTCATGGACGAAGGAAACAAGGCCAGAACTGTTGCCGCAACCAACATGAACGAAACCTCCAGTCGAAGTCATGCCGTCTTCACGCTCATGTTGACGCAGAAAAAGTATGATGCCGATACGAAAATGGAGCTGGAAAAGGTTGCCAAGATTAGTCTGGTCGATTTGGCTGGTTCCGAGAGAGCCAACTCGACCGGTGCCACTGGTGCACGATTAAAGGAAGGCGCGGAAATCAACAGATCGCTCTCCACGCTTGGTCGTGTCATTGCTGCGTTGGCAGACTTGTCCACCGGCAAGAAAAAGAAAGGTGCCTCTCAGGTGCCGTATCGTGACAGTGTACTTACCTGGTTGTTGAAAGACTCCTTGGGTGGTAACAGTATGACGGCCATGATTGCAGCCATCAGTCCTGCCGACATCAATTATGATGAGACAATAAGCACGCTCCGATACGCCGATTCCGCGAAGCGAATCAAGAACCACGCTGTTGTCAACGAGGATGCAAATGCTCGCATGATCAGAGAACTCAAAGAGGAACTGGACCTTTTGAGGAGCAAGCTTGGCGGAGGAGGTGGTGGGGGAGGTGGTGGTGCAGGTGGTGCCGGCCTCCCTCCTGACGAAATTTACGACGAGAGCACCCCCTTGGAGAAACAGATTGTAAGCATCACGGCATCCGATGGTACGGTCAAGAAGGTTTCAAAGGCAGAGATTGCGGAGCAATTGAGCCAAAGCGAGAAGCTGCTTACCGACTTGAACCAAACCTGGGAAGAGAAGTTGGCCAAGACGGAGGAGATTCACAAGGAGCGTGAGGCTGCCCTCGAGGAACTCGGCATCAGCATCGAAAAGGGATTCATTGGTCTGCACACGCCAAAGAAGATGCCCCATCTTGTCAACCTATCAGACGACCCCCTTCTAGCAGAGTGCCTAGTCTATAACCTCAAGCCCGGTACTACCACTGTAGGCAACGTCGACACAAACGCAGAAAATCAAGCCAATATCCGTCTGAACGGTACACGAATTTTGCACGATCATTGTACTTTTGAGAATGCTGATGGAGTTGTTACCGTCATACCTAGAGAGGGGGCTTCAGTCATGGTCAACGGCAAGCGAATCACCGAGCCGAAGCAGCTCCATTCGGGCTTCCGAGTCATCCTCGGAGACTTTCACATCTTTCGATTCAATCATCCCATGGAGGCCAGGGCTGAAAGAGCCGAAGGCGAGGGCGCCGCAAGACAAAGCCTACTGCGACAATCCATCACCGCCAGCCAGCTACAAGCCCTCACCCCAGCCCCCTCGACTCCTCGAACTCCTGGACATGAAAGGTCATTTAGTAGGGTCTCAGTCTCAGTCTCAGAGAGTGGGGAGCTGTCTCGGCCGGATTCGCCAGCCTTTTTCGGGCGAAACGGCAAGGATTCTGATTGGTCTCTCGCTCGAAGAGAGGCTGCTGGTGCTATTCTCGGGACTGACCATAACTTCGCCAGTCTGACGGATGAAGAGCTAAATTCATTGTTTGAAGAGGTCCAAAGAGCAAGAGCAGAGCGTGTGAATGGGCGTGATGACGGGGATGATTCAGAATCCGCTACGTCGTACCCAATCAGGGAAAAGTACATGTCGACGGGCACTATTGACAACTTCTCTCTCGATACGGCCCTGACGATGCCCTCGACGCCGAGGCAAGAAGATGATCGGTTTAGAGAGGTTCGAGAAGAACTCTACACTCAGTTCGAGAGGCAGAAGGAGGAATTCCGGGGCCAACTCAGGGGTGCCGAGGCTTCTGACATGGAAGTTGAAGAGATCAGGCAAGAAAAAATCCGCATGGCTCACGCCCTTAGAGAACTCAAGGAGGATATGGAGAAGCAACTCAGCCTTCAGCGCAAGCAGTTCGAGGAGAAGATCGAGAAGATGGACCCCTTGAAGCGCCCAAAGGCAAGCCCTAGGCTGTCTGACTTTGAGATTGAGATTGCAAAGAGGACGGTCAAGGCATGGCGCAGCCGTCACTTTGTCAAGATGGCCGAGACTGTGCTCCAGAACGCATCCATCTTGAAGGAGGCGCAAATCATGAGCAACGAGCTCGACGAAAACGTTGTTTTCCAGTTCACCACTGTCGACCAGGGACACGTGCTGTGTTCGTCTTACGACATGGTCCTCAACGGCTTAACAAGTGAAGGAGATGATGTGGCGCTGGAGGAGGCCTATAAGCCTTGCATCGGTGTCCGCGTAATTGACTACAAGAATGACGTAGTTCGCCTGTGGAGTCTTGAGAAGCTGTATGACCGGGTGCGTGTGATGCGCCAGATGCACCAGTACCTCGACCAGCCCGAGTATGCCCAACATCTAAGCCTAGATAACCCGTTTGTGGAGACAAACATGCCCTCTTACACTCTAGTTGGCGAGGTGGACATTCCCCTTAGAGCCGTGTTTGAGAGCCGTGTTCAGGATTTTGCGCTCGACGTCCTTTCCCCCTATACCTCTCACGAGGTTGGCATGCTTAAATTGTCTCTGGAACCGTCCCACGCCCGTGCACCTACCAACACAATCAAATTCAACATCGTTATGCACGAAATGGTTGGTTTCGCGGAGCGAGAGGGCACGGACGTTCACGCCCAGCTGTTCATCCCCGGCATTTCGGAAGAGGATGGCATCACGACGACGCAGATGATCAAGGACTTTGACGAAGGACCAATTCGTTTCGAGAGTGTTCATAGCATGAGCGTACCCTTGTTTGCAACTCCAGAGGTTACCCTGAGAGCAGCCATCTTTGCCAAGGTTTCGACAATGCACCTTGATAAGCTCCTTAGCTGGGACGACATGAGAGATGCATGCCCCGCTGCAGACGGTGCAAAGGCAGCTCGCATCAATGAGTCCCAGTTCTACACGCAAGAAAAGCACGACCTGCTTTCTCGGATCCAGATTATGGAGCTCAACGAGCACGGAGAGTATGCGGCCGTCGAAGTGACGCAGTCTAGCGAGCTTGACAGTGGGACATTTCAGCTGCACCAAGGGTTGCAGAGGCGTATCAGCATTGACATTTCGCATAGCTCGGGAGATATTCTACCTTGGGGAGATGTTACTGCCGTCCGCGTTGGTAAGATCCGAACCGTCGACACAGCTGGCAAATCTCCTGACATGGTCACGGATCGTGACATCTCTCTTAAGATTGCGGGAAATCCAGTTTTCCGCGAGAATCCCAACGGCACGCGCAACATCGTGGTGCAAGCCCAATGGGACTCCAGCTTGCACAATTCACTTCTCCTTGACCGTGTTACGCCCGAAAAGTTCCGCGTGCAGATGACTGTTACTTGGGATATTTCGTCCGAGAAACTCGCAGAGCCCATGAGGTTCTCCCAAAAGGTGAATTTGCAAGTGATGTCTCGCACCTTTGTCCGGCAGAGCAACATGTTCTCGTCGCTGTTCCAGAACATGCGGTTTGTGCGCTCCTCGACCGGAATCTTCACCTTGACCATGAAGCCTGCTCCGATCAAGAGAGTGGGTGACCTGTGGAGAATGAGCAGCCAGCACGACTACGTCAAGGGCGAGGAAAATCTCCATAGCTGGACTCCCCGAGGCGTGTCTCTGGTCAGCGATTTCCTCCACGCAAAGAAGAAGAGACGGCGCAACGCCGAACTTGGTGCCATAAGCAGCATGCTTGCTCAGTATGGCATCGATCCCATGGTCGCTGGGACAGCGGGAGAAGAGCATGGGACTGAACGTGAAGCATCGCCAGATATGCAAGCCATCATTCCGAATGACGATGATTTGCTTAATGACACCCCTGTAACATCTCCGGCTCCATCAATCCATGAAGAGGAACTGGCATCAGATGAACCTATTCCCGATGAAGACGCTCTGAAAGTTGATGACCAACAGCTGCCTCAGGAAGACAATCCTGAGCCCCTTACTCCCCCGCCGTCTGAATACAACACGCGGGAAACTGACTTGTTGGAGCTATGCCTGAAGCTATGGAAGAAATATCCGGACCCCTTTGTGAAGCTCTTGAGCCCTGAAAACACGCAGCCCCCAGAGAATGGAATCACAGCAGAGCCGGCGCCTCCCAGTCTCATTACGACCATTGTGCGCGTGCCCAAGAATCCCAAGGTGCTCAAGGGCGGATACTTGCTGGTGCCAAACAACGAGTCTACACGATGGGTCAAGAGATTTGTCGAGCTGAGAAGGCCATATCTTCACGTGTACTCTGCCTCGGATGGTGATGAAGTGGGCCTTGTAAGTCTGCGTAATTCACGCATAGACAGCCAGCCCGGTGTCCTCGGACTACTGCACGGACCCGACGACTACGACTCGCCGCCGCGAACCTCCAACTCGCCAGAGTTTACGCCCGGCCACCGGCGGACGGCTTCGGGACGGGTCATTTCGACCATCTGGACTGCTGCCAGTGGAGGGGGGGCGTCTGCTGGAGGACCAGGGCTGCAGAGACTTAGCGAGCGGATGCAAGCAGCCGTGTTTGCGGTTTATGGGACGGACAACACATGGCTGTTTGCGGCCCGCAGCGAGCGCGACAAGCAGGATTGGATCTTTAGGATTGACCAGACGTTCAACTCGAACGGCGAGAACACGCCTGTCAGCGGCATCATGAGCCCCGGCCAAAACAGCGACTATTAAGACGAAAGAAAGATGAAAGAATGAGAAATGAGTGAGGAGAATTACGAATCTTGAACGGATTGTTGTTGTTTTTGCGCGCTCCCTTTTTTTATTTGCTTTTCCCCCCGTTTTCACGAAGCCCCACGTGCTCCCGAATTTTCGCTTCTCTCAGGGTTTCTTCCCCCCACAGATATATAGGTATATATATATTTCTTTCTCCCTTTTGTGTGGTCATTGAAACGACCAGTTAGATTATACCCCCCCTTTCAGATGGACGCAGCAAAGAAGAGAAGTAGCCAAAAAAAAAAAAAAAATTGTGTCAAAGTGCGGAAGCACAATATAGAAGAATAGAAGGGTCGCTCTCTGGTGGAGGAAGGGTTTGGATAGCTTAAGTCGGTATGATGGATGATGATAATGCTATATTATATACTATTAAGAAAGAAAAGAAAGCTGGGCGGCTCGTTTGCATATGTGGTCTTGTCCGTTTGTGCAGTGCAAATGGGTGCTGCTTCTTGAATTTGCTTCTTTTGGTAGTTTAATACGATTATCTGTTTTCCAAATCTGAGGTTTTTGAGCGCAGGATTTATCTTTTTTCTACCTGCTATGAGTAGATCCATGGAAGTAAACCGATTTTCTTTCTCTTTGTGCTACGGGTAGACACAGTTGTCTGTTTTCCAAATCCGAGGTTGGAGCGCAGGATTATCTATTTCTTGAGTACCTAAATAATGGAAGTAAAACATCTACGCATGAATCTCGAGTCTATTTTGAGCATGCCTTGGCGGGGAAAATAATGGATTAGTTGACACGAGTCTCCCCGGCTTGGCATATGCCTAGTCAAAAGTCGGTGATTTTGATGCGGAGTAGCCATTGGTCTAGTAAACGAGGGAGAGGAGGTGCGTGGGGGGCGGGAATCACTCGTATCATTTTCCGTAATATCATGCGTTGACGGCAGGGGGAGAGAGTTATATGGGAGCTCTAGTTGCTTTGATGCGAGGGACTTTTCAACATTATTTAAGATACGCAATGGTAACTCGATACGCCTTATTATCCACCTGTCGTGTGGACACGATATATAGTGGTGTAAGCATCTCCGTCAAGGTGGAAGTTCTTTTTTGCTACCTACGGGCAGCCGTAGCACGTAGTTTACACCACATCATGCACGCTATGCCGTCTGGTCATATATCACATGTTGAATGGAATTTAGCTATTGGGCCGTCTTGGGTCGGAGGGGGAGGCACTTGCTCTGATCCTGTGTGACCGGTGAGAGAGAGGAGGCTGGGGTGGAGGGCTCCTAACTAGCTGAAAAGTGCTATAATGGGAGTTGTGGCAGTTTGGTTTCCATAGCGAAGTACCTGGGGATGGTCAAAGAGTTAAAGACAGTTATGTGTACGGACCATAGTCATAACTATACTGCTCTCGATACTACATGGGCGAGATGTGGTAACATCAATCGCTGAAAACGCTTCGAATAGGGCTTGTGTGAGCACTTTCCCACCATGGTCTACGAGCACTAAGGTGATATGATGTCGTCCTCGTCTATCCATGCAAGGTAGCATGATTTTCTTTTCCGCGGTAGGTCAGGCATGCAGGACGCAAGACGCAGGATATGCTACAGTAAAGAGGGGGGGTAAAAGCTCAGGCCTCTCTGGCTGGGTCTGGATGGCGTCTGAGCTAGCTCACCGAGTTGCAGCCACCTGCTCTTCGAGACCAGGGAGCTGATGCAGCTGGTCCTGGTTCGTTTATGCGTGTATGTAAAACCTGGAACGTTGTTGGATGCGGGATTGTAGCAAAGTGCTACCATTGGAGGTACAGCAGTGATGGAAACAGACCGTTTTTTTGTATCACGCAAAAAAAGTTACATGTCAGATTGGGGCGGCAGACAGGGATCTTAATATGGCCGAGATGATTTGCAAGAGAATCCCTTAGTCTGTTGGTTGGATTCAATGCCCTACATCTACCTTGCTTGGCTCTATTATTATATACAGAGTATGGTATGGGTAAGCTGGGGGTCGTTTTTGCTCACTTCATGTAAGACAAAAGGGGAGCTTCTACTAGTTAATAGCTGGCCGTAATTGGAAGCTGACCTCCATCAGGGTTAATGCATTCAAGTCCACTACAGCCCGAAAATAGATGGGGGGGCCTTTCATGTGCCGAGAAATGGAGCAAGGCGCATCCCTGCTCTAGCCACTGGACGCCATCATGCAAATGGTACGAGTAACCGGGTCTGTGACACCCAAGACATGTAGGGAGGATTTTCTCCCAAGGCACCGGTAATGGGGCATTTGAGGACGATGGTAAGACTCAGACCACAGAGCAGAGTACTGGGATTCATATCCTCCGTCGCATGTATAAGGGGATCGTCGCGGGGACCACTTATACCATCACATACCCAGAATAATATCCTGTTCAATGTCTGCATGAAATTCGATAATTACAGAGACAGCAACGAGCTTAGATTAAGAGTCTAAATTCAACAGCATCACTTTGTCCGCTTTTTCGCCCGCATTCACCACCGATAGTCTTGTTTTCTCATCATCCCATCCTAAATCTCCCTTTGTTTCCTCCCTTCCAAGTGTGCCGAGGACGGCACCGACACACTGGCGGGCATGCATGTGTGGCCACGACAAAAACGCCCCTGTCCGCGCTCATTGGACCAAGCTCACAAGCTTGTTTGTCATTGAAAATACTGTACTGGCCCGAAGGTGGCGTCTTGCAACCCGCCATCTACGATCTGCCCAACCCGGAAACGCACACGCGTGCCGCCTCCCAAGCAGAAATCCTGGCTGTGAATCCCTGGGCTTGTTCTGCGAATCCCTAGGCTGGTTCGGCAAGGGTTATGCAGGCTTCGGGGGAGGAGGGAGGGGACGGAACACACGGCTTGGCTTGTCTTCTCTTCGGCTTTGGTGCCAGACTAAAAAAGCGACCAAGAGAGACACACACTTGCTAGGACGAGGGCTTCTTCTTCTTATGCCGGCGCATGGCATGGGTAGACGGGATAAAGAGACAACTACTAAACTAGCCCCCACTGGTCCCAGACGTCTGGGACTTGATCCGACGCTTCCAAAAAGCTCTTCGGCCTTATCCGCCCGCCTACATACATAAGATGGGGTAGGAATGCAAGGTGTCTTTTGGCGAGGAGCGAGGAGCGAGCGGTAGTTGGTTGGGGTCATATACAAGGTGGTGTGTGTGTCCAAATACCTGCTCTGTGGGTGTTGCCGTAAACCTGTGCTCTGTTCACAATCCAGTCCGAGTGAAAGGATCCGTGGTCTGGCCAGCGTCCCTCTCTGCATGATTTCTCTGGCTTGAGCGTTGGTCCCACCACTCCCATGTTTCGAGTCCTTTTGCCTTGCAGAACCAGAACCAGCTCCCCGGGAATTGGAAAGGCAGATGGTCTGACCAGATCACATGAAACCAGTGCCCGTGTCGTCGAGTCTACCCTCTTCACCTCCTCTCTCTTTCTGTGGCTAAAACTTGGCTTTTCCGACTTTACAATCTGGCGTCGGCTTTTTTTTTCTTTATTGTTCTTGTTTCCGCCCTTGAGAGCAACGATACCCGAAGCTTTCTGGCGGCTTGCGTTCCAGTCCTAACTGCATCCTACTAGCTGGCCATCTCAGCTAGAGGCAAATCCAGGCGATCTAGTCAAGCCAAGATTCGCAGAAAACGCCCCAGGAAGAGGACACCGGCCCCCAAAGAGGAAAAGAAGAAAAGGCAAATCAACCAGGCTCCGACCCCCCTGTCGGGTTTTTTCAAAACACTGTTTATACTATACTAGCACAGAACAAAGATTGTCTTCTCATTCGAGCTCCGTTGCGCCCACCATTCGGGCCTGGCTGGCTTGAGATCTTCCATTCGTTACCACCTGCTTGGGTCCGAGTTGCTGGTGTGGCTATCCTACGTCAGTCGCTGTTCTTCTCAGATTTATGCTTTCAACTAGCTCCGCCGCTGCTCGAATACCTTCAGCTCTCCACCTTTGCTACATCTCTTCTCTGGTGTTAGTGTCTCAGTGCCATATACAGTATTTACGGCGTTTTCGTTTGCCCAAAGGATTTCCACGGGCCGATCTCTACCTATACGATTTATATATCCGGCTTCCCATCCATGAGCTTGAGCCTCTAGCCATTTGACTCCATACTCCTCAACGATATTCTTCCCCCTTTATTTACAATTGTGTTTTACTTTCGGATTTACCTAAATAGCTGCTTCAAAATGGAAGACGAGTCACAGCCACTGCCCGAAAATGACGATGGACAAGCTATCTCGGGGCTGCAAGGATACCAATTCACTTTTGGCGTTTCTGCCCCTAGCTCATCAGATGATAGTTTCATTGAGCCAGATGCACGTTATCTCTCTAATCCCTCATTCTTTCTCTGTTTTTCTTTCAATCTATGAGATGATGATAACTAACACTTCATCTTATTAGCCTCAGGCCGAAAGCACGTGGACGTACGTTGACACGCCCGATCCATCTCCCGAATCCTCATCGCAGCCTCTCGCTGAGGCAACGCCCAGGCATCACCAAGCTAACCACAAGTTATAGGTTCGATTCATCATCATTAACCGACAGCGTCATGGACTTCCCACGGCAGTTTGGCCGGACCTATCATGCGTATAAAGAAGGATGTAAGATGAAACTCACTTTGGACAATGACGACGCCACTTGGCCGTAAAACCCTAACTTATTCATAGCATACGCCTTCCCAAATGACGAAGTAGAACAAGAGCGATTAGCTTTACAGGATTGTGCATTCACCAGGGCGATGGGTGACAGGCTCTACTTTGCTCCGCTGGATGAGCATCCTCCCAGGCGAATCCTCGACATTGCTACTGGCACGGGGGACTGGGCCATAGCAATGGGCGATCGCTTCCCAAATGCTATAGTTACAGCTACAGATTTATCACCAATCCAACCCGAGGTCGTTCCGACGAATGTGGAATTCTATGTGGAAGATTCGTGAGTATCTCTTCTGTCCTCCCCTTCCATCACCCTTGTATTTGAATATAAGCGGCTTGTGATTGAAGAACAATACCGCTCGTCAAATGCTAACTACCTGTGCTTGATGTGGCCTTGATAGCTCCGAACCTTGGGATTACAGTGACACCTTTGATTACATCCACACGAAGACAACGGGCGGTTGTTGGGAATCCTACGAGACACAGATTGCGCAACAGGCCTTTGAAACGCTTGCCCCAGGAGGTTGGCTCGAATCTCAAGAGTGCGATTCTGTACCTCACTGCGATGATGGCACACTCAAGCCGGACAGTGCATTGGCAACATGGTTCCAGGACTTCCTTAACGCTGGAGAAGAGGCTAAGCGTCCACACGCGGAAGGTTGCAAGCTTAAAAGCATATATGAGCGCGTTGGGTTTGTCGATGTCCATGAGCGGAAATTTAAAGTTCCTCTGAATGGCTGGGCCAAGGACCAGGATCTAAAGGAGATTGGGAGGTTGATGGAGATGAATATGCAGATGGGACTGAGTGCATTTTCGCTGGCCCCTTTCAACCGCGTCTATGGGCGAACGCCTGAGGAGATTGAGGTGAGAGAAATCTGTTTCTGCTAGGATTCAGCCGGTTTTGTATCATGGGAGAAGCAGAGGCAGCTAACAACGAGGCGATTCCAGGTATCTCTGGTTGAAGTCCGGCGAGATGTGTCGGATCCATCGATCCACGCATACTTGCCCATTTTTGTGGTCTGGGGAAGAAAGCCATTCCCAGGAGAGCAGTGATGATCTTGTTTCTCTCATTCTTTTCTCTCCTCTTCTTCTTCTCTTTCGTCTCATCTTCAACTTTCTCCCTCTTTTTCCTGCTTTCCTTTCTTTTGTTTTCCGTTCTTTCAAAATCCATGTTATAGGGGGATATTAGCAACAAAGCTCGGCGTTAGGAATAGAACCAAACTACAAGATGAGTTTGGCAGGGATATGTGCTTCAAGATTTGCATTTGTTGCCCATAATCGTACACCAGCTGTGTCACGAGAGGAAATTATGTTGAAACTGAAATTTATGCTGGATGGAAAAGCAACCCCGTTAGATCAAAGGTTTTAGGTGGTTTCGGTCTTGAAATTTTTTTATTATTTCAAAAAATTGGAAAGTCAATTGATTCTACATGTCACCTAGACGCAAGACCAGAGCTTCCCACATTGTCAACGATGATATCAGTGCTTGACAAGCCACTCCAGCGCCTTGGCCTTGGCCTCTGGAAGAACTTCCACCAACCGTTCGTGAGACAGAAACTCGTGATCAGCGTACTCGAAACCAGGCACAACCGTTTCCGAAATGAGCAGACCATCACTGCCAGACTGACCATCAGTGTCAGGGAGAAGGAAGCTTGCCTTGAACACGCCACCCTCCACCACCCACTGTAGCTTCTCGCCGCGCTCAATGTTGGGACCAACAACGAAAGATTCGATACGGCCATCTGGATGGATAAGAACATAGCGGCCACGGCCTCGGTGGAGACTATGAATGATGCGGCTTCGGTTCCGGTGGAATGAGCCTTGAGGCCGGTTAGGCGTCAGATAGTAAAAGATTGTAGTCGAAAGGCGGCGGAGCGCGTAGTCGAAATCTTCGGGGAGGCCATTGACGAGGTCGATGGTGCGCTGTGAGAGGGGCGTGGCTGGGTACGGGGAAGGGATCTTGGTGTTGCTGACGTCTGTGACTGCGAAATAGCCTCCTTCGACGTGCTCGATGAGGGAGAGGGAGCTGATGATTGATTTGACGGCAGTGGATTCGGAAGATTCGGAAGGGGTGAAGGTTGGGATGATTGAGGCGAGGGCTTTGGACTCCTCGTCGTGTTGCTGTGAGGCACTCATGGTGAAGATTTGTTGGTTGTAAAGTCGCAGGTAGTTTGGAAGCGGGGAGTGAGGGTTTAGTTTAGTTAGAATCGGCAAGGCTTGTGGGCTCCGGTTTGTAGAAAAGGAGTAAAGATGATGATAAGTTGAAGAATGAGAGGGGCTTGGAGCTACGGATTGCATGTAGTTTCGGAGACATTGACTGATGTTGATGCCTTACTTTGATACCATCAAAAGGGTTTTGCTTTGTGATTGCATCATCTCTTACATGCCTTAGTACCTAACAGGTAATTCCCGGACACGGCCCAATCCTACATGTACATAAGCCCTTGTTAAGTCTCCGCTTGGCTGGTAATTTGTGAGCGGTAGCAAGATGAACAAGCGGATGAAACGCAAGCAAGTAGTTCTCCCAAAAAGAAAGAAAGAAGAAAGAAAGAAAAGGGGAAAATGGGAACTGCAAACTCCATGTAAACATGTGGCATGTGTCTACATGAGGAGAATACGATACGACCACCGTTCCAGATGAGTTTAGTGTGGTGGGCATGTGCGGATTGTCTGTTTCTGTACATGATCTGTTTGCTGGTCATTTCTCGATTCCCTCTTCTTTTTTTTGTAAATTCCTTGACCAGGGATAAAATCAAGCATGTGAATTCTGATAATCGACAGGAGTATGGCGAGAGCATCGGAGAATTACTCCCAGAGAGGATGGCTGATCTTGATCTGTGGGCCGTGTGCTTTTACGCTGGGCTGCACTAACACGCCATCAACAGGTGCCTGTTATCGGAACTGACGTAGTTGCAGCCGCTCTACGGAAAACAGCCCACCCATTAAACTTGCCATTAAACTTCTTCCTCTTCTTCATCTCGTCTTTGTACGACTAACCCAACAAACCCCCGGCGACGCCGCTTTTCCGCAAAGAGGCACCGGCTGGGGGGGAAAAGCAGAGCAGCGAGAGCACGCCGGGGAATTGAATTGAGAAAACGAAAAAAAAGACAGAAAGACAGACAGAAACCTCGGCCCGCAATCCTTTCCCCCCTCGAGCGAGATGATCCCCCGCCATTTGCTCCGGGGAAGCGGCCTCGTGCGCTTATCGGCTCCGGCCCCTCGCAGAGTCGCGGTGCTGCTACGGCCAATTGCTTCACGGGATGCTGCTATCTGTTGGTCTGGCTCCGGGCTGAGGACGAGAACGAGCTTCGGGAGCCTCTCCAGCCGATCGATTCACGACGATGCTCATGAGCGCCTGCGCAACGCAAAGCCGCTCGTGCCCAATGCTCTGGCGGGCAAGTTCACCAGCGCCGGCACCGGCCGCAACTCGCGCGCCCTGGTCGTCGCCTCGGTCGTGGCCGCGGTGGCGTTTTACCTGTACAACTCGCAGACGGTGCCGGTGACGGGACGCAGGCGCTTCAACTTCCTGTCGGATGCGCTGGTGGCGCAGGCGTATTCGAGGGCGGCCGATGCGATTGTGCGGCAGGTGGAAGAGCAGGGCGGGCATTTCCTGTCTGACTGGGATCCGCGGACGATGATAGTGCAGAGAGTCATGAAGCGGCTGATTCCCGTCAGTGGCATGGACGACTTGAAGTGGGAGGTTCGGGTGATAGCAGACAGCCGTAGGTTCTTTTTCCATATCTATACCCTGATACTTCACGACGCTAATATCTATATGCTCGTTTCAGGGACTGCGAACGCCTTTGTGATCCCCGGCGGCAAAGTCTTTGTCCACAGCGGCATCCTCAACGTGTGCCGCAGCGAGGATGCTCTCGCCGCGGTGCTGGGCCACGAAATCGCACACAACACGGCTTCCCACGCCGCAGAGCGCCTCTCCGCTGCCTGGGTCGGCAATCTCACGGCCGGCAGTCTCTTCTTCCTCGCTGGTGCTCTGCCGGGCCTGGCGCTGTTTGGCCTGTGGAACGTCATTGGAGGCTACTATCTGCAGGACCTGCTGTTCTACCTCCCCATGGGCCGCAAGCAGGAGAGCGAGGCCGACTACATTGGGCTGATGATGATGGCCGAGGCTTGCTACGATCCGCGCCAGGCTGTTGGGTTTTGGCAGAGGATGGAGACGATTCAGCGGCTGGGCGGACACGAGGTTCCCGAGATGCTTAGCACGCATCCATCGGTGAGTTATTTCACGTGTCAATTGGTCTTCTTTTATAGTTACAGTGAGCGGCTGAGCTAATACGTGGTCTATATGGACAGAACGAGCATAGGATTGCCAAAATTGAGGAGTGGCTGCCAGAAGCGATGAAGAAGAGAATGAATAGCGACTGTAGAGCTACATCTGCGTTTGCGGACCGATTCAGAGAAGCGTTGCGGAAGAGACGGCCGGTGGTGATTGAGCTCTAGTGTCATTTATACTAGAATGTACAAGTAGATGTTGATGTAATAGACCCGGATCAATACAATGTATCACTAATCTGATTATTCTTGAGTTTTGACCATCTTACTCGTTCCAGTCTGTCAACATGTAAAGCGTCACCACCGAGATAGGAGGCTCACGAGACCTTTGCAATCCGCGTCTCCTGATTCGTCAGACCACCCGTAGACCACTAATAACCCCCCATAAACCCCCCATAAACCCCCCCCCCCCCCCCCCTGTAATTCCCCCGGACTGGGCACTGAACCAAGCTGGCATAGCGGACCCTCTTGGCCTCTCAACAGGCCGTGCCGAGGTAACTTTTTGCCGTGATTGTCCCTTTTCTACGAGCTCGAATTGCTGATTCCCTTCTTCCGTCATTCCACTTTCTTACCCGCTCCATCTCTTGCATTTCTTCGCATTTTCGAGTCAATAAGAAACTGCGCCTCCAAAGAAATAAACCAGCAAGCAAATACAGAAAATGGCTGACAAGTCCTTCACCACCGCCGAGGTCGGCTCGCACAACAACGACGAGCAGGGCTACTGGCTCATTGTCGAGAACAACGTCTACGACGTCACCAGTGCGCTTTTCCCCTCTCCCTCTGCCTCCCTTTCTTCTTCGATCGATCGAAGCAGACGCCTTGAAGCCAGAAGCATAGGCAGAAATAAAAGCTAACGTGAAACTCCTCCTTTCTAGAGTTCCTCGACGAGCACCCCGGCGGCGCAAAGATCCTCAAGCGTTTCGCGGGCAAGAACGCGACCAAGGCGTTCTGGAAGTACCACAACGAGAGCGTGCTGGAAAAGTACGGCGGCAAATACAAGATTGGCAGCGTCCAGGAGGCTGCGAAGCTGTAGGGAAAAAAACAAACAAAGCAAGGAAATATGTGTCGATTTCTTATGATTTCATTGTGGTTAATTAAGGTGGAGGAATTTGCTTTTTCCTTGGGCGTTTTTTTGTCTTGTGAAACGGTAGACAGTTTGGATACACAGCCTTTGGTCTCTGTCTGAATACGAAACCCGGGATTTGTCCCGCTTTTACTCTCTCTTTTTTTTCCTTTCATCACACTGCGAATTATAAATGTGGTGCTGTCTGTCGCTATTAAGTTGGCACACACCGGGCCGAGAACTCCTCCTCAACGGACTTGACGGTGAAGCGGCAGATTGCGGCATCTTGGCCGCCGCTGCATGATTCCCGAGCCGGTGCCGAATCTAACGGCCGGCAGCAATCACGTGTAAGACACAGAAACAGCACATGTTACTAACAAAAACAGCAGCAAAAGCAGCCCACCATTTGCTACGAACAAAGTTCTGTGACTAATGGATCAATTGGGATAATGCCCATTGGATTGGGCCTTTTTGGTGCTAAAAGGCGCACTGCTGACGTTCTCGCTTTATACCGCTTTGGGCCATCGTGCTGGGTGCAACTTTGCGAGCAAAACCGCGAGAGAAAGACTTTGCGATCCCACAACTTATGGCCTAAAGCACACATGTGGAGAATCATGACCATTGTTTTTACCAATCGTTTGAGCTAGATGTTGATATAAAATGCCATTGATGCTTCTCTATTGATTCTATTCCGTCTTCTAGCTTGCCTTCTCCATTACAATTGCTAAGTAAAAGCCCATCGGCCTATATCGGCGGGGCAATTGGCATCTCCCTCATTCAACTCTCATACAGTTCCTCACTTACACGCCCCCAATCGTAACCATGTCTGACCTCTTCGACATTGACGCTCAGGCCGTCCGTCTCCAGCAGCGAGATCTCCCCCCGTCATCTCTCCCCAAAAGCCAGACACTCCCGCCTCTCGAACTCATTCACGCTGCCTCAGCCATCCTCCCCCATCCTTCCGACCCAGGTTTCCTTTCCGGCCAGCCTGCTGCCGATGTCGCGTGGCATATTACAGAACATATTGTCCCTGCGCTATGCGGCCAGTCACAATCGAGCCGCTATTTTGGTTTCGTCACTGGCGGCGTCCTTCCACTGGCCGAGTGGGCAGACAATGTCGTCTCCCATATGGACCAAAACGTGCAGGTCCATCTCCCGGAGCAGTCCGTGTCCACATTCGTCGAAAACGCCGCTCTGCAGATGCTGCTAGGCCTGCTGCGCCTGGAATCAGAGTGGAAGGGCCGCACATTCACCACAGGAGCCACTGGTAGCAATGTCCTAGGGCTGGCGTGTGGACGTGAAGCTGTTCTTCAGAAGAAGGGCGCGTCGGTGGGCGAGCTCGGCCTGTTGGGCGCTTGTGTCAAAGCAGGAGTCTCTGAAATTCAGATTCTCACCAGTGGAGGCCACAGCTCGCTCTCCAAGGCAGCAAGTGTGGTTGGCCTAGGGAGAGCATCCGTAAAGGAGCTTCCGCGAAGCGCGGCCCAGCCGTGGAAGTTGGATCTCGATGCAGTAGAGAGAGAATTGGCTCGCCCTGGAACAGCAAGCATCATTGCTGTTAGCATGGGAGAGGTGAACACTGGAGGCTATGCGCTTGATGATGTTGACGAGTGGAAGAGGTTGAGGCAACTAGCGGATCGCCATGATGCTTGGATCCATGCAGATGGAGGTATGTTTGAACCATATATGCCAAAACCCAGATTTTGAAGGCGTTTCATTAATTCTTGCCATATAGCGTTCGGAATCTTCTGTAGTGCGCTGGATGACCGAGATGAATATCGGCTGCTTCGCAATCGCGTCAAAGGCATCGACCTAGCCGACAGCATCACAATCGACGGCCACAAAATGCTCAACGTTGTATGTGAAATCTCTTTGCTTCTCCCATCTCCAATCCGCTAACATCTTCAGCCATACGACTGCGGCATGTTATTCACCCGCACCTCATCCATCCTGGAATCCGTATTCGTCAACCCAAACGCCGCATATCTCTCCTCGGGCCCAGCTGCTAGCATCTCGTCTCCTCTCAACGTAGGCCTCGAAAATTCGAGACGTTTCCGCGCACTGCCCGCCTACGCCGTGCTCCTCAGCGAAGGACGCGCCGGTTTTGCTAACTTGTTTCACAACATGGCCCAGCTGTCTCGCAAGCTGGCCGTCTTCCTGCGAGAGTCGCCGTATTATGACTTGCTGCCTGATGAGAGCGGCGATATTGAGGAAATTTTCATAATTATTCTGTTCAGGGCGAAGGATCAAAAGCTAAACGATGAATTGGTGGCGAAGATTAACGCGACGAGGCAGCTGTACGTGAGCGGGACCAGCTGGAAGGGCGAAAAGGCCGTGAGGGTGGCGGTGTCGAACTGGAAGGTCGATGTCGAGCGGGATTTCAAAGTAGTGGCAACGATTCTGAATGATGTTGCCGAGGGAAGAGAGTTTGATATCGAGAAATGTTTGTCATCGTAAAAAAAAGAAAAAGAATAGTTGTTAAAAAAATCAATGTCGCTCGCAGTCCGAATATGTCGCCTTGTCCCAATCCCTCTCCTCCAAATCCCACCCAGCGCCCATTCCTCCATTTTCCAAGCTCTTTCTTTAGCCAAACTTCTTTGATCCTCCCTTCTGCGACAGCTTCTTGCTCCCCTTCTTTCCGGGTCCAATCAACTCCAGATGGCCCGCTCTCTCGCCCAAGAGCGCTTCCGTCTTGGCTACCATGCCCGAAGTGAACTTCTTGAGCATCTTGTCGGCATTGACCTTCTTCTTGGGTTTGGTGACCTTGGAGGCCTGGCGCTTCGAGTGGACAGCCTTTGGCGCGGCGGCCTTGTTGGACTTTTTGATCGAGCCCTGCGCCATCTTGTTCTGTGTCTTCTTCCCTTTCCCCTATTTCCCAGCGACTGCCCACGATTTGCCGTGTTGTATAGCTGCGAATCGTCGGTCGGTTGATTCGATGCGTGGTGGGGAAAGCCAGAGCAAAGTGGTGGGAAATTTTTATTTTTTTTTCTGGTTCGGATAATCGATAAGCTTAGATAGGCCAAACCACCACTAGCACTTTGCGCTAACAGTCTGGCCGACACGCAGTACTAAATACCCGCCGAGATGCAGAGCATATTGCATTGGAGTATAAGAGAATAGAACTTCGGTAACATGTATTTGATAAAAAATAATATTTTAATCCAATTCTAATCCCAACGCCGGCTTCGTTTGTCACATACAACAATTGCCATCTCACACACATCCCAAATAGAAAAATACAACAATTACCTGGCTATACATCACAACGGAAAATCTGTCAATACCCCAACTTCGCCAACCTACCAACCATCCCCCCATCCATCGTCATCGTCGTCTGCTTCTTTCGGTGCCAGGTCAATCTTCTTGGCGGCTGCGGGCTTCGCTGCCGGTTTTGCCACGGGCTTCGCCACTGTCTTTGTTATAGGTTTCTTGGCCGTAGTTGTCTTCGATAGTCCCTTTGGCAACGGCTTGCTCAGTCCCTTCTTCGCTTGCGCCGCTAGCCATCCTGCAAAATCGGGCTCATCTTCGCCAAAGGGTGTCGCGGACACAGTTGTTGATGCATTGGCAGCTGCAGCAGGCGTCTCAAATGCGTCATCATCTCCCATATCGCCCCAAGCGTCACCTGCGTCATCATCGTCGTCGGGTAGGAACTGTCCAGCTATCGCACTGGCGACACTAGGTGTCGATGGGCCTGACGCGGGAGGAGGAGATGTCACGGCTTGGCGGTGAAGAGATGATGCAGATGCTGTAATCGGCTTCTTCACCTCAGTTTCAGGTAATGGAGAAGAAGGAGCTGGACTTGGGCTATTGGCAGTTTGCATGTCCCCAGCGACAGCAGTAAGCTTGTTTGTAAATGATGAAATAGCCCAACCTGCCCAGCTGCTTCCGGAAGACGCGCCTGGTTGTACCGTGCTCCCCTGAGCAGCGGCGGCATCGGCCGATTGGGGTGGAGGTAGAGCGGTTTCAGGCATGGCAGCAGCTGCTTTGCGAACTTTTTGCAAATAGATGTCCATTGTCTTTGAGGCTTGGTCTCGGATTACCTTTTCCTTGTCAATCAAAGCCGGGCATATGACTGGTAAAACGCGGTTGGCGCTATCATCCTCATTAAAATATTCGGCCGTTGCAGCGAGTGCCATGAGCGCTGCGTTTCTCGCGTGCACAAAGGGATCACGCAAGGAACGTGTAAAAGCAGCTATCAACACTTTGGATCTTGAAGATGTGCCAAGGTTCTTTGCAATTTTGCCGAGACAGATGGTGGTGTTTGTGCGAATGCCAGGCTGTTCATCGTTTGCCGTCTTTGCCAGCTGCTTCAAGAGGTCGCCGTTAATAGTGCGATCTGAGAGCTTGCCAATGACAACCAGCACAGATTTCAAGGTCTGCTCTCGGACAACGGGAGTTGCGTCTGTGAATCCAGTGATCTAATGCCATTATTAGCACGTCAATTTTCGCAGCAAGAAACAAAGGCAGCTTACTAGTTGGGGGAAGATCTTGTCATTGACGACTCTTTGTGATAATTGATCAATGATGAGGGGAAGGCTGTCTAGCAGGCACACCCGAATGCCACGATCAGGATTCGCAAAGGCTCGAATAATGAAAGGCGTAATCTTTAGCTCAAAATCGTCAGAGGGCAACTTGGCAGCTATTTTCAGCACCACAGTGAGAGCTTTGGGACCGCCACCGCCAAATTCAACCGACTTGACAAGCTCTGGGAGGACTTTGGCTTTGAAAAATTCTTCGGGAAAATCATCCGTTACTTTTTCCAAATCACTACCGTCGCGAGTTAGACAAGAACCAAGCATATGATAGAAGGGATATATCTTACTTGAGAAATTCCTCGCGCTCATCAGGGTTCTTCACCCCTAGATTCTCTATCCCGTCTGTTAGGTGAATCAATGGAGTATCAAAAAATGCGCCCGATCGGCGTCCAAGGTCCAGAAAATTGCCGGCACTAATTCGTGCTTTGGGGTTGGCGTTGCAGAGGCGTTTATAGCTTGTCTGCATGGACGGGGGTATGTTTTTGGTTTGGCCAGCTTGATCTGGGCCGTGAAAGTCGCCATTGAAGACTTCAAAGATGAGAGTTCCAAAATTGAACGAATCTACGGCGTAGGTAGGATGTGCCTTTGTGGCGGCCCATCCTCCTTGAGCCACCTCTGGCGGCGCATACCGACCAGAGTCGGGAACTAAGCTTCCGAAGCTCTAGACACAAAATCAGCTATTTTTCATATCCGGCCTTGTCGCAATGGACAACTTACATCAAGAGTAGACTCGCTTTCCTTGACGTTACTTAGAACCTCGAAACCTCCCAGCTTCCACTCGCCACTTTCTGTGGTGTATATTGAGCCGACTCTCAGGCTGCCGTGTTTTGATGTTGCATCGTCATTGATAAATTTGAGTGTTTGCTGCAGCATAATCAGCATTTAGAGCTTCCGGATGAGAGTCCAGCACAATTCCTACAGCGACAGTATATAGACCCCATTTGATCGTCTCGGGGCTCAAGCTCTTCCTTCGAACGTGCCATCGAAGAGGAGTGACGCGCTCGGTCGCGATATAGATGTATGTGTCTGTCTGATCGCTTGACAGTCAGCTTCAGCTTCGGGGCGCATTCGTGGTGATCGCATTGCATACCTCGACTGTATCCAGGACCTTGATGACTCCTGGGTGCCGCAACGTGCGCAGCTTTCTTAGCGCGTTCTTTGCAAGAGGCAGCAGGCTCTTCTTTGCTGTGCTATCGAAGGAGAATATACTGCAGTTCGAACCATCCTCCTATTACTCGCGACGATTAGTTCAGGCGACGCAGCATCCGCAACCAGCAGGCCAGCCTACCCGCCTTGTTCCATTGTACAGCGTCCAGATTGATTCGTCAACGTCGACCTTGTCGCCAAAAGTATAGGGAAACGGGGGCCCCTGGGACATGGCCGAAGCCACGGCCGACTTTAGAAAGTCCATGTCGAGCTGTTCGGAGCGAGGCCGTCGAGAGATATGCAGAGAGGTGGCAGCATAAAGAGAGCTGTCGTTGATTGCGCATCTACCTAGCAGCTAGATTGAAGACATCTGGCACGTGTCAAACACGGCTACCTAATGTATCCATGCCCCTCCGTCCGTAGCACAGCGTCGTTTAAGCGACTTCGCGCCGCTAAATTGGGCCGCTCTCAGGGCATGGCGTGCCGCTGCACGCTAACTGTAGAACCACCTGCAACAAACAGAGGTACAGTAGTGCAAGTAGTGGTACAGAAGACGCTTGGAACGCTGTAGATCAAATGGATCACTTCCATCAGACCCCTGACGCATTCTTCTAAAATCTGACCCAGATTCAACCTGTCGACAGCTGCATACATGTAGACATCAGAAATCAGAAACCAAGGGTCCAACTGACTGCACCCACGGATTCAGCCACAAGACAAAATCAATGCAAGTAAACCCCTTAACGAAGCAGCGAACCCTCAAGCCATGCCATGAGATGAAATCTTAGGTAAGCCATCCACGCGCTATGATGTACATGTACTCCTACAGTGTCCTCCGCGGACCCGGTACAGGTACTCGTGTGTACCCAGCTTGGTCCAGTTCAGAGGGCGCTGGCCGTTGTAGGGCGCTTGGGCCCCTACGACCAACGAGCCGCCGCGAGCCAACCATCGACGCCTTTCCTCAGCCTTGCTCCCAATCTTTTTCTCTCCTCATCGCGCGCAGCCGCGGGGGAGCGAGAAGCTGGAATCAGGCGATCCTGTTGCCTTTGCCTAAGCACCAGCGCTCTTCCAGTGCCAGCCTCGCCAGTGTCAAGCCGAGCTTCGCATCGTCGGAATTCTCCGAGGCCATCCGCTTCCACAACTTTCTTCAGATATCTGTGCCATGAGCACGACGTTGACCTCCCGTTGGTGGGCACAAAGTAAGTTGTCGAGACAAATGCCGTCCACTTGTGTTTTCTCCTTACATTTGCCCGGTTCCTCGCCGCAATGGATGATGCCGAAATGGTAAAAGGTCTGACCGAATGGAACCTCCCGGTTGTGGCCCCCCTGTGTCTTCTTGGTCTGAACAGACGCTTCCCGTTCACGGTAACGCGTCAAGCAGCAGCTCCCGCCAGGCCCTCAGGATGGGATTCGATCCCCTGTTCCTTGTCGGACGGCGTCAAGTGCTGCATATTATCAACCCTCGCGTCGCACACGGAGTCTCTGCTCTCTCTCATCTCACCCCACGGACTGAGACCAAAGGCCGCGACGCACACTGGCTGCTCATGCGAGCAGTTTCCCTCTCAAGAAGACACTCGAGGCCATAACCGTTGCTGTTCCTAGCCTGAAGTCACAAAAAATAAACTGAAAAGATCTGACATTGAAGAGCGAACCAAACTTTCAATTCTACTGTGCAGACCGCATGGACGATAGGACCTCGCTGACTAAGAAGCAGATTCTACTATATTCCTTGATGTTTGGTACACCTACCTTGAATCAAGGACAATTTCTCTGGATGGTTCTTCAAAAGGGCAACACGCTGGGTTGTTTGTCAGATTGTGCACTTGACTCTTGGCATGATCACGCTGCAAAGTCTCGTCATCCTGCATCGGGAAGTCATCTTGGCGCAATCCTTCAGCGAGATCCCTCCTCGGTACCTAGCATTCAATGATACTTGGCGAAACATCATCTAGATTACTATATGACTGGTGCCGCCCTCAGATATGAACCGCGATGAGGCGCTTAGGCTGAGGGGGGGTTGCTCCGTTTGGGGTTGCGAAGAGCCCATATTTGCAGAATCTCTCTGCTCTCGTCACTATGCCCCTCATTTAGCTCCTCGAGCTCCAGCTTCCGAAGCGATTCGATCCGCACATAGGCCAAGGAAGACTCGCCGACCTCCTGGACGAAGCGCGGCTGGTCCCCCGCTGAATAATTCTCAGTGGTCCGCGTATTCTGCGCGGCATAGCGACTCCACTTTCTCATTTACTGAGAAAGCAATGCCAACTTCTTTCACACATCATTCACAACACCACCAAGAACCAAATCATATGCCACCACACCCGCCATTCGGATTTGGAGATCCTCCAATGCAACGGCAAAAACGGGGAATAGCGGAGGTCATAGAGGTCAACGCCTCGACAATCACGGTGGAGACAACCATGCCGCCTCGGCCTCGCGAGCCTTATTTTGTTCTGAATCCTGAATTTACGTCCATTGATCAAAGGCGCTCGCCATATACGCGCCCACAGCCTACTCAGGACTTCTCGCAGAGCAGACATGTGCCACCAAGTACCATTCCTCGGCGTAACCTTGATCCTGTTGGCGGATATGCTGGTGCGGGTGTCGAATATACACCGAATTTGAATTTTACTCATGCCCAACCATCCACTTTACCTTCTAACATGCCTAGCGCCACTCATAAAAACTCTCCTCCTGCAACTGTGCCATCCGCCCGCGTTGAAGATGCGAAGGGGGTTGACTCGCCGACGATTACTGTAGCTCCAGCGCCAAGCGGCCCAAGCCGAAGAAAGTCAGAGTCAGGCAGGACACACAAGCGCGAGGGATCTACCATTCACGTTGCCCAACCTTTCAAGGAAAATCTTCCTTTGCATATATCTCCTAAAAAACGGAAGGCTGATAGCTCGGATGATCAACCCAATGGTAGAGATCCCTCTACAAAACAAAGACCAGAGGGAAGCTTTACTCCCCCAGCATCAGAGAGGGAACGCGAATCGCGATTATCAAGCCAACCAGGAGAAGGCTATCAAACAGCTCTTTCAAACACTTCTTCCAAAAATCAAAGCCGCAGATCCAGTGCCAGTGACGACCAAGCTACAACTCAGTTACGGACTTCAAAAAAGGCTCAAGTACCAAACAAATTGATGCCTATGATAGAAGTAGCCCTCGCCAAAGCCAACGAGCAGCTTGAAAATCATACAGTTCCCATCCAGGGTGACGCTGGCGAACAAAATCCAACGCATACATCTCAACAATTGCAGCAACCCGAGCCTCAGGCGAATGGACCGAGTGATGAGCGAGAGAGAGTGATTACTACACCCCCTTCTGTGCTCGAAATAGACGCCCCAGTGGAGCAGGATACTATCACAGTAGCGACACAGAATATAGCAGCGACGATCATGGCAGAGGTGATAACGCCAGTGGAGCCTAGACCGGCAGAAGAGCCTAGAACGCCCAGGACGCCTAGGGTGCCTAGGGCGCCTAAAGCTCATGTTTTTGATTCTGAGGCTTTTGACACCATGATTTATCGCCAGTCCACGTTGCGTCCGCCACCAGGTGTTTCTGTACAGGCTCTTCCTCGACCAAAGACTCCAGTGCAGCAATCCTTGATTGAGGATCGAGGCCAATTCTTGGCAATTAATCCCGCAATTCATTACCCATATAAGCGATCCGAGCAGTGGTACAAGGACAAGGCGCTTGCGATACAGGCTCGCAGAGGACGCAAAGCATGGTTCGGCAAAGTGATTGAAAGGCGACGGTGGTTGCGAGCAAAAGAGAAGGCAGAAGATGAATGGAACGCGGCAACGCAAAAATCAACAAGGGTAGGCCCGCAACCCTGGTCGTATGATCGCATCATTGACTTTGGAGATGTTCCTGAAGAGGAGCTGCCAGACGATGTGCTGCAAAATCCGGCGTGGGTCAAGGCATGCGCGTGGCATCGAGAAAATCAAGCAAAGAGGGTTTTTCGGGAGCGTGCAGCGAGGGATGCAATCGGGGAAGCATGGAGCCAGGCCGAGCGCATCATGGAAGATGCCAAATTGGCATCACAGCGAAGCCGACAGAAGTGATGAGCCGTTACATACATCGCGTCCCTTTCTCCTTCTCTTTTTTTTTCTTCTCTTCCTTTTTTCTCTTCTTCTTCTTTCTCAATCATTTCTATTTTCTCTCTTCTCTTGTCTCCAGATATCCGCTCGGGCATTTATTTATTCTTTACGACAGGTTCGATTTAGAGGCAGATTTTCACCGTCGCAAGGGTCCATGTTTGGCGTCTCGGAGGTACGAGGTTATAATGGGATGGGGTGCATATGGGAGACTTCTTTTCTTTTTTTTCTCTCTTTTTATCTCCCTTCGTTTGTTATGATTTTACCCTTCTTCTTTTTTTTTTTTTTTAGAAGGGCGCAGATGGAACCACGGTCTTCGTGAGATGAATTGATTCAACACTTTATATGCGAAATGCCGTGGGCTCAACGAGAGGAAGAATAATGACAGCATTCATATATTAGTACATAGCTTTGGGGGGGTGCGAGCAAAATAGAAGAGGTTGTTTGTAAAAATCAAATTGGACGCCGCTTGTTTGGTAAACTGAAATCAATTAGCAGGCTACGTGCTATATACCCTCCCTTTCCACATTTTATTCAAGAGAAATCCAACTCTGATACACTCGTTTCCTTCTTTCCTTCTTTTATACACCCTTGGACAGCAGGTTCAGGGCACTGCCCGCCAGAATGAAGCCTGCCTGGTCCTTGCTCACAGCATGCTTAGTCGGGATCAGAATCTCCTCGCCACTCGCCTTCTTCACCTTGAGCTGGACATCCCCCTTGCCCTTGTTACGCAGCATCTCATACAATCCGACGGTGCTAACCTCGTCACCGGCGGAAATCTTGTCATAATCAGCCTCGTCGGCGAAAGTCAGGGGCACGACGCCCTGCTTCTTGAGGTTTGTCTCGTGGATGCGGGCAAAGGACTTTGTCAGGACGACCCTAGCGCCGAGGTAGCGCGGCTGCAGGGCGGCGTGCTCGCGGGCGGAACCTTCGCCGTAGTTGTGCTCTGCGACGACGAGCCAGTCCTGGCCGCGGTCCTTCCAGCGCTGGCCGAGCTCGGGGATGGTGTGCTTTGAGCCGTCGAGGTCGTAGGCGGCGTTGACCTCGCCCGTCTCGGCGTTGACGGCGGTGTTGAGGGTGTTTGTGCTGATGTTGGGGAGGTGGCCCTTGTACTTGAGCCAGGGCCCCGCGGCGGAGATTGTGTCGGTGGTGCACTTGCCGGTGACCTTGACGAGGACGCGGAGGCCGGAGAGGTCGGACTCGGGGAAGGGCGCAAAGGGCTCGAGGAAGGCGAGGCGGTCCGAGGACGGGGAGATGGCGACCTGGACGCTGGGGTCGGGCTGCTGGGAGAGGACGCCGAGGGAGGGGACGCCGGACTCGAAGGGGGTTGTGGGACCTTCGAGGCCGTGGGGGGGAGAGAACTTGAAGTCCTTGCCGGAGGGGGTCTTGATGCTGTCGGTCATGGGGTTGAAGGTGGTTGAGCCGGCAAAGGCCATGGCGGTGACAATCTCGGGCGAGGCGAGGAAGTTCATCGTCTCCGGGTTGCCGTCGTTTCGGCCACGGAAGTTGCGGTTGTAGGATGTGAGGATGGCGTTGGAGGTCCCCTTGGTGACGCCGTCCTGTCGCTGCCACTGGCCGATGCAAGGACCGCAGGCGTTGGACAGCACAACACCGCCGGCAGCTTCAAAGGTCTCGAGAGTGCCGTCGCGCTCCAGGGTTGCGCGGATCTGCTCACTGCCGGGCGTGATGTAGAAGTCGGCCGCGGGCTTGAGACCTGCGTCGGCGGCCTCCTTGAGGAGACTCTCGACACGGGTCATGTCCTCGTAGGAGCTGTTGGTGCAGCTGCCGATGAGGCCGGCTGACAGCTTCTCGGGCCACTGCTGGTCCTTGACGACGTCCTTGAACTTGGATAGGGGGGTGGCCAGGTCGGGGGTGAAAGGGCCGTTGACGTGAGGCTCGAGCTCAGACAGGTTGATGGTGATGAGCTGGTCGTACTCGGCACCCTCATCTGCCTTGAACTGGAAGCGGGCATCCTCGGAGGTGCCGCTGCCAGGGAAGCTCTGCAGGGCCTTGATGTTCTCAACGGCCTGGCTTCTGCGAGTGGATTGGAGGTATCGCGCAGAAGCCTCGGTGTAAGGGAAGATGGACGTGGTCGCGCCAACTTCAGCGCCCATGTTGCAGATGGTGGCCATGCCAGTAGCGCTCAGTGTATCAACGCCAGGGCCAAAGTACTCGATGATGGAGCCGGTGCCACCACGAACAGTCAGTTCGCCGGCCAGCTTCAGGATGACGTCCTTGGGCGCAACCCAGTCGTTGAGCTTGCCGGTGAGCTGAACACCCAGAACCTTTGGGGCCTTGAGCTCCCACGGCGCACCAACCAGCGCCTCAACAGCATCAGCACCGCCAACACCAATCGTCACCGTGCAAAGACCACCGGCATTAGGGCTGTGGCTGTCCGTGCCCAGCATCATGAGTCCCGGCAGCGCATAGTTCTCCAGCACCGTCTGGTGAATAATACCCGCACCAGGCGGCCAAAAGTCCATGCCGTACTTGCGCGCCGCCGACTCGAGAAAGTCGAAAATCTCCTTATTAGCACTAATACCCGCCGAGAGATCATCCTCAGCGCCCTTGGAGCCCACGATCAAGTGGTCGCAGTGAATACTAGCCGGGATCGCAGGCCTCTCGAGGTTGCACGACATGAACTGCAGCAGCGCCATCTGCGCCGAGGCATCCTGCATGTTGACCCGGTCGGGCTTGAGCAGCAGGTTCGCCTTTCCGCGAATGCTGCGCCCGCCGTCGGTGTTGGTGAGCAGCGACTCCTCGACATTGTCCAGGTGGCTGTAGAGGATCTTCTCGGCCAGCGTCAGGCGCTGCTTGCCCAGGACGCGCCGCACGTCGGTGTATCTGGTGAAGAGCTTCTCGTACGTCGGCGGCAGGGACGTTGCGGTTGAGAATCTGCTTCTGCTCGACGAGATTCGCAATGCGCGGTGCGCTCCGGTTCCGGAGATGGATCCCGCTCGTCGCAAGAGGCTCTGGCAATTCGTCAAAGTCAGCTCTGCTTTTGCTTTTTCGATCTTATTTATGAATGGAAGAAGAGATATAGCATTAAAGACTCACCGTCATGGCGCCTCCAGAACGGCCTGCCAGTTCAATTGGTGCCATGTTGCACAATCAATCGCTGCTCTCGTGATGCTGGAGGGTGAATTTTTTTGGGCTGGATCGGAACTGATTGTCAATTGTTGCCATCGGATTGGAGGGGCATCGGAGCCACACGCCGGCGCACGGCTCCGTAGATCGAAACTCTGGGCACTAAAAACTAAGACATTCCGGCATCTCCCAGGTCTGAGTCATGACACTCACGCATTGCCGTATTCATTGAAAAGTCGTCGTCTTGAAATCAACGTAATGCCTCAAATCTCTTTGCAGTACGAGTATTATATAGGTATCTCAACACCTGAACCAGCTTCATGTATCCTTCGTTGCCTCGGCCCAAATCCCATCGTACAAATTAAAAAAAAAAAAAAAAAAAAAAAAAAAAAGTCCATTCATGCATGCCCTCTGCCTCGTCATCCCGTTTTCTAGTTCTAGTAAATTGCAACTCCATCAGCGTCATCCAGCCATAGCCCTGCCAGATCCTTAGCCAATCCCAGTCTCAGCTTTCGAATCACGTCCTCTCCCTTGGTGTTGGCCAGCCAGCCTTTCCTCCAATCCCATCCCCTGTTCACTTTGCCTTGGCCTCCCATGATGGACTTCTGCATGTGGCTGACCAGGAGAGAGCTACCACTCATCATGTATGTACTGTTGCCAAGCGAGCTCGTCGACTTCATTAAATCTGCCGGCGTAGATCCCTTGAGGCCTTGTCCTGATGCGAGCACCAGGTTGAAGAACTCTTCGCAAGTAGAGTACACGCGAGAGCCGACAGCCTGGATATCCTCAATGGCCTTGAGAATAATGTCGAGCTGCTCGAGGGAGATGACAGAGGGCGATTGATTGATGAAAACAGTTGCTTCGCCCAGCAGAGCCAGCAAAAAGTCCTCGCTGACCACTGCGTCCCTGGTCTCATCGTAAAGCCCACCGCGGATGTTGTCACCTGAACTAGAGATGACAGCCACCAACGCAAATGCAGCTTGCTTTCTTAGGGTGAGGGCCCTAGATGGCGAATTCTCTTCAACCTTTGCTATCTCGTCTCGGAGTTCATAAAACTTGCGCAGCGTCGCGTAGCCACTAAGCATCCGGCCAAGTAGCTGAGCGGCCTCTAAATCCACCTTTGCCCGCTCCTCCAACGCCTCTGATCTGTTTCGAAGCATGCTCTTGAGATCTTCGTCGAGGTCCTTTTCAGCAGGGTAAACTGTCGACTGCACAAGGGAATAGGACATGAGAAGGTTGAGAACCTCGCGAACTCGATCCGCTTGGTGCGAAAGCGCAAAGTACCAAATCGCCTCGCCATATCGGTGAGATTCTTTCGATAATATTTCCGCAAACGTCTATCGCTTCAGTCAGCTTACCATGGCTCCAAGCTTAAGAAAGAGAAGGGAAAGGGGAAAGAGTGTATCGCTTACCTCTGCAGTCTCCTCGGCATAATTCATCATGCCCAGATCGCTCAGGATTCTCCACATCTTATCCACCGTCGTGCTAGAGGTTTCGTCCAGTGTTGCCAGGAGATCCCTCAACAGTTCACCAACCGTCTCTTCTGCCTTTTCCGGTACGTCCATCCGGCCCAGCACTTGAATGGCCATCTCCCAACCATCCAGCTGTGGTGAAAGATGCTCGATACCTGCCAGCTCTCTCGCGTAAATCACAATGCTCGTGTCCTTGATACCCTCCACATCATCGTTGGTGGGCTGTCCTACTCCTAGGAGCATCAAGTCGTCCATGTCCAGGGTATCAGCTGGCAGCGGCTTCACAGGCTCTGCCGGAGGAAGCCACCCGCCCAGAGAAGCAATCTCAGCAACTGAACAAGCCACAGGGAGAGACCATGTCCTCAGACATCCGATGACGGCATTGGTATTACCCTCAAAGGCAGATGCGAGAGCAACTTCGACGGGATTCATCGTGTTGGGACTAAGGCCGGATTGGATGACAAGGTTGAACACGGTCACAAGCCGATCGAAATAGTCCTCAGAGTCTGTGAAGCTGCCCGGCGACATCGCCGAAAGACCAAACTGTGACTGCAGCAGGGGCTTGGGGCGTTGGACGCCCTCATCCCACCAGCCGAACAAACCAATCGTTGCCTCGCACCAGTCCTGCGCCGTCTCTAAGATGGCTTCAGTCTGTCCCAGGACAATCTCGTATACCGTCTGCAAGTTTTCGTAAATGTCCCAAGGAATCTGGCTCGAGGCCTTCTTAGCCATTGTCGACATGGACGTGTCAAATTCGTCATTCAGCGAATCGAGGAAGGTGGTATCTTTTCCTTCGGCAAACAGTGTGAGTCTATCCAAGGAGCCTCGGGCCTGAACTCGGAACAAGGTCCAGCTGCTATTTAGAATGTCCCAGTCGTTTCTTGCTCCGGGGCACTGGTCAAGCATCTCGCATGTGGCCTCTGTAAACCTTCGTACGTTTTCGAGGGCCTTGCCTATGTATGTTTGGCCGCCTGAAGGACCGCGGCGGACATGCTCCCAGCCAGCATTCTTCAAGAGTTGCTTTGCCCCGTTCACATCACCCCGCAACAACGCATTTCTCAGCGTCTGCCAGTACAAGCTATGGCATGCAGGGCTGGGCTTGTACCTGGAAATTTCTCGAATCTGGTCGGGATACAGGTTATGACTAGACTGCATCCAGTCAAAGAGAATCTCCGGTAAAGGCGATGCCTTGTCATCCTCGAGTTTTGTGTCGAAACGGGTATGGTGCATGCGAAGAATCAAATGGGCAACGTAAACAGCTTTTTCAAACGGATCCGCATCTTCTCCGGGGCCAATGGTGGCCAGATCCTCGCCTTCTGGGGGTGGGAGCTCCTCTACGTAATCTGTCCAAACTCGTATCAGCTTGTAGGTGATGTCGGCAAGTGAGTTTTCTAGCCTCTCCGGGTCATCGTGAGCGCCAACACCATCGTTGTATAGCTGGCATACCAGGTTTTCCGTCTTGAGGATCAGATCAGGCTTCTCTGTGATTCTAGCAGGCTCCTGGTAGGTATAGATATCCTTGGCAATGGTGCCAAACTGAGGGTCTCGGTTCCTTCCAGCCCTAAAGCGAGCTGATTGACTAAATATGCTCTCCGCTTCTTTGCGCACTCTAGCCGTTGCCGCAGGCGTCCGCAGCATCATCAAATCCGAATCATCGCCAATGACAGGTTGGCCATATGCACGGTCGTCGTGTCGCATGTTCAAGAAAATGTCGCCCATATCAGAGTCATCTGGACTCTGTTCCTCGTCCAATGGAGCCACGTCCTCCTCCTCCATTTCCTCATCGATATACCGCTCCACCTGGGCCTCCATGTCGTCGAGCTCTTCTTTTCTTTGCGATGGCCGTGTTGACGGAGCTGCCATCCGAAACAAACCTCCCCTCATAGGAGGGAGCTCGCCATCATTATCAGGATCCTCATCCAAATCAAGATCCTTGCTGTCGTCGTTTGTACGAAGCTGTCGGCTCAGCCCAGAAGGCGCTCTACCTCTGATACCCCGGCCGAGAGGAGCATTGGAGGTTTGCGTTCGGCCAAACAATCCGCCTCCACCCGTGCGCGAAGTTGCACCGACTCCAAAATTGGGAGGCCTTGGCGGGTCAAACTGGAGCGATGGGCTGCTGAGATCCGAAACTGCTGAAGGAGGAGCATCCATGGGAGCGCCAGTCGGGCTGTCTTCGTACCGCTGGAATCCGAAGTTGTTGGCACCGCGTATGTCTGGAGTTGATGGCGCCTCCTTGAGAGGGCTAGAATCGATGATGAATCGGTGCGCCATGGCGAATGGCGATGTTTGCCTCGCTGCTCTCGCAGAATGTTGATATCAGGAGCGTCGAGGGATCACAATTTCATGCGTGCGCGTTGGTTTCCGTATTCGTCCAACATGTAAAGATTGTGCTATGCAAGGTCAAACGCTGAGGCGGGCGATGAATTCGAGAGACTGTTTGTGAATGGAAATTGTCCTCTCAATTCATTTTGTCCAGCACGCGTCTTGGATATTTTTTGAGAGCTGCTGTCGCGCCCAGTTGAGACGGTCCGATATTTAGCCGGTCTCACCGGGCTGAGAGGCTCAGGTGAGAGCTCGGTGTGGGGTCTAAGCTTGGACATGTTTTGGTTCAAAGCGAGATACGCGAGGGAGCTCCCAAAATCAGAGGCTGGGTGGTTGAAATAGTGACTGATATATATAAACCTGAAACATCGGTTCAATTTATAGTTGGTAAAGTACTGAAGATTGCTCTACATATTAAAAAGAAATATAAAATCAAACATTGTCAGCTGCAATACGAAGTACAGGCATCTATCCAACAAAAACGCCTACACTATTCCGGCGAGTACACCGAATTCTCGGATCATCTTCCGACATTTTACAACATCTCGATTTACAGAGCTTATAAATCATAATGTAATTCAAGGAGTCATATACGGGGAGATATTTCGGGATTGGGTGAAACAATTGGTTCACAGGGTCATCTCTGCCTCCAAACGCCGCATGACTGAACTGTTTTCGCTGATAACTTCGGCAATAATTATAGCCGCTTCAATGGATGGGTAACACTGCCCGTTGTGAGCACGGAGAAGACGGATCTGGATGTATGTCATTGTCACATAACACCCGGGTGAGGAGCCGACAACGTGAGCAACGCCCTTGAAAATCCATGCTCGTTACAAGACGCGATTCGTTGACGGGTAAAGTCAAAGGCAATGCCCAGCCATGGAGTGTCTGGCTGTGTGTGCATGATGTAAGCCAGAAATGAGCATCACTTTTCTGCGTCCCCACTCGACAGCGGGGTAGAGCATCGGAATAGCAATTGTGACGCTCGGTGGTCCGGGAAGCTTGGCTGGGCAGAGCCACGACTGGTAGACAAATAAATAACAGCTCCATTCTTGCTTGTAGCTTTTTCTCTCGTCTTCTTCAGCGCGTCGACAATACAACTGCATTTCAGAGTCTGACTAACACAATGGCTTCGACTGTTGGCAAGGTGAGCAGCTGCCCCTCCATCCATGAAGATGCCCCGCCACAATTTGCTATTGAGCTGAGCTACTGAGCTGACCACGGAGTGTGAGTGTGAATAGACCATCACCTGCAAGGCTGCCGTTGCCTGGGAGGCCGGCAAGGAGCTGAGCATTGAGGATGTCGAAGTTGCTCCTCCCAAGGCTCACGAGGTTCGCGTGCAGATCTACTACACCGGTGTCTGCCACACTGGTAAGTTACCCGGATCAAGGTGAATCGCGCAAAGGGGCAACAGAAAACTGACAGCTACATGTATAGATGCCTACACCCTCTCTGGCAAGGACCCGGAGGGTGCTTTCCCCGTCATCTTGGGACACGAGGGAGCTGGTATTGTCGAGTCTGTTGGCGAGGGCGTCACCAACGTGAAGCCCGGCGACCACGTCGTTGCTCTCTAGTATGTCTTATCAGCTATCTAACAGCATGCTTCAAGACGGAGGCTAACCAAACATGCAGCACTCCCGAGTGTAAAGAGTGCAAGTTCTGCAAGTCTGGCAAGACAAACCTCTGCGGCAAGATCCGAGCCACTCAGGGCCAGGGTGTCATGCCTGATGGCACCAGCCGATTCAAGTGCAAGGGCAAGGACCTTCTCCACTTCATGGGAACATCGACTTTCTCTCAGTACACTGTCCTCGCCGACATCTCCGTTGTAGCTGTCCAGCCCGATGCCCCCATGGACCGCACTTGTCTCCTTGGATGTGGTATCACCACCGGCTACGGCGCTGCCCGCATCACCGCCAAAGTTGAGGAGGGTTCCAATATTGCCGTTTTTGGAGCTGGATGCGTTGGCTTGTCAGTCGTTCAGGGAGCTGTCGTCAACAAGGCCGGTAAGATTATCGTCGTTGATGTCAACCCGGCCAAGGCGGAGTGGGCCAAGAAGTTTGGCGCTACGGATTTCGTGAACCCCAACGACCTCAAGGGACAGACCATTGTCGAGAAGCTGATTGAGATGACTGATGGTGGCTGTGATTACACCTTTGACTGCACTGGTAACGTCAACGTGATGCGTGCTGCTCTGGAGGCTTGCCACAAGGGCTGGGGAGAGAGCATTGTCATCGGCGTCGCTGCGGCTGGCCAAGAGATTTCCACACGTCGTGAGTTACCCCCGGCCATCCTGAATATCTAATAAACAGAGTCATACTAACCTGATATCTTTTCTTGCCAGCATTCCAACTTGTCACTGGTCGTGTCTGGAAGGGTTGTGCTTTCGGTGGCGTCAAGGGACGCACACAGCTGCCCGGGCTTGTCAGCGACTACTTGTCTGGAGCTCTCAAGGTTGACGAGTTTATCACACACCGCAAAAACCTTGGTGAGATTAACAGCGCATTTGAGGTTATGAAGCAGGGAGACTGCATCCGCGCCGTTGTTGACGCGCGGACGCTGTAAAATGAGCTAGCATAAGGGAACCAAGCTCAGATGTCAAACTAGAGAAAATATGTAAAATACAAAATGAAGATACAACAACCAGAAGCAGAAATAACTAGGGAAGTGAGGGAAAGGTTGATAATACCAAGAGATAGCGTTCATGCTCTTATTATTACCAAGTCATTTTGCACCTTGATGGCCCAGTGGAGCTGGGGCAGCGGTATGTTTGCAGGAATCATAGATGATGAGCCACACTGCTCGGCAAACTGGAGGTGCATAAAGAACACAGGGCCAAAATAGATGGTTGCGGGCGTTGTGCAGAGAATATTGGTGTATAGCAAAATATTCCAATGCGGTTGCCGGATAACTCGTCTGGCTAGTCAATTGGTTATGGTAATGGCGATGATTATTTTTCGTTATTTGACTTTCTGGATATGCCATTTACTGCCATATCTCTTATTTCTCAGAGCTGCAATACGGTGCACATCTCATTGGTGATCGTCGCGGGCTGTAGACCCACTTTGTGAGTAAAAGTATTCCTCATATAAGTTGAAATAAATCTACAGAAAAACAATCAAAACAAAGCCGTGATCGTATAACGGTTAGTACAACAGTTTGTGGATCTTACGAGACACTGTAAATCCAGGTTCGATTCCTGGTCACGGCACAAATCTTTTTTTGCGTGTGGCTGCGAATTTTTTGGTCTGGATTGTCGTGGGTGGAGACGCTAACATGCAGAGGCCTCCCTCAGCCAGTGAAGTAACGGGTCGTGTTGAATATTTTTGTTAAACATTGGAGATCTCAGCTCCCAATCGACCTACTATTAGCCCTTCTTACATATTGTCCAACCATAAGGACGATAAATTCTATTCATCTGCCAAATCGGTTTGCATTGCGAGACTCGGCAAGTGGAGAAAATTCACGTGTAAGACAGTCACAAGTTAAGCTGTGTGCTGATGACTTAGCACGTCCGGTCTACTTCTGTTTGTTGCTTGCTTGTCGTCTTATTGAAGTGCTTCCATTGCCTTGAGAATAGGTAACTTCTTGGTGAATGTAGGCGACTTACAATGAGACGCAAATCAGTATTTGTACAATAACAATCAATACGAGGACAAAAAAAGACCACCATTTTGTGTTGTAAAAAGCATCTTATTGGAAGCATTGGGGGGGAAGAGGCCCAACAAAATAATATTCACTTCATCCAGGGTAGCGCTTTCAAAGATGGCTTCGTGATCCCCATCTGATTTGCTCATTTCACAGATCGGACAAGCTGCGTCAAAGCCTCACAGCCACAAATTTCTCTTCGAACTGTGAACAGAGCAGCCTGAAAAACTAGCACAGAGATTAGCTAATCTCGAATTCACCACAGACGCAATCATGGCGGCGCAAAAGCTTTTGAACCGGTAGCTAACTAGCCTTGTTCTTCATCGCTCAGCCCGAAGTGACATCAAGTTTAAAAACAGCCCACGGGAATCCGGGAATGACGAAATGGCTACCGAATGGATAAAAGAGGAAAAAAATCTGCTCTAGCAAAAGAATGCCGGCATTTGCGACAACTCGGCAGTTCCTATTGGGGGCAGACCCAAGGAGCGCGAATGGTTTCGGGTGTGTGCGGATCCGACGGCGAAGATTCCGGTGCGATCGCCCCAAAACGGCGATTTAAGTGGTGAGAAGACGGAATGCGATTTGGGGGTCCATCGTGAACCCCGTACTCGTACGGGACTCACGAGGTGCAGCTTTTACTTCAAGGATACGAGCATTAATTAATACGGTGCACTTATACCTCTGACATAGTAATCAAATGATGGTAATGTCGTAGCAGCCTGTCTGTGAATAGATGACCGTACTGTACGGAGCCCATTTCATCTCGCACAGGCTTAGATGATTGCTTAAAAATCATGCTCACGCTCATCACCTTAGTGTCAAAGGAGAACGCTTATTAGGAGGTTGGCCGGAGACGTCTGGTTTGATGGCGCTCTAATCAAAGAATGCCCGCTCCTTGGCTTGGCCCATGGCTTTCTGGTCTGGTTTGTACTTCGCAGTCCTCCGTAGTCGTCAGCTACTAAGCTGCCTAAAGAGGCCGGGGTACGTCACATATGCGGAGAATTCCTTACCACCTACCTAACATCGGGTGCAAAGGGTCGTCTATTAGGTAGGATTTATTCCGTTACGACCTGAATGTGAGGTCTTCGTAGGGGGATGGGATTGTGCTCGTATCTCAGAGCTGACAAGCCTATCGACTTGCGGGCTGGGGGATCAAATCACGCCCTGACCTTGTGAGCGGGCGACTTTTCAGCTTGTTCCCCCCCCAAGGGAGTCGGCGCTTGCTGCATGGCAAGTCATGTCTTACGTCTCGCCATTGCAGCCGCCGGCCCTGATGAAACCAGGGAATCGCCAGCCAGCCTAGCTTCAGACGGGGTTTGAAGTTCAGTCAACCGAAATACGTGGGCGGTTAAAAGGGCCTCGGGGATTGCTCGCAGCAAGGCCAGAGGGCGATGAGATGGGATGGAGAGAGAGAGAGAGAGGGCTGCCGACTACCGGTGCACTGCATGTTATCTGCCGCAACATATACATGTACCTACTTAGTTAAGATGTATCACGCACGCGACCATAGTGGCTTTTGATCCCTTCTTTTTTTTTCCCTTGATCGTGGAGCCTCGCGCGCATGCAGGGAAAAAAAGTAGGCTTGATAGGGACGACTTCCGCACTTTATTTGTCCCTGTTTGCGTGCGTTGGTGCGTGTGACGGCGTCCCAAGTCCGGAGGCATCGCATCGTCCCCTGTACGACAACGCCTGGCATGCAAGTATCGACTTATTTGTATGTGCTCGTGCATGTGCTAGCATGCACAATCCCAATGGTGCCCCATTCTCCACGATGAATCGATGCATTTGCAAAAAGCAAGGGTCCACCGCTACGTGTTCGCTGGCTAGCTGGGGCTGCGCTGGTTCTACATTAGCATCCGGCAAGGGATCATAAGCGATGGATGTGACATAGGTGCCCAACTGATGCCATGCCACAGAGAAAGCACAAATGATATACGGAAGCCTGCGATTTTGGGACCATGCAGGCATGGCAATACGCGCCTTCATCAGGTGCGTGCTGCACCATGTTGGCGGCATTGTCTCTTACTGTAGGACCAATGCTTTGTAGACTACCTAGTACTGTACTCCGTACAGGTATTCATTTGATGGAATTCCAAAGTCGCTTACCATACTTAGCTTACAGGTCGTTCAGCCGCTTTCGGAGGCGGCAAAAAAGACTGGAGTCACTTCTTAGACCAGCGGCCAGAAACAATAAGTTCTGGTCACAGGTCACAGCAGAGGCCCGTACTAAAGGTGATAGTCGCGACTGCAAGGTGGTGGTACAGGTACAGTACCAGTCGTATCCCGTACGGGGGTCACATTAGACTAGCCATCAAGTGGCCGCTGGGCAATCTTTGTGCGGGCTTTGATTGGAAAATGGACAGACGAGAATGGCTTCGTATCTCTGGGCTCCGTACAGTATCTCTTCCCCGCTGGCCAGCGTTTGTGTGTCAGTGTCAGTGTCAGTCAATTCCCATCAACAAGTGTACAAAGTACATTACATTACCGGCGGCCCCATGTAACTCTCCCCCAAGTCCCAAGTACGGTACGAGCTATGTTCAGCTGCTCCGGCTGGAATTTCGGCCGGGATCATGGAGCCGCCACCGCCCATGCCGCCGCCTGTAAGTCAAGGTGTAATTGATCAGTTGATATAGCCGAGGCGGTCTCCGTTTTACCCAAAACGCTTAGGAACCAATTCCATTCATCCCGACTCCAGAGATCGATGTAAAGAAAAAAAAGAATGGAGAGACAAAAGAGATGGGAGCAGATGGCGGCAAATGGAAGATGGAAGGCCGAAGAAAGAGTACCCCATAGTAAAAGCAACTGATAACGCCCGCCCAGCTACCTGCACCCCTCCAGAGATTCTACCGACTTCTCGTTCTCCCTCTACCTTACTGTACTCCCACTCCGTAAAGAGGCCCGTACACTAGAAGGGGGTGTGGGTGGCGGATTGACAACCACCCCGGGGGCCTGGGACATTCTCCACCCTGGTGGCACTGGTGCTGTCTTGCGCTTGTCACTGCCCCCAGAGACGGACTCACTCATATAAAGCCTCGCGCGATCCGCCGGCCGCGAGCGTCTTGTCCTGTTGCTGACTCAAAAGGCTCAGGTTTCCTTGCTTCGTCAGTCAGCGGTTCCATCTTGCGTCCCTTTGTGTCCTTGAGTATTTAATCCACGGCGTCCGGCCCCCCCAGTCACTTGCCTGCCATCCTCGACAAAACACTCCTTGCGAGGGAATAGCATCACACGACAAGAGCGTCATTACTAGTCGACCAACAAAGTCCTCTCCATCCTTTTTGCCTTCATCCTCGCCTTTTCACTCCTCGACTCTCGCCCATCATGCCTGCTAAGAAGCTCCGTTGCACCGCCAAGGACTGCCGAGAGCCCGCTCAGCGCATCGTGGGTGACTGCACCTTTTGCAACGGCCACTTCTGCGGCAAGCACCGTTTGTTGGAGGACCACAAGTGCAGCGGTCTGGAAGACGTACGTTCCATCTCTGTTTCCTCCCCAGGTCTTTTTTATTTTCCTCAGCTAACGCTTGGCATGCAGTGCAAGAAGCAGTCTCACGCACGTAATGCTGCTCAGCTTGAGGCTGAGCGGACGCAAGTCATCCGAGGCGTCTAAAATCGATATCCTTGCAACTCCCCCGGAATCGCCATCATCCAACACAAACCGACCGTTTAATTACCGCACCATCTACTTTACTACCATTCTCCTTCACATCATGAGTTGCTAGCCACCGCGGCCCAATTCATACTCACGGACCATGATTACATGAAACAACATATTCTTTCGGGGGGAGAGCGAACGGGGGATGCACAGACACAGACGAGAGAGATTTTTGCTTCTTTTTGCCACAGAAAGAGAGGGAATCAACAGAGGAGAGCACTATAAGTGACCTCTCTAGTTTTTTGTACATTTCTACCATTTATTGTTCTTTTTTTTTCCGTTTCGGTCGGAACAGCTGCGGCCTTTGTATCGCACGGAGTATTGGGTATGATTCACATTTGTCGGGGAAACATTCGGAGCCATGTTGCGTTGGTTGTTGATTTTAACCTTTTACACTTTATTCTTATTCGCAATACGAAGAAATAAATACTACAATAAAAAACAACACAAAAATCCCATGTCGCATGTGTTTTTCGCATCGTTGAAAAGGCGCTGCGTTGCGTGATCCGGCGACGCAATGGCATGTCTCGTGAGGCTTTTGGACCCGGTGGCGCACTTTCCGGGCTCGGCATGACTGGGGGTCCCCGTCATCAAATGTCGGGGGCCTTGACATGCCTTCTATGCTAATCAACTTGCTTCATATAGCCGGCGGGGCTGGTGATTTCGGCTGGTCGAACCCAACACCGACTGACCTCCGAAAGCGACCGTCTCGATCCGACGATGGCGACAAGCTACGTGTAACTCATAATTACGGACCGCGCATCAAGTGATCCGGATCCCTGCCCGCCAATGCTATGTGAGATAAGGCGACATTATGTACAGACATGTAATATCACACATGCAAAGAACAGTGTGCAAATGAATACGGAAGTCGAGTCATCAGCCAAACAAAGTTTCTACCATCGTATTACCATCGTATAAACGCACATTTGTAAGACATGATCTAGGCTATGCTATCGCTCTGGTGCTATATAGATGTGTCTATTGTATCTACAAGATTTTGCTGCAAAAAAGGCCAAAAGGCCAGTAATGTGCTTACATGTGGTTGCAACGTGGCGGACCGCAAACTCCACGGGCTTTGTGATCAGCGAGCGAAGTCGGCGACCATGTGTCTATCGCCAATACGACGGTCGCCTAGTCCTCCTGCTCCAGCTTGACCTTGACTTCCTCCTTGACGATGGCTTCAGCCTTGACAATTGCGCTGCCAGCTGCTCCCTCGTCCTCTATTCTCTCAATCTTAATCGTCTCCTCCTTGATCACCTCATCCTTGATCCTCCTCCCCTCGAGAACCTTCTTCCTCTCAGCCGCTTTGCAGAGCCCCTGCAGTCCCAAATCACATTCACCACAACGCCGGCCTACGGGGAGACATACGGCCTGCCCCAATCCAACCAGCAGGCTGTTGATCTCACGCCAGCGGTCGTGGGGTAGCCATGACTGCAGCGCCAGCCGCGTCTCCTCGGGATTCTTAGTCTTATTCCACCCCCACATGTTGGTGATGCGATGGACATGTACGTCGACGCCGATACCTTCGGTGCGGTTCCAGGCTACCGATAGGCAGAGATAGGCCATCTTGGGACCGACGCCGGGTAGAGACGTGAGGCCCTCCACCGTATCGGGGATGTCGCCGTTCCATTCGTCGCGGAGGATTTCGGCGGTCTTTTTGATGTACCTGCGTTAAGAGACCGGATGGTTAGCATCAACGTAGTATATCCGTGAAAACGTGACCTGGGATGGACAAACTTGGTCTTGTTATTGTGAAAGCCAACCGCCCAAATCATCTGATTGAGCATATTGGGTTCCACTGCCAGCAAATTGTCCAGATTCAATCCCACCGGAGCCCCCGGTTTGTACGCCGGCAGTTCGGTCTGTAGTTTCCTCATCACCACAGCCGTCACCGTATCCTTTGTCTGGCTGGACAGCATTAACGCGATCAGCGAGTGCAGTCTCTGGTCCTTTGGCGAAGCATCCCTGTCTGCCAGACGTTCGCAGCCCATTGTATCCACGGCTGCACCGTAGGCTGCACCTCCCGGCGCACGCATCTTCCTGACCACATTGTACATCTCCTCCCAGTCGGATGGCGGCGAGATGGAAGTTTCGCCCGTTGCCGGATCGGCAACTTTGCGCGCGGGTTTGCGAGCGCGAGCGGGTGCACGGCGTGCGTTCTTCGAAGGGGCCGCAGCTATCGCGTCGAACTTGTCGTCCTCATCGTCAGACTCGGGCTTGGTGAATTCGCTGGAAAGTGAGGCATCAGAGCCTCTTCTTCGCTTCGTCGACGGCGGACCGATGCTGTCTTCGATATCGGGCGTCTGTGAGGTACTCGTCGTGCTTGAAGAGGCTGCGTTGAGGGCGAACCGTGCCAGTGAAGATCGCGTCGTGCGGCGCGGTGGCGATGCTGAACCTGCGGCTCGCTTCAAGAGCTTGGCCGTGTCTTTTGATATTCGTGATGTGCGCATTTTCAATGATCTTGTCAATCACTTGACGGCCATATTGTGAAGATTTGTGACGTGAATTGTCGTGAGTAGATGGTTTATATGTAAGAGGAGAGTGGCGGGTTGATTTAAAGCGTTCCGAAGATTCGGATCCGACGCGGCAGTTGCATAAACTGGTAAGTGGGAGGGGCCACTCCTTTTTGGGTAGTCGTCTAGATTTGGAAAGTGAAATCAATATTGTCCATTATTTAGAGGTAAAAGAGTGAATCTAACTCTGCCATTAATATTTTTGTACTTGAATTCAGCATGTATTTATTATACATCGTTTCGATGTGATTGAAAAATGTAGGGTAGCGTTAATACGTGGAGCCGCTGAATCTCGGACTTTAGTATGGAGTAGGTACCCTTTTTCATCCATCATTGATCGAGCCACAATTGAGTGATCCTTGTTTCGTATGATTATATACTTGATTTAGTTTGGATAAGTACTGTAGTGTGCGTCTTTAAGTTATGAGCGTCTTCTATGTGATACCATCTACTACTGTAAGTCTTCATTCTTCCTGCAGCATTATCTTACTGTGCATCAACTGGTCAGCAGTTCTTGAAGCTGTACTACAGGGCAGTACGCTTCCCCATACCATTGAAAAGCACCCCGCAGCTCTATTCTCGTTTCTGTGAGATCAACATCGTCTAAACAATACCATACTGTAAACAACGGAAATATTCCGCTGCATCATCAGCTGCATTTCCAAGTTTCAATGATGTTCAGCATCGCTGTTCCAGCTCAAGCCTCGGCTGACCCTGGGTCTCCACACCACCACTTTCGGCCAAGGGAGAGGCGGCACGAACGAACGAACAGCCATGAAACCGACAGACTTGGGTCTGACAAGAGTGACCTCCATGTCCGTGTAGTAAGCTGGGGACAATCTTAAATCTCTGGCGCCAAAACACACGAGCCTTTCAGCTGCGGCCGCTGCGTATATCAGCTGCTTGTCTGCCCCCCCTGTCTTTGTTAATTCCTCCGTCCGGCATCTCGTCTCTCTGCAAACGCCATCTCTTGCGCGACGGACGCGAACCCCAGATTTGATTGATTGATTGATTGCCTGTATCTGTCTGTGCCTGCTGGCACCACTACCCGCAGCCTGATGGAGCATTCGGGGGCGAACAAGGGTTTCTTCCAGCCTCCGCCGATTTTGCCGAACCAGTTCTATGACGATGTTTCCTTTCAAAGATGCTTCAAACGTGAGTCCCACGTGCATGTAAACAAAAGGCAACGGCCCCGTCGCCGACGCTCAGCCCAGCAATCCACCACGCGTAGCCATTTGCCGTGCTGCAGGGACAGTTAGATCGCTAACGCAGCTTGCGCAGTATTCCTCCCCTTTAGCGTGATTACAGAGGTCGAGGCTGAAGTCGCAGCCTTGGGTAGGGATGTCCTCTCTGACGAGGTGTTTGTCTGGATCACAGATGCCGAGCGCAACAAGCCCTACCTCAAGGGTAGCGGCCGCGATGCCTTTGGTAGATGGCACGGTGAACTGGTGACTGGTGAGGGATGGCGCGAGTTGCAGAAGTTTGGTCTTTCTAGGGGGTAAGTCGATTCAAAGCGGCCTCTGGTTGTCACAACTTGCTGACGCGAACCTGTTAGCATCGTTGCCACTGGCTATGACACGCCATATGGCGCATTTTCTCGTCCTCTACAGTTTCTGCGTCTTCACCTCTGGGAGGCCTCGTCCGCCAATGTGACCTGCCCCTCTGCGATGCAAGATGGCGCCGCTGCTCTACTCAGGAGGCACTTGGCGTCCAGACGCATCAGCGAGGCGGAGCGCAAGGTCTTTGAAGATGCCTATCGCCGCCTCATCTCTCGTGATCCAAGCGTTGCCTGGACTAGTGGTCAGTGGATGACGGAACGCTCTGGAGGCAGCGACGTATCTCAAACTGAGACTGTTGCCACCTACCAACCCGAAGAAGCTGAGGGTGCGCTCGCATCGAGAGAGGGCAAGATACCCCTCGGGCCCTGGAGTATCAATGGATTCAAATGGTTCTCGTCCGCAACAGACTCCAACATGACCATTCTGCTCGCCCGTACCTCCCAAGGGGGGCTAAGCACCTTTTTCGCGCCCATGAGGCGACACGATCCTACTGCCAAAACTATGACTGGACATCCCAAAACTAACGGATCTCGACTCAACGGCGTCTGGATCCAGCGGCTCAAGAACAAGCTGGGCACACAGTCGCTTCCGACTGCCGAGCTCGTGCTTGAAGACATGCGTGGCTGGAAGATTGGTGAAGAGGGCAAGGGCATCCAAGAGATTAGCACAATCTTGACTCTCACTAGGATTCACAACGTCGTTACAGCGTGCGGTTATGTTGGTCGCGGATTGGGTATTGCTAGGGCGTATGCTCGTCGACGAGAAGTTGGGGCTGGCCGCGGTGCCCGGATGAAGCTGACCGAGAGCACGTTGCATATGCGCACTCTGGCGAACCTGACGGCTGAATACCACGGATTGATGCTCCTCAGCAACTTCTGTGGCTACCTTTTGGGCATTTCAGAACACGAGGCGACACCGCCAACGTCGGCTCTCGCCGCTCTCACACCGGCAGACCGGCTCATCGATCCACTCCTCCGTATCGTCGTGCCACTCGCCAAAGCCTACGTGTGCAAGGCTTCTGTCCCGCTACTCTACTCGTGCATGGAATCACTTGGCGGTGTGGGCTATCTCGTCAACGAAGAGCAGGAGTATCTCAACGTGGCCAGACTCTACCGCGACTGCTGTGTTTTACCCATCTGGGAGGGCACAACTGACGTCTTGTGCACGGATATGATTCGCGCTCTCAAGCATCCCAAAACAGGCGCTCAATCGCTGGATGCTCTCGAGAACTTTATCAAGACTTCATACGGCCTCAAGAACGAAACCAGCGTCTCCAAACCCCCTGACTGGGACCCCGTAGCCAAGTGGACTGCTATGCGAACATACATTGACGAAAAGAAGCTGGGTGACCTAGTTGGCGAGGGTAGGGAGATTCTGTGGGACATTGCCGAGATTCTCATTTCCCTATTGCTATTCGTTGATGCCAGCACCGATGGAAACGAGGCGGCGCAAGAAATCTTCCACCGTTTCGTCCAGGACAAGTTTTCGAGGGAGAAGCGCAGCAGGAAGACTACGGCGGAGGAGCTGAGCAGGGACTTGACCATTGTCTACGGTGTTGAGGAGGCGGAGGCTGTGAACAGGGAAATTATTCCGAAATTGTAACAAATAGCTGTATTTTGATCACATGTCATCATCATTTTCTTTTGTTTTAAGGATTTAGGATGGGTAGGGATGGATAGGGATTTGAACAATATTGCATTTCTTGGCGGTTACTATGTACTTTATAATATATCTAACAAAACATTTGGAGTGACCGGCACTCAGTAGCTGCATAATATTTACATGAAAGAAGTTGAGAGAAGACATCTACACCCAGTCCCTGTTTCTGCGCAACCTAACGTGTGAAACGAAGGGTAAGCTTTCCTTCGGTGAAGATACGCCGTCCTTTGCCTTGACTTTGGACAGCCAGCATCAAATGGTTCGAAGTTGCGGCTGTTTAACTGGTGAAGCCCGTGCATGTTCCCTTGAGACCTGTGGCCTCCAGCTGGATATTCCTACATCCAGATACTCCTGTAGCTCCAGACGAGATGAATTCGCCTCCGCTTGTATTGGGGCACGCTTGATAAGTGGGAGAGCCATTATGTAGCAACAAAGGAGTGCTACTACTGCTGCCGTTATGACCTAGCGCCCACTTGTCATCACCAGGAGTAGGATCAAGGCACTGAAAGTGTCCATCCCAGGCAATGATGCAAGCGTTGTTGAAGCCGTCACCCCACAGAATAGGCCGAGTAGTGTCTGCGAGATTGATGCAATACGAGCCTAACGGCTGGCTTGCATCTAGGTAGAGGAAGCCGTAATCTGTGCTCTGCTGGACGGTTTTCCCAGTTGACAGATCCGAGAGTGTGAAGCAGCAGTAGCCGGGTGGTACGCTGTTATCTCGTGGGATAACGGCAGCAGATGATGATGAGGAAAAGAGGAAGAAGAATAACTTGGAGGAGAGCATTTTATAGCTTGTTTAATGTTGTGCTTTATGAGGAGTTGCTTTTAGATTGGGACTTGTGATGACTCCAACCGGCAGTTGACTCCAAAATCTTAGAATATGCAGTGCTTTTGACTGAGTTGAACCGTCTCCAAAGTATTGTTCAGCAATAACAAGTATACTCCATGTAACTTACACGCAGGAAGAGGAGGCAATTTATACTTGAATCTCAGCCTCGACTTCCACCGCTACATCGCACCGGCAAAAAAAGATCCGTGCAATGGACATTGTTCATCCCGCCGCATTGGCTGGACAAGTGAAGCTAAGAATCCGCAATGTAAGTGACCATCACGTCCATCACAGCGCATTCCCCGTCCCGAGACATTGAATGGCACTTGACCCAAGCTCCACCAGCGATTATACTTTTTCTTGATTCGATTTTTGAAACAAAAGGCTGTAAGCGCCCTGCCAGTGATATCCCCCGGAAGCTTGGTGACGGACGTGGCGAATCAGCGTCGAGAGCATGTCTAGCTCTGGCCAGTAGCGGATTCCCCCTTTCGGGCGCAAGATGCCCGATCACAGGCTGCTCTGTGCGATGACTGGCCAAGACGGGAGTTTCAACCTACTGTTGGTGATGGGGAACGGCAGTTTTGTGAGGGGAAGATGCGTCGTCTGGGGGCTGCGAATGGTTGCTTGTTTGGCTGTGATTTGCAGGGGTTTGGGTTGTGATCTGACGGGATGGTCACGTTTGGAGCGATTTGGATTCAATTGACAAATAGCACTGCAGTTTTTACGTGATTGGCCTTGCATGGCGAAGTAGTAGGTAAGCTTAAGAATTGACTAATAAGTGGCCAGGCTTGCCAGGCAAGATTTGTCCTGCCTGTTTGTGATTGGGGTAATGTTTCGTGAACTTTTTCACAGGACGGAGCACTCGTATGCATGCGATGTATTAAACGGAGCACAAGTAATCGTACTCGTATTATCAACGTTGTTTGTGGATGGGTCACAGGTAAGATGACAGGCTGGGCCGAGTGAGACATTCAATTTTGCCTCCTTGTCCAAAGAAGAGCCGTCTAATTTCAAGTTTCTTCGCATGACCATGGCACCAGAGATGACATATGTACAGAGCAAAATCTTGCAATAGGGCTGTCTCTCCAAATTACATGCAATTTAGCCTCCACTCAAGCCACATGCGAGTCTAGCCGCGTGAAATCCCACTTGCATACCGTCCGGATTTTTGACGCGTTTTCACGGCAATCGGTGTCATTTTGCCCAGCGCAATCTGAATCCACCACGAGGCTGCCAAAAGTTCCACTGACGGCTCGGTCGTGACTCACTCACTGCTCAAATCCTTTGCTACTCGTACAGCTTTCCCCCCGGAGCCCCGTCTCGGAGCCGGCCGAGATTTCACAAGGCACGCCCGGACTCCATACGGCAGACCGCTTCTCGTCTATCCTCGGACTATCCTTGTCTTCTCAATCCTTGTCTTGTTTCCTCGTTGATTCTTAATCCTACTCTCCTCGCAAAGCGCATGTGATTGAACGGACGCCAAATACCGTGCAGCACTCACTCGCCCAACATGCCCATGCCTGATGACCTGTGGGAGGCGCTCTCCCAAGACATTCCCACCACGTCGGATCCCTTCGTGAAGCAGTATCTGACGGGCCGTGAGAGCCTCATCGGCAAAGAGAAGGAGACGAGGTCAGATGCGTCCTTTCGCAAATCCCTGTCGCCAATCGCCAGACGCGCCTGCGCCATCGTCGACCGCATCCGTGCCCATGAGCAGGCCACCGTCTGGACGCCCAGCGTCGAGGAGCAGCTGGCCCAGGAGACCAAGCAGAGCATCTTCCCGGGCATGATGTTCATGATGGCCAAGGACCGCATGGAGAAGACCAACCTGTGGAAGATTGTGCGCCGTATGCCCAAGGGATCTCTGCTGCATGCCCACATGGACGCGATGGTGGACTTTGACTTTATCCTCGGCGAGCTTCTCAAGACCCCCGGCATGCACATGTCCAGCGACGTGCCTCTCACTACGGATGAGTCCAGAGAGAATTCAGTTGTGCGTTTTAGATTCAGGGCCAAGGAAAGGGTAGACGGGTCGATATGGGATGAGAGCTACGAGCCGGGCTCGTTTCTGCTGCTCACCAAGGTGGCTGACGAGTTTCCCGAGGGCGGCCGGCCAGGGTTCTTGAAGTGGCTCAAGAGCCGGTGTACGCTCTCACTTATCGACAGCCACGAGCAGCACCACGGTATTGACGCCATTTGGGAAAAGTTTGCCAAGTGCTTCGTCGTTGTCGCGACCATGATACACTACGAGCCCATGTTCCGCGCCTTTTTGCGGCGCTTGATGGGGCTTCTCAAGGCCGACGGGGTCAACTGGGCCGAACTTCGGTATGGGCATTCCACATTTATGATTTTCTTAAGACTACTTTGAGACTTACACTGCATACAGATTCACATGGCCACTCGACTATTGCCGTGACCGTAGGGAGGAGCCAGAGACGGACTATAGCCATATGTGCAAGGTCATTCTAGAGGAAGTCGCCAAGTTTAAAGCCTCCGAAGAAGGTAAAGGTTTCTGGGGCCTCACGCTCATCTGGACGACTCTGCGGAGCTTTGAGACTCGGCGTATAGTTGAGAACATGGATCACTGTATCACGACCAAGATGGAGTTTCCCAATCTCATAGCAGGATACGACGTCGTCGGACCCGAGGATCTCGGCAAACCGTTGGTAAATCTACTACCCGAACTGTTCTGGTTCCGAAAGCAGTGTGCGCAGGAGGGCGTCAACCTGCCCTTTTACTTCCACGCAGGTGAAACGCTGGGTGATGGCTCCAGCACAGACAACAACCTATTTGACGCCATATTGTTGGGCACTCGCCGCATAGGCCACGGATTCAGTCTGTATAAACACCCTCTTCTCATTGACATGGTCAAGGACAAGCGTATTCTCATCGAATCGTGTCCCATCTCAAACGAAGTCCTCCGGCTTTGCGGATCTGTTACTGCCCACCCACTACCGGCCCTCCTTGCCCGCGGAGTCCCGTGCAGTCTCTGCAACGATGACCCGGCAATGCTGGGCCAAGACACGGCGGGTATGTCCCACGACTTTTGGCAAGCCCTTCAAGGATGGGATAACTTGGGCTTGGCTGGACTTGGCAGCTTGGCCGAAAACAGCGTTCGGTGGTCAACGTTTGAGGACCAAGACCAGGAGCAATGGGTCAAGGGCATTCAAGAGGCGAGCCTCGGAAGCGGTGTAAAAGCGGATAGACTTAAACAGTGGAGGGTGGACTGGGAGGCTTTCTGTTTGTGGATTGTGACTGAGTTTGGCGATGAGTTTGACCCTGAGGCAGAGGCGTAGCGGTTGAGTCGGAGGATGTTCACCTTGCACAGCCATACGTTAGATGTATTCAACACTAGGAGATGACGTATCAAAAGAGTTGCTGTCTATTATTCCGTGTCCTAGATGGCAAAGTACACTACGCAGAGGGAGGTATTGGGTGAAAATCTTTTAACTATATGTAATACATTCTCAGAAGTAGTAATAGTACCTAGATAGCAAATACTTGAAAACCCAGATATAAGAAAGATGCTTCCTCCATCTATACTACATAGCTACTCAAAAGCAGGCGCTCAAGCGTAAGATACATGTAGTTACTCCCTATATGAACCACTATTGGCAATGTATTCTTCCAATCCTTGTGCCCTCTGTCCATCTACATCTGGCGAGCATGCTCTTAGGATACACAAGCAACTTGTTTATGCTGCGTCATTAACAGCCGATAAGCCGTACCTGATCAGTCGGATCATTTCTTAGGCATCCATCCGTCAAATCATTTCCCGAGACGCCAAGTGTCAGCCACCGCGAAATTCCCCGGGGAAAAAACATCCCGACAGCTACCGGCCACTAAATTGCCTCATTGCCTCGTATCGTCCCGTCTTCCCGTTGTGGGGGTTTCAGCCCGATATGCTTCGTACCTTGAATGGTAGGCAGAAGTGAAAAATAGCTAGTAGATATACGAGTACAATAGACGCAAAAAGAGGGCGAGCTGACATACATATACATAAAATCAAGCACATGTATTATTCGGGTACCTGATTGCCGTCCCGTGTGGTGCGTGGGTTCAATCCAGCCACGCCGCAAGGTACACGCAAGCGACATCCTTTGATTCCTCCATGCGATTTCCGTAATAACCCGTTTATTTCATTGCCCAGCCCTTTTTTTCAGCTCACCTGTTTCTTTTTTCTTTTTTTTTTTTTTGGGGGGGGGGGGGGGGGGGGCTCAAATCCAACCTCTCGTCAAAGAGCCCATCACAACTCAGATTCCCGCTCGAGACATGTGTGAGACGGGTGTCGCCTTTCGCCCTCTGTGGCTTTTTGCGCGGGATTCGTCGTGACCCAATGGCTGACTGCCAACACGCAGCAAAGAATCGAGTGCTTACGAAGTGGCTGCCGGCCTGAGACAGTCGGGACGAGAGCAGACGAATCACCGGAAGCATGGGAAATGAGCCAGACACGGCCTGGGCGTGCTCGGCCAACCGCTGCGGAAATTGGCCTTTGGGTATCTGTCCAGTTGCTATTTTCCATCCATTCCCCATGTATAATGTACCTAGGTAGTGATACTGCCTGTACACATCAGGTACTCTTTCGTGCCACGGCAGAGTGTGAAGTCAAGTGAGCCTTTGGTATCTATCCGTTACAGGCCACTGCGAGCAAGTGCTCCAAGATGCAGGCATTTGATAGCTATGTTATGTTTTTTCTTTAATCGTTCCCAGCTCGTTGGTCCAATCCATTCCCGGTTTATCCCATGGACTATTTTGTTTGCTTTTTCCCTCAGGGGCTGCCCAAAGGAAGCAAGCCCGACGCAACGCCCGCTCCAGTCCGTGACATGTTTGTTAATGCCAAGATAAAAAAAAAAACAAGGGGAAGATAATAAGAAAAAAGAAAATGAATAAAAAAAGGTGAAGAAGAAGAAGAAGAAAAGAAGAAGGGAGAAAAAAAAACAAGATTCAAACTCCGTGCCGTGGCTTTCCGTCAAAATGCTTGAGTCCATATGCTTGCTAACCAGGCGCCGAATGTGACTGGCTGTACATTGACGCTGCTGCTCCCGTTGACGGCTTCATTCAGCGTCGCCTGCGAAAAATCGTATCGCCCGTTGGCCGTCGCAACGAGCCTCTGATAGTATGCCACCTTGTCATAGTCGCACAGCTGAGCAGAGTAGCTGAGGTACGTCTCCAGCTCCGCGTACTGCCGTACGTGCCGCGTAAATACCGCTGACGACATCTACGTTAGCTCTCTTGTGATTTGTGTCACCTGCCAGCTTTCCTGGCGAGGGTATCCCAGGAAGTGTAAGTCTGAGGATGGATGGATTTGGGTGGGCAAGCAAAAGGGCAAAAGGCAAACTAACCATTGGAGGCGGTGCTGCAAGCGTTGATGAGGTCTCGGACTGTCATCCGGTCCCCGCACATAGTAAACTCCTGGGGCCAATGTGAGGGTCCCAGGTCGACGGCTGCCACAACGTATCGCACCACGTCGTACACCGATGTCAGGCAGACACGTACTGAATGGCCCTTGGAGTCTCGCTCTGCGTACTCGGCCGTGGCCGTGCTAAAGTTGACGAGGAATTCGCCAGCGCCGCCAACGCCAGAGCCGTGGCCGATGTTGAACGCATTGGCGAGCCCGTAGGGGTGAAACCGCTCCATGAAGAGGCCGCACGAGAAGACGGTGTATTTCATTCGTGATGATTCGGACCACTGCTTCAGCAAGGCGAGAGCTTGTGATGACCCGCGATCCAGGGGATCGTTGCCGTTGCCGTTGCCGTTGCCGTTGCGTGACTGTCGGCGGCTGAGCGACCCTTCGAACTCCGAGGGCACAAACATGCGGACGCGCCCGCGCCCAGAGGCATCGATGAGGTTGAGCTGCTCGGCGCCCGAGATTGTTGATATGACCAGGTCGACCCCCTGGAGCGCATAGCCAAGGCTGCCGTGGTCGTGATAGTCCACGACGTGAACTTGGACGTCAAATTGATCGAATTCGGGTCTTGCCTGCGCCGCAGGGTTAACACGAAAAATCCTCTGAGCCTGACGGGAACGTATGGCGCGGAAAACCCAACAGATCTTGATAGAACGACGACGTTGTAGGCATTCGCCGCCTGTGCCAGTTCCGTCGCCAGCAGGAACCCGAAGCCTCTTCCGCCGGCGACTGCAATCCGCATCATGATGGCACCGTTGCCGCGGCCAGCTCGGGGGCCGCCGTCCCTTGTTTGTGTTTTTTTGCCCTCTTTCTAGGCGTGAATGTGAATGTGTCGTTGCTGCTGCTGCTGCTGCTGCTGCTATCTTCTTCCCCCGGATGAATGGCCGCCGTCCTTGCTTTTAATGGCGTCGCGACGTAGTGTGCGGTTCATGTGCGTATAAATACCAAACTGGGGGGGCCCTTCGATTTTCCGCGACATTGACGTTACATTCGCCCATACACACACCATGCTGCAATTGCCGTGCATATGCGACACGCAGAGCGAACGAATGGGACAGACGTCTTGGCCTGCCGCGGGAAAAGGCCACATACATATGTGTGAGAAGCACACCCGTAATCGCCCAGATACGCCACCCTCTCCGACTTTTGCTCTCACTGCAGTCACAAGAGAGACCCGGTGAAGGGAGGGAATGAGAGGGGGGGAAGGGGAAGGGAAATGAGCTTGCTGTGGGCAAGCCTGGCCTTTTTTTCTTTCTTTCTGTTTCGGGATACACTTCCTTTCACTTATGCCGCAGAGCCAATGTGTGTGCTGCTTAGGGCGGCAGAAAAGGCGGCCAGTACGAGACGGTTCCTTATTACATGCATATTTTGGCCCTCCGGCCGGAAAGGCCCGAGTAGGCCGCATCTTTTTGTTTACGGAATGGTGGCCTGTGAAGCAGGTGATATCAGGGCACGGTTTTTTTCGGCGCCTCGGTTGAGTGATAGATGGGTGACGATGCAGCATCGCAGCGTTTGTGGTTCCTTGTGGGGAAATGAACGAACTGGTTCCGCCGCTCCTACATGTGTATGTATGGGTATGGGCCACTGATCGCCTCACCGGGAGATCTCATTGAAAAAAAGGGACAAGAAGGGTTTCAGACAGCTAAACACAGTTTCGGCATAGAGTGCCGGCGTGGTGAACCAACCTGCCGCCCAGGGTCTGGAATCTTTGTGGCATGGGCACGGCCTTCTGCCGGGAGCCCATTGGACGGGAGGCGGTTTTGTGTAAACGAAGCCATCTCCATTCTCCTGGTCAGCTGGCGGGCAAGACAGATAAAAAAGGATGTGATGTCTATCATTTCATGCATCCACCACTTCTCTTTGGGCTAGGTTCCTGTGGAAACAAGCAAGGATGCGAAGCACCAGCAGAGCCGCTCCAACCAAAAAAAAAAAGGGGGGGGGGGGGGGGGGGTTTCAAAAAGACAGAGAGAGACAAGGAGCAAAAGACGGCAGAGAGAGGAGAAATCTGCCGCATTGATAAGCCGCTGTTAAGAATCACAAGATGCCGAACGGCCTCGGAATTCAAAAACCTTAGTGTCGACTTTGGCAAAGCTTGCTATCGGAGAGGAGCATGATAGCGGCGTCGCTACCGCTAAGAGATGCATCTAACGCTGCCTAACAAGGCCAAAATCATGCAGAAAGCGGAGGCGGCTTTCTTGGTCTCAATCAAGGAAGACAAGCAAAAAAAAAAAAAAAAGAGTCCAGGTGTTAATTTAGCCGAGACAGGCAGGGTACCCGGTCAGTACAACGGTGAGTACTCGTATGCAATGCACGTGTTGTGTATCCGGTTCCCCGACGATCACAGTCCTTTGTTCCGTTTTTGAGGATTCCCATTGTGCTTAGAGGTGCGGTGTGCTATGTGTTTGGGTCAAAATCTCTTATATGGAGTCGACAAGGGGGTGGACATTCGGCCATTGATGTCGGCCGACGATTGCGTCGGGGTTATGGCAAAACTCAAATCTGCAGCCGACGAAACGAAGCTACGGGGATTGAGGCACTTTTCGACAGAATAACACGTAATGGCCGTGCGTCGAAAACTGGTTCTTCCTCCGTTTTCGGGTTCCGTAATCAAAGAGCATCCAGGAGAGGGAGCTATAGAACGACACTTTATGAAGCTATAGAAGACCAACAAACTTACACGCTGAAGACAACTCGTTGTGGGGCTAGGACAAGCACCACGGCTCGGATCTTTCCTCGGGCTAGGCCTTTAGGGTGAGAAAAAGGCGATACATCCAAAAATCATTGTGAATCGATCAACCGATCCCACCGCATCGCAGCTCAGGAGCACCAACGGCGGAGCCTCACTCCCCTAAACCTCGTTGGTACGCCTTGTAATTGGCGAGAAGAGTAGCATGCAAGGTCACAAAAGTTTTAGCACACGCCCGGCAGAGTGCAGAGTGCAGAGATGTAATGTAATGCTGGCCTACTGCAGCAAGCTACGCTTTCGAAGGATTTGGGGGCCAAGGATGCAACCACGGCACATCGGAGATCGGCAGCCTGACTCGTAGGGCTGAAGCTGAAAAAAAAAAGCACCATTTTACTGGCTAATGGGCAGCAGCGTCTTTGCTGAGAACAAGTCTAGCGAACGGTATCGTGTTCTAAATTCGCGACTTGACCGGGGGTTGGCTTATACCCCTATTGGAAGGCGTTGGCTGGTCTTATGCAACTTGGATCTCGATCAAGTTGGTTGTTTTTTGAGACCAAATAAGGATGTACATACTTTGTAAATAGGGCTGAGATTACTGCTTACTGGTCTGTGGCACGGATCAGGCTGCTCTTACGGATCCTTCAACATTCAGCCCAGCTTACGGAAGGTGATCAGTTTCCCTGTTTATATCATAATCATGACCCTTGTCTTTTCAAAATATCTGCTCCCTGCTTTTACATCTGCTACTTGGAAATGCCCCAACTAAGCCTGCAAAGCAGTCTCTTCTCTGGCCGCAAAACTGCCCTTGCTCCAGCTCTCGGTGACATCCGCTCTTTTTCTCTCTTGGCTCTTTTCGCCTGGCTTTCCCCAGCCTCCGCCTCCCGGGGTGCATATGATGATGCGGTCCCCTGCCGACATGGCAGCCGTGTTCTTGGCTCCCAAGTTGATGTGCCGCTCTTCATATTCCGTCTCCCCTGAGTCTTTTCCCCCTTGGAGCTTCTTGAGGGACCGTTCCCAGTTCGCCTTTTCCACTTTTCTCACCCACAGGTTCAATCCACACTGGGCGTCCTCGCCACCGTTTAGGCCATATGGACGGTATACACGTCGCTCGCTAAGGATAGACACTTGCAGGGGTATGCGGAACTCTATATCTCGGATGACTCCGTCGCCACCACGGTGCTGACCATCGCCTCCCGATCCCTTTCGAATGGAAAACTCTTTCAAGATGACGGGATATCTTCGCTCAAAGATCTCCGAGTCTGTGATTCTCGTGTTGGTCATATGGACGTGCACGCCGCTCGTGCCAACCCAGTCGGGCCCGGCGCCACTTCCACCAGCAATAGTCTCATAGTAGCCAAAGCCCTTGACGGCTTGCTTGCCGGATTGGTTCCCTCCAAAGCCGAATGTGAGGTTGTTGCAGCATCCCTGGCTGGCCGCGCAGGCCTCAAAAGCTTTGAACACGACATCGGTAATGCGCTGACTGGTGAGTACGTTTCCACCGACCACGGCCGCGTTGCCAGATGGCGACAGGAGAGATTTGGGGGGAATCTTGACGTGGATCGGCTTCAGACATCCTTGGTTCAAGGGGATATCTTCAGAGATGAGGCAGCGTAGGCAGTAGATGATGGCGCTAAAGGTGATTGCCTGAGGAGCATTGATGTTGCCATACACTTCAGGCCCAGTTCCTTCAAAGTCAAACTCTGCTTCGCCTGCTTCAGGATCAATGGTGACTTTGAGCCGAATGGGCGTTCCGTCGTCCATGTAGTCTACAGCAGACAACTCCTTGCCCTCGAACCGCTTGTAGACGTCCTTGAGCAGTCGTCGTACGCACATTTCGGCATTCTTCTGGATGTTTACCATGTAAAACTGAACAGTTTCCTCACCGTATTCATCGATCAGAGTCTCAATAAGAGAAATGCCCTTGTTGTTGGCAGATACCTGCGCTTTAAGGTCATTGATGTTATCTGCAAGGCTTCGAGTACCGCTGCATCCAGGGTACTGGGCCGGCTCATTATAGAAGAGCTCGATAACCCGCTCCTCGTCGAATTTGCCACCGCTGACCAACTTTTCGCTCTTGATGGAGGCTCCCTCTTGGAATAGCTCGCGAGAGTGCGGTGGCATGCTGCCGGCGCTAATTCCACCAATGTCGGCATGGTGGGCTCGGGATGCTGCGTAAAAGAGGATGTTCTCGCCCTTGGGGTCGAAAGCAGGCATCACAAGCGTCACGTCTGGAAGATGGGTGCCTCCATACGAAGGGTGGTTGGAGATGATGACGTCTCCCTTTTGTAGTCTTCCTTTCCAGATCTCTGCCTGTCGACGAACCAAGTGGCTCATACTTCCCAAGTGTACGGGCAAGTGTGGTGCGTTGGCTACCAGGTTGCCAGAAGCATCAAATATGGCACAGGAGAAATCGAGTCGTTCTTTGACGTTTGTGCTGACGCTCGTCTTTTGCAAGGCTCGGCCCATTTGTTCTGCAATGGCCATGAATCTGTGCCCAAAGATACTGAGCATGATGGGGTCGACCTCACGGTCTCCTCCGGTGTTGTGGGACCTATTCATAATTAGTTCCCCTTTGACTTGTTGGAGAGATCTTTTAACTTACTCGTCTTTGAAGCCTTCCTTTGAAATATCCAGAACAACATGTGTTCCCGTAATGAGAGCCTTGGTGCGTGGAGTCACGACAATAGTTTGCGTTCCGTCCGCTAGCATAGCTGGTCCGTTGACCACATCACCCTCATTCAAATCCTTGAGCTTGTAGACAGGAGTCTTGACTCTACCGCCTTCAAAGTAGACTTCCTGCTCACTGTGCTGCTTCTTTGAGGGAGCATCCTGCCTTTTGATCGATTTGAGCTGCTGGTCAATGGTCTTTTCTTGGTGGCGGAAGCTTTTTCCAATACCACGCACTCGAACATCATCTACAATGATATCTCGATCATCCAGCGTGAAACCAAACTCGTAGCGATGGTGCTTGACAAAAGCCTTGCCAAATTCCCAGTCTTTGCCATCAAAACTCGCCTTTGCTTCTTCTTCGCTGGGCTTGATAATCATGAGAGCGGACTCAGTACCGCGGTATCTGCAGTTGAGATACTCCTCAAACACAATCTCGTTCTCATTGAAACCTTGGTCTTTCAGAGCAGCTCGTGACTTGTCCTTCAATTTCTCCATCTTGGTCTTCAGCTCGGTGATTACTTTGCCGTTGTCTTCCCAGACCGAAGAATCGGGTTCTTGTCGCTCATCCACAACATCTGCAAGTGCCATGCCGTAGGCAGAGAGGACAGACGAATATCGGTGGACAAGGATCTGGCTGATACCGAGAGACTCTGCGATGGCGACAGCATGTTGACCGCCGGCACCGCCAAAGGTTGCCAGACGGTGTTTAGAGGTATCGTGGCCCTTTGCTTCGGTGATGGACCGGATGGGTCGTGTCATGGTCTCATTTGCAACTGTCAGGAATCCAAAAGCGACCTCATCTACGGACAAGTTCTTTCCAGTCTCTTGGTTGACTTGGTCCGTCAGCTCCCGCAACACCTTTTTGCTCGCCTCCAGATCCAGTCCCTCATCCTCATTTTTGCCAAAGATCTTAGGGAAGAATTCCGGCAGGAGACGGCCCAAGTACAAGTTCGCATCCGTGACAGTCGCAGGACCACCTTTTCTGTAGCAGGCAGGGCCGGGATGCGCACCAGCGGACTCCGGTCCCACGACGAATAGTCCGTTGCGGAAGAAGAGACGAGAGCCACCGCCGGCGGCGACAGTGTTGATGTCCAGCTGAGGAGACTGAATCGTGACGCCGGCGGTGGTTGTCTCAAAGACGTGCTCATATCGGCCCTCTCCGTAACGAGAAACGTCTGTACTAGTGCCTCCCTATTTCATTGTTAGATTTAATCATAACTGAAAGCTTGATGCCAAGGAGAGATTTTACCATGTCAAATCCAATAACAGGAACCCTCGTCTCTTCATCATAGGATGTCATAGCATAGCCCACTACACCTCCTGCGGGTCCAGATAAAATGGCCTTGAGACCCGTGAATTTATCGACATCAACAAGACCGCCATCACTCTGCATAAACTCACAACGAGCGCCCTTGGGGCCCTTTTCGTGCTTGACGCTCTCCGTGCCCAGGCCTCCCTCGAATCCCGCCTGGAAGCCATCTATGTACTTCCTGATTGCGGGAGTCAGATACGCATCTGCGCAGACTGAAGTTGCTCGCGGTACAAGCTTCACCATGGGCATCAGCTCGTGGCTGAGTGAAATGTGTTGGAAGCCAATCTCCTTTGCAATCTTGCCTATCAGAGCTTCGTGCTCGGGGAACGTATATCCGTGCATAAGGCACACGGCTATGCTGCGAATTCCCGAATCATACACCTTTTGTAGCTTCTCTCTGATGTCGTCGTGTTCGGGACGCCTCAATATCCTGACCGTCTCGCCGGAGAGACCCCTGACGAGTTCTTTGCCCTCGGCCTCTTTGGTGCCCGCCTGAGCATCGGTCGCTGTGATTTTCCTCTCTGGATCTTCGGCGTAATCCTCTAATGTAACTCGCTCATCAATTTCCACGACCTGCTCATACAAAACATCCGGCTTCCTGATAGCCAGATCAAAGATCTTGGGCCTGGACTGGTTGCCAATCGTCAGGCAGTCCTTGAACCCCTTTGTGACGATCATGGCAATCTTCTCGCCCTTCCTTTCTAGCAACGCATTTGTCGCCACGGTGGTGCCCATACGTATGGAATCAATTTTGGACGTGTCCAAGGGCTCGCCGCGGGGGATGTCCCGCTTAAGGAAATGGCTCATGATGCGCCGGATGCCCTCGAGCGGCGCATCTTTGTAGTTTGCCGGGTCCTCAGAGAGGAGCTTGATGATGATTTCCTCGCCATTGTGCTCGCCAACGCAGTCGGTGAAGGTGCCGCCTCGGTCGATTGCTATGCGAATGCCGCGCTCCTTGGATGAATTTGCCATCGTGGGTGATGGTGAGATGACAAAACGTAAAGAATAATATGGAGATGGAGGGGTATCACAAAAATGAGTGTTGAGAAGCAGACGATGAGCTAGATAGGAGAAAAAAAAGGACGTTAACGGTTTGATGATACAATATATATTACATCGACTCAGCTGCTTAGTGAGCAATTATCTCATAGACAGCGAAGTCGGATTAATGTGTAACTACGTGAGGCGATATTTGCGTCTACTCTGAATGGCGGGGTGTGGAGAGCTCCAGTCTTAGTCCTCGCAATGGCGGGGTTCCGTCTCCGTAGGAACAACATGGTTGATTTCACCTGGCAAGAGAAGATGCATCCAACATCCTTCAGGACGACTATACGCTTTGATTGGTGTTTCTATCTGCATATTGTTTGTCACTCAGCTATATTACGGAGACATCACAAAATATCAGCCAACAGCACTTACACGTTGGCTCTTCCGTTCCATTGACAACAGCCTTTGAGAACCCACTACCAATTAACAGATAGCATTACTCCACAGCGCGGGAACTGCTCGAATCCAGTCGGACAGAGATACGTAAGTGTGTCCTCCTGTGGACCTCATAGTGTAGAATTTGCCTCCTCCACACATCCAATTATCAAGGCACTTTGGCCGAGTGGTCTAAGGCGCCGTGTTCAGGATTAATCTTGCTTCGCGGTCTAGTAATAGGCGAGGGTTCGAATCCCTCAGGTGTCATTTTTTTTGATCTTGTCGCTCTCTGTTTTGATTATCACGACAATATTGAGAGTTTCCTTTTTTGCCCTCACTGCCTATTTGGGATGCTCTGCAAAAGTACATCTGCACATGTACTCTCCCTATCTGTTGCCACATCTTTCAAGTCTGGTCACGCCATCCGATGTACGAAGTATATGAAGTATTAGTATTCTATATAGCTCATTGTGAGCCAAATTATTCACTATGACAAGCTTTACGCCCATCCTCATGTGCGCCGTACGATAATGATTCTATGAGTCCTTCGCCGATGGCTGCTCTAATAATTATTGCTTATGCGTGAAGATTTGTGACAGGTAGTAGAAGAAAAAAAATATGAAACATCACCTCCTCCGCTTTCTTGGAGACTCGCCTGGACTTTTACCGGCTGGCCGCTTCTGAGAACTCGACGCTCCGGTCCCACTAGTGACATCCTCGTTTCCATATTCCATGCATTCATCATACTCCATCTCACTATCATAGCTTTCCGATAGTATATGATCACCCTCTTCAAGGTGATAAACCCAGGCATTGCTACCCTCCCTCACATGATACTTCTCCAGATCGTTTTTGAGAGCAGTAGCCATCGAAAGGGCAAAATCTTGGCAGTTCCGAAGCATGCTAACGCCCTGAATAAAATCAGGATAAGATCTCATCAGATTCACTGATGCAATAGGGTATTGGTGATATTCCAATTTGCCCTCAGCCGACGTCGACGTATAATGCGCAAAGAAGTTGATGTACGTGCCATTCGTGGCAAAGGTTATGATTCCAGCAAAGTCTTTTATGACTTCCACCCCCATGTGGGCTAGAGCCAGATTCCTCATGTAGACGAGTGCCGCTCCATGGCGCGCGCTTACTGCCTCTAGATCGTTGACATCGCCAGCTGTAAAATCGCCGGCGAGGTGTGGGTGAACAAGAGAAGCATGATCGTGAGAGACGCATACGGCCGCTGATATGTATTCAATTTTTACACACGGGTAAGCTTCCACGCTAAAGCCTTGAGCGAATCCGGGACAAGGTTTCTCGATTCCTCGAGAGAAATCCGCGTGTTCCGGGAACTCGTCGAAGCGTTGGTAGAACGATCTGATGTACTCGGGCTGCTTTGGGAAATCTCGGAACAATGCCATCATTTCGCACATGATGGCTTGTTTTGTTGTGCACCTGTAAGAATGCATCGTGTAAGACTGCCACTTGTGGGTAGGCCAGTCGGGCACATGGCGTGCAGACCTGAGTTTCATTCGTAGCCATCCCAAGTTCTTCGGTGGCCTGGACAAATCCAATGGGAGAACGCCGTTGCGCAGCTGTACAGCCGGATAATCGCTTGAGGGGACGAGATGGTTATCGAACACCTTTGGAGCAACACTCATGCAGCGGTTTATATCTTTCAGAATGTCGTGTTCTGCCTGTTGTACATGGTCGTTCGCTACTGGGACAAGAATTATATCATTTTGCTGCTGTCTCCGATTATCTCTCCTGATTTGCTGATAAAGAGGATACCAAGGCGCGAACCTCTCTGGTCCGTCCTGACTTTCACTTTCCATTGGCGAGGCGGCGTTCTGGTTTATTCTTCGGGAGCGCCGTAACAGAACCTGCGGCTCATCTGGGAAATTCGCCACGGTTGTGTTTCGTTGCCTTTCTTTTGGTAGCATGCCTGGCTTTGGATAGAATCTCGTGGTTAAGAATAGTCACCTATGGGCGTCCGCCATTTATGTATGTAATATTTGGGGCTATTGGAGAGTGACTATGGTGGGATGTACTATGACGAACTATACAGAGAAATCACAGCATGTAAAAAAAAAAAAATTAAATACTGGAGGTTGAGCAGATTCACATGGCTCTGTTATGATATATCGGATTCTTCATCCTGTAGTGAACCGCTACCCGTTGTTCAATGCGGGTTGAAGCTGCATTGTTCGACGACAACAACTGACTATGTCCATAAAGTTTTGCTGTAAGTTGAAAGGTTCTTTCTCATTTAATTGAATGCTTTAAAGACGATACATTCTTTGCGCTACCATAATGGTGAACATATTGAGACAACAAAGGCGGCCGCAGCACAGACAATGACACAAAGAGCCGTCATGAAAGCCAGTAGAGTGACTTGACCTTTTTGGAGACTGTTCCTTTGTGGTTCTGTTCAAAGTTACTTGGCTTCTGTAACCAGTTCCTTTTATTTATGAAGGATTGAATACATCTTTACTGATGTGTTTCATTGCATGTGTCCATATTGCCAGCCAGTCTTTTTTCTTTTATTTCCTTTGTAAATCGCGGACCTATGTTTCGTATTCCAAGAACAGCCTTGTCGTCTCATGACTGAAACAATATCCATTCTAGGTCAAATTTTATGTTGGTTAACGCTCAGACAGGTTTCAGGTTTGCATTTACACTCAAGTGAATGTGGGTGTCATATTGCAGTGACATGCATATGGTCGGCGTGGTGATAAATCTCAGCCCTCTCACAACGTCACACAACACGCAGCATAATACTAGATGAATTAAAAATGAAAAAATACCAGGGTAAGTATAGTATCTCCGCAGTATACGATTCACTCTCCGAAAGTCTGATTACTATACAAACACCCGCGCCTGAGCGATTACTATTTGCAAACGGGCTTTCCCGTTAAATTTGTCACTTCCTTGGTCATATCTTACGAGACTGCGACCCATGCTGTACTACAGGGCCTCAAAAGCTATTGCTTTCACTGCTTTCACCGCTACGAAGTCTGTTGTATATGATGGGCTCTGTTGACCCTCGAGGAACTAACCGAAGCGTGTCAGTTCGCCTCTGCTATGACCTACTCCTTGAATGCAAGAAATCGTTCACGAATCACGAGAAATAACAGGGTAAAAACGTCGGCTATAGTCAGCCAGCCATGCAGACATGGATGTGAAGTAGACCTTGCCTCATACCATAGGCGCCCGTTGGTCGGCGTTTGGGCATCAACTGCTGCCTATGCACATGTATGCACGTGCATGAAAGCTATATCATCAGCGTATATCCTTCGTCACTTCGTTGTCCAGACTTATTTCTAGCATACAAGACTTTACTTCGTCGTTTACCCTCATAAATATACGTGATCTCTTTTCCCGCACGCCACATACTTCTGCGTCGCAGTCTGACCAACCGCGGTTTATACCCGAGATGGCCGCTTCTTCAGTACGCACCGACAATGACACATGGGCTCTTGCGTTCAAACTGGCCCAGGAGAGGGAGAGCAATTTAATGCTTGCCTATGAGGAGTATCTATTCTCTCTGCAAGGCGATAACGCAGCCAGTGGAGACATCTCGACCCCCGAAATCATCCAATCGATTGTAAAAAGGACGATAGAGGATGAAGAAAAGAAGAGTTGGCGCGTCTCGCTCTTTGGCGCAGATTATGAGGTCAGAATACAAGTTGAGAGGCTGATAAAATTCCTCCTCTGGTCCGATTCAATCGTCAAGGTTGCTATGAGCAGCCAGCCATACTCATCGTTAGCATGGTCGGGCGTCTCATTGCTTCTTCCAGTATGTTCATTGGATTCCTGTCTCCTATGCTTTTGCTTACCGTAGCAGCTCATCACACGCAACGTGAAGCAAAAAGGGGCGATGTTAAAGGGCTTTAATTTGATTGGCGATATACAAATGTACTGGCGAATCTGTGAGGAGACATACCTTCTATCCCTAAACAGATTGTCCTACGAACAGCATTTGGCCAAATTGTATTCCGTCATAATTGAATATCAGGCTCGAGTATTATGCCATCTTTCTAGACGCCAGCTTTCTAGAGAATGGAACGATATCATTAGCCCTGACGAATGGGACAAGAAGATACAAGAAATCCAGCAACTAGATGAAGAATGCCGCAATACTCTCCATGTTGCCAACGCAGATCAAGTTGAGAAAGATTGGAAGGAACAGCTAATTGAGATGCAAGAGTCGCAGGGTTTCCCGGATAAAATTCACAATACTCTCCTGGAAAGCGGAGCTGAAGTCCAGAAGAACTACAAAGATGAGAAAGAAAAAGAGAGAGCCCTGCTCCAAGCTTTCGCGTCCGATTATGAAGGCCACAAAGACTTGATTCCTCGGAAGGTAGAAGGAACTTTTGAGTGGTTCTTCGCTGATGAGAGATTTCGCAACTGGCGAAATAGCAACGTCTCTAGTCTTCTCTTGGTCTCTGCCGACCCAGGATGTGGGAAATCAGTCTTGTCGCGATCGCTGATCGATGAGCGACGGTTGTCAACCAACGCTACAACATCAATCGTCTGCTATTTCTTTTTCAAGGATGGTGACGATAGCCGAATGCACCCTCACAATGCGCTTTGTGCAATACTTCACCAGCTCTTCACTCATGACCCTACCGGTAGCTTGATTGCACAAGCACTCCCTAGGTATAAGAATTTTGGCGAAGCATTGACTCACAAATTTTCTGAGCTATGGATGATTCTATTGAGATGCGCCAGTTTATTGAATTCCGGAGAAATCATCTGTGTTCTCGATGGCCTCGACGAATGCCATATGGACAGCAGATGGATATTTATCGAAGAGCTCAAGAGGTTTTATCAGCATCCCCCGGGGTCGTCCTCGAAGCTCAAATTTCTTATAACCAGCCGTCCATCAGGAGATATTGACGCGAATTTTGAAAAGTCATCTGGCGCTACGTCGTATCTGCGATTCGATGGCGACGACAAGTCTGCGGAGATGAGTCACGATGTTGATTTGATCATCAACTTTAGAGTGAACGAAATTGCACAGAATTTTACAGAAAACGATCGCCGCCTAATTGCTGATCGACTCAAAAGCATGGATCATCGCACATATCTCTGGTTATACCTCACTCTTGATATTATCAAGAGAATTACGAGCCAATATGGCAACGGCATTGACGTGGAGGATGTTCTCTCTAGCCTACCCTCTTCATTATCTGAAGCCTACGAAATTACCCTAAGCAGAGGTAAAAGACATGATTACACAGAACCTCTGCTACATATCCTCTTAGCAGCAGCGCGTCCTCTGACTTTGGCCCAGGTCAATTTTGCCTTGACGCTGGCTACAGCGGGACCGGAACAACGGTTCGCATCCCACGCCACCTTACAAGATGAGCTCTGGTCCCTAAATAATGTTAAGGATGACTTGATAAACCTATGCGGACCCTTTATTAGAGTCGATAAAGGAAAGCTATATTTTATTCACCCAACAGCCAGAGAGTTTCTTATTTGTTCACAAAGGCAGGGAGAATGGCAGGGGCGCTTTCACGACATGTCGAAGTCGCACAGCATAATGTCTTCAGTATGCATTAGATATTTGCTCTTGCCAGATCTCACAAGGGTTTCTGGCATAAGAGCTCGTATTCGGCGTCATCCTTTGCTTTCATACGCCGCCAGATCTTGGCCATTGCATTATCGCTCGCAGGGAGCTGTCGAAGCTAGCTCATCCCGGAAGGATGCGCTGGCGCTCTGTTGCGCAGCCGACGTGTGGATATCAATCATTTATCTGTCTGCGCGGACTGATGAATGGAAGAACTGGACGAGTCTTGATCTTGCTAGCAAATTTGGTATCGACCAAGTAGTCCGAGAGCTCCTGCTGAGGCATACATATTCCGCCAAGAGTCTCAGTGCGCCGCTTTATCATGCATCAGCAAATGGATATAAAGAGGGTGTTCAGATGCTGCTGGATGCTGGCGCTGATGTTGATACACAGGGATTATTTGGCACGCCGCTTCAAATAGCAGCATATAACGGACACGGAGATATTGTCCAGATGCTACTAGGCAATGGCGCCAGTCTGGATTCACACGCAAGTAGGACCAACACAGCGCTGTGCGGAGCATCAGGTCGGGGACATGGAGAGATTGTCAAGATGCTGCTGGACAGCGGTGCTGATATTAATATGACAGGGAAAGTTGGTGGCACGCCGCTTCGACTGGCATCAGAAAACGGCCATAGGGAGATTGTCCAGATACTGCTGGACAACGGCGCGGATGTTGACATGCAGGGAAAGTGGCTGTATGGCGGCACAGCACTTCAAGCAGCGGCAAATTCTGGCCACGAAGAGATTGTCCAGATACTTCTGAATTATGGTGCTGATGTTAACGCGCGCGGAGGGCTCTGGGGCACGTCGCTTCAAGCAGCATCGACAAATAACCATACAAAAATTGTTCGGATGCTGCGTGAAAGAGGAGCTGTGTAAAGGGAAATATCAGCTAGCAACCCCAAGTCTGCTATTCAGCGTCCAGCGTTTTAGATTCAAAGCTGCATACACTGGACTAGTGATAATGACACAAACGAGAGGGAAATAGCTATATTAGCAGACGCTAGAAAAACATAGAAATAGTAGCAGATATTAGAAAAATGTAGAAAGATAGGAAAACGTAGCCCAGGTAGCAGGTAGTAGGAAAATGTACGTTGGCAATAGTAGCAGGTATTTAAGAAAAAAATAGAGTAGCATTAGTGGTAAGAGTTGGTAATAGTAGCAGAAACATAAAGGATCGGATATTCATTGCTTTATCATGTAGGTCAGCAAGTAATAAATAAGAGCTTGCTTTGCATCTTGTTTTGACCTTTTGGACCTCACACAGTCGTTGGGGTGTTGGACAGCCAATTTGGAGTGCTGGCTTGATACCTAGATCGTATTTCTCTCGAATAATCCTCGAAACTTCGCTGATGGTGTAAATCGGGTCGCCATCTCTCCTATGTCCATTCATACGCGCTCTCCATCCATCTCTCTTAGATGGTGTGCTTCGCTGCCAAGGATGTTCGCTGGCAATTAGACACGCCTTGAAGCCAACCAGGAGCCAAAGAAGAAGAAAACCTGGAACTTGCAGCTCAATCAATCAATCAATCCATAACAGCCCATCATTTTCTAGGCTCAGGGCCCAATGCTTTCTGCCAATGCAACCATCCATGAGCGCGATCAGCACCAACGAATGACATTCAACGTCTAGCCAGTTATGACGCAATCGACTTTCTAGGCAAGTTACCCAATGCAGCAATCACGACACCATACAGGCATACAATGTGCTGTGCCTAGAAAATCATTCGACAATGTTCCAAGGCCATTGACGCATTGTCTAGGCACACGTCGATTGCTTAGGCTCTATGCTACTCTACTGTGAGATAGCGTCTATGCGCTGGAATACGAATCAATCACAATCAGCACCGATGATTCGCTTAACGGCGGCTCCCCGTGTTTGGGCAAGCGATGCCGCAGGGACAAACCACGTTTTTTGCCCGAACGGGACCTCCCAATGACGGAAGACGCAAACAAGACTTTTGGGGGATGAGCATGTCGTATGTCTTGCCGGTTCAAAGGGGTCATGTGTGCCAGGTATGACGATGAAGCCCAAAGTTGGTGTTGCAGATCAACAGTCGTGGGCAGTCGCTGCCCATTCGCGAATGAAATAAATCCAGCTGCTCTGTCCCTCCAGACAAGTCCAACAGCCTCTCATCATTCATCCGCTCAGACACATTGGCATCGTCATCTCGCCCCTCCTCCCATCACACTTGACTGCATCTATTGAAGCAGTTCACCTGCCCACCCAGAACATTTGTATAACACATTGCCACCGGCCACGCAACACCAAGGGAATCATCACCAACAATGGCGCTCGATCGCATCGTCAACATCGTCCTGCGGGCCGCAGAGCTCGTCTTCGCTACCATCGTCGCCGGTGTGACGGGCCAGCACCTTCACCAATACCGCGATGCATCGTCCTGGTCTCAGGGCCGTTTCATTTACACCGAGGTGGTGGCGGCCCTGTCCATGTTCTTTGCGCTGATATGGCTCGTTCCCTTCTCTTGGTCCTTTGTGCATTGGCCAGTGGATATCATCCTCAGCCTTGCCTGGTGGGCTGCCTTTGGCCTCTTGGTCAACGTAAGTGACACCCATACACTATACATGCACTCTGTCTCCCCCTTCGATCGCATTGATGCTGACTTTTTCGTCGTTTAGTTACTGGGTAACTCTTGTGGCTACATCTTCGACTGGAACAATGTCCACCCCATCAATGGTGACCAGTGTGGCAAGTTCAAGGCCGACATTGCCTTTACCTTCCTTTCAGCTCTTCTTTGGCTCGTTTCTGCCCTGCTCGGCATCTTCTGGGTTCAAAGCCATGAGCGTCGCGCTGCCCGAGTCGATGCTGCCCACCGCCAGCACCACCGCCGCTGGTACCGACGAAGCCGCGTCTAAGTGCTATCACGGTGTTAGCATCTGCGAACTACCACAGACGACACACAATCATTCATGATACCCCAAATACCCTTGATTTTGTGATTTCCTCCATCGTCTATGCTTCAAATTGATCTAAAAAAAGGAGGCTGGTGTCGAGTTGGATGAGAGGAGGGTTCGAGAGAAAAATCGCTTTGGAATAATGTTTTACTGCTTCTGTCCTTCCCATAATACCCGTTTCCCTAATGACTTTATAACGACTATACCCAGCTAAGCTAGTACTTACTTAATTAATATTCTTTTTGTCTTTCTTTACTACTCAAGGCACATTTCTGCTTGTTGCTGTCGTGCTTATTCTGGTTTACATCTCCTGAAATTAGAGAAGACTAACGGCCGACATGGCGCGCCGTCTCTAACCTGATTCTTGTGATATACTGTAAAAGAGAGTTTCAACCAAGGATTCCCTTTGGGTAATGAAATTCCAGTTTTGTTCGTGCTACTGTATAATACAGTTTCCAGTATATGCTAGGCTTGTAAAACCTTTGGTCCACCGACGCCATAACGTGGAGTTTCGCCCAGCATAAGCTTCTATCCAAAGGAGCCCCAGTGTAGATCTTCCCGTCAACGTCACCTCCGCAAACTTGCTGAGCCACAGCCGCATTCCACCAATCCAACACGATGAATTCATAGTTGCCAAAAACCAAGTCTTGTGCTCCAGCCCCAGAGTAATATTCACCAGCCACAGCTAAACGGATGATGCAACGATGATTGTTGCAAAGCCGCCACTCTTTGAGCTCCACCAACACAAGCTTGGCCCCACGGATGCGTCATCGATAACTCAATCCAACTTCAAGACATTCTTTGCATCACCATCACATCGTCCAACCGCAAGCAAAATCGCAAGCTAACTTGCTTTCGTGCATTACCTGACCAGCCCGAGTTACCTAAGCCTGTCAAGTTTACCCAAGTCGAATGATCTCCAGGGAAAAAAGCGGGCATTCGATGCGGCGCAAACACTCCGGATGGAGAAGTTTCTGACATCTGGGGCCGCTCCAACGTCACCACATCCCAGATATGACGGGTTGGATATGGAGATGCGAACGGGCGTTACCTCATACCTATGCAGAAGAGGAGCGATGAGATCTGTGGCTGATCTGGTAAGCTGGTAAGGTTACCGAGTAAGAGTATTCCGTAGACAGATCGGGAGAGCTTCAGAGTTGAGCGCCATCGGTTGAGGTTACCGTGTGAGCCACAATGTCATCATAGACAGCGATCAGTTGTTTGCAGGATGATGATTGAGATGAGAACTATATAGCTATGATGTTCCTCCGTACTTTCCTTCCTTCCACCAGATCATTCCATCATCTTACTTTAACAATCACACAACAAAACTTACACACTTACACTTTACACACTTATATTTACACATCTTTACAATACCATCACCATGTCTTCTCTCATCAACAAGGTCAAGGATAAGCTGCACTCCGACAACAAGACGGAGCAGCCCGAAGGCACTCATGGACCTCACAGCTCTCGAACTGCCAACGCCGCCGACCCTCGCGTCGACTCTGACCGCGATCACCGCGAGAACCTAGGCCGTCATGATGGCTCTTACACCACTGGCGGAGACAACTACTCTTATGGCGGTGATACCACCACCTCCTCAGGCATGACTGGCACTGGAGGAACTTTCAACTCCAGCAAGGGCTCTACTGGTTTTGGCTCTACTGCCGCCACTGGCCCTGCCTCCAAGACTGCCGGCATGCACAGCTCCAACATGGCCAACAAGGCCGATCCCAGAGTAGACTCTGATCTCGACGCCAGCCGCAACATGGGCCTCCGCTCCGGCGGTGCCACGGCTGGAACTGGCACTGATACATATGGAAGCTCCAACACACAATCCGAAACCACTGGCTTTGGTACCAGCACCGGCCCTGCCCCCAAGACTGCTGGAACTCACAAGTCCGACATGCTAAACAAGGCCGACCCCAGAGTCGACTCTGACCTCGACGGCAGCCGCAACATGGGCCTCAAGTCCCACGGCGCCACCTACGATGCTCCCAGTGGCAATACTGGCATGACTGGTTCTTCCGGAACCGCAATGGGCTCTGGAATGGGCAGCGGCATGGGCACTGATACCCTCACCGGCAGTGGTGCCACTGGCACCTACGGCTCGTCGGGTCGTGATACCTATGGCTCAACTGGCACTGATACCTTGGGCTCATCTGGCCGTGATACCTTGGGTTCGTCTGGCACCGGTGCCTACGGTTCGACTGGAACTGGCACTGACACCTACGGCTCGACTGGCACTCACGGCTCATCTGGCCTGGGAAGCACGGGACACCACACCAAGGACACTAGCAGTGCATTCGGCGCTGGTACGGGCAGTGTCGGCGGAAGCTTTGGCGACGCACGCAACACTGGCCCAGCTCCCAACACAGCAGGCCCTCACAAGTCCGACATGATGAACAAGGCCGACCCCCGCGTGGACAGCGACCTCGACAACAGCAAGACCTTGATGGGCGACAAGACCTTTTCCCAGTCGTGAGTGGGGTAGAATTCCCTGCCCCGAGGAAAGCCAATCTTTCGACTTGAGAACTAATCAAATGGCTTCCTCCAGGGACAGGACGATGGCCAAGGACCCCACGGATGCTGCTCAGGTGCCGCCTTCAGTCTTGCGGAAGCACATTGGCGAGCCGACTATTGAGCATGATAATGCCAATTATGACCGCGAACGGCGGCACAGCGTCTCTCACCAGGAACAGCATCGTGGTTTGTAATAGGCCGCAGGGAACTTTCGTTTGATGGCTCATTGGACATCCAGTCTGTAACATTAAGTGTATTTTTAGCGTCAGGTCAATGAAATGAAATTGGAACCAAAGGAAAAAGCAAACATGTAAACGCGTATTCGTAGCTCTTGTCGTTTAATCACACTGCTCCAGCGTGCGCGTGACTTGCGGCCGCAGACTCAGTCCAAGCTGCCAAGGGTCCTAGGCGGGGAGAGTCCAATATTACGCCTCTCTCAGCCCTTCGTATCTCGTCTCGTAGCTGTTCAAGACCCCAGCTCCTTTTGTTGCTCCGCACGTGAATCCGATCAAAAGAGACAGGTCAGATATGCACAGACAACGCTCGGAGCATCGTCCACGCGTCACCGGGTATGTTGTACGAGGTGCTGAGCATACAATTGGCAGCGCCATACGCGGTCAGAGCCAATCGCGGCTGGAAAGCAATCTGGATTTGATCATCTATCAGACAGCCACGCCGGTGCGGCTGACTTGAGCGAGGTAGCATTGGAGCAAGGGATGCATTCGGAAGCGGGTATATCGGCGAGGAGCTGAAGAGCGCAGAAGCTGTCTCAGTCGGGAGATTTTGGGGGGAGATTTGGGAGGGGACGGAAACCGGGTTTCCGGGCGGGTGAAAAGTGAAGCTGGAGGGTAGCGGACAGAGTTTAGGCAGTCGTGTGTGTGTTCAATGTTGAGATGGTTCGATGGTACGAGGTTGAGACTGAGATTATGTACATGGTAAGATTGAGATGGAGGTTACAGTACAGGTGAAGACAGCAATAAACTGCAGTGGAGAGATTGGGCGGTGCTACAGGTGTACTCGTACGCACTACAGGCATCAAGCTCACTGAATCCATCAATCAGGTACAGCGTGACATTGAGCGGCACAATAGCGCCCAGGCCGCCCACAGCACAACCTCAGGTACCTAGTACTGGATTGTATACCCCCACTCCATTCCCCAAAATCACCCCGCCAAGCTCTCAGCACTCAAGATCAGCTTCACTTCATCTCATCCTCCCCATCTTTGCCTCTTCCCCTGCTCGGGCCCGGAGATCGTTTGCAGCCTCCACCAAGCTTCATCCAGCCGAAGCCCGAGATTCTCCTTTGCCAGCATCTCCGAATTACGCAAACTGGCAACTTGGCTGTACAGTAGAGGACATCTCGCCGCAGTCTTGGGGAATATCTCTGCCGCAAAGCTGTTCGCAAATTCGCCATGATTCCGCCATAGCATAAACCCTCACCAAGTCTCAACTTACCATATCTTATCCAAAACAAGACATGTCTGCTTCAGCCTCGTCCATACCCCAGGCGCTTTGGGCCGCTCAGGTCCCCTTGCACATCACTCACCGGTCCGCGCCCTCTACACCCTTCATCACAAGCGTCCCACGCTTCAGCTACCTGTCGCTTCTGCTGCCACGCCTGTCGGCCTTCTTCGACGCTCCCTGCTCCAGCTTTCACTTTGAGGATGTGCAGCTAAGGAACCTGGCGGTGGGGTTGCTCGCCGACCTGTACGCGCCTAGCCTGCCGTGGCGGCTGGTGGTGGACGATGGGGTTGCATGGGATATTGGCGATACTTTTCTGAATAGCGTCAAGGAGGTGAGCCCTTAACCCCATTCATTCATCCGGTCCCCTTCTTTTCGGTTCCTCCCTCTTCCTTGTGTTTGCTCTTTGCTGCAGGTACATGCTGTACTGCCCCTCCTCCCCCCATGCACATCCACATCCACATCCACATCCACAGTCCCCCTCACACCGGCCTCTAGAGACAAGACAGGTCATGCTCATGCTGCAGTCAGGCCGACTTTGTTCGCTACGGCAACGCCAATCAGATCATGAAGATGTCCAAGGAACACACCACTCAGCTCTGGAACTCAGTCATTGACAATGACTACGCTGCGTTTTCCAAGATACACACACGCCTGCTCAATGCTCCAGCCACCCTCAAGCACGCCCCCATGCGGGTGTACATCCCCTCAACCCCCCCTGATGCAGGCGGTGATGGTTCCCCCTCTGCTCCCGCAGCCGGTGAAGCTGGATCTTTCAGGATCGTCCAATCCTTGGTCCCTGTCATGACACCAGACCGCAAGCCAAAGCTGCTGGGGCAGGCTCTCAAGGATTTGATGCCCACGCTGTTTCCCAGTAGTCGAGACCCCGTGCTGGCGAGCGTGGTGCTTCACGGGGTGTCCGCTCCCTTTGACGCCCCTTTGGGAGAAATGATGAGGGAAGCTGCATATCCTGATGGGTGGCTTTGCTTTGTGGTTGTCGTTTAATTTGTCACTAGGTAGTTGTAGTTACACAGCCTTTGGGAAAGCATCAAGGTATATGGAAGGAGTGGCGTCCGGGATGGGCTAGCGACTTGCATCTTTTTTGTTCTCATAATATAGACCGCATTGAGCTTTATTATTTACATGTATTCATGTCTCTGCTCCGTAGCTTGTGTTTGGACTTGGATATGTACAAGTCGGGCAGGTCTAGGTAAATGTAATCTCCTTGCCCATGAGGCTTCTATATGCGTTCTCAATAGCCTTCCTCTTTCTTTGCTTTACTTGCTCATCCACGCCAGCCTCTTCATCTTCGTCTGCATCTTCTGGACCGGGAAGTTGCGGCATCCATGCTCGTATCTGTCCATCCAAATGGGCACTGTAAATAGCTCCGATCGAGTTGCCACCTCCCATGGCCGGTCCAATTTGTCCATTGCCACCCCCTGTGCTACGCCAGGCAATGTTTGTAATGCGGTTCCGCCCCATTTCGCTGCCTCGAGGGCCCGTAGAGAGCGTTGAGCCGGGGCTTCGAAGACGACTGACTACCGTTCCGGCGTGGAGGTCCAATAGGAGGATTTCTTGTTCGTTCGGCCAGACCAGCAGCTGGTGGCCCGTGGAGAGGCCTGACGGAGTGACCAGGAAACTTGCAGTCTTAGCGTGCTGGTTCTGCACAATAGACCCAAAGCTGGCAAGCGTGTTTGCTCCTGTATCGGTATCCCAAACTCTGATGCGGCGGTCAAGCCCAGCCGACACAATGTACCTCCCATCATCGGTCCATTGCAGCCCGTTGACAGCGTCGTCATGGGCCTGGGCTGAGATACGAAAATGCGGCATGCTACCCCAGTCGGATCCAGATGCCGTGGCGTGCTGGAAACGATGCACAATGCCCAGAGAATCTTCCTGATCGAGCTGTGCTATAACGCCACCTGCACGCCGAATATCCCATATGCGGGCCTTGCCGTCTGCGTGGCCACTGACGAGTATGTGTTCATGGCGAGGACTCCACGCCGTGCTGAGAACAGGACCGCCGTGAGCAACGAGGGCCTGGACAGCGGATCCCGACTTGAGATCTACGAGCCGGACATTGGAGTGCTGGGTGGCGCACGAGATAAGCAGGTGACCTGCTATTGGGCTGGAGGCGTGTGAATATACGGTGGCGTTGAGGTCGAACTCGGCAGACAAGGCTGCTCGCGAAGTGGCCCACAGCTTGAGTGTCTTGTCGTAGGAGCTAGAGAGGAAGGCATCTGGGTCGAAGGGGTAGAAGGCCAGATGTGTGATGCCGTGGCTATGGCCACCGCTTCTGGGACCACCCGTAGACCGAGTGATGGATCCTACAGGTCGAAAATTGCGAGTCTCGTATGGGCTGGGGCAGCTCTCCAGGTCCCAGAGCTTGATAGACCCGTCTGCACCACCAGACAGCAGGATGCGGCCGTCAAACTTCTCAAGGGCAAGACTGCTCACCCCTGCGCCATGAGCGCGAAGCCTGTGCGGCCGGTTCTCCAGCTCGGTCTGCTGATCATTGTTGGACAGGGTAGCTTCGCCGTTGAAGCGGTGTTGAGGTGCTGGTTCGAAGGAACGCAGAAGCTGAGATGCTACGATCTGGGTGAAGTCGCGAGAAGGCAAATCACCCACTTCGCGGGCCAGCAGACGAGACTGCATTCATCTGAGAGTCCTCGTCAATAGTCTGTGCAGAGTGCTAATAGATTTGATGTCTCCTAGAATTATACAGCAGCTATGTAACTAATAGCAATACACTGTTGCGTTGATCGTGAAGTCGAGATTGAGTCAAAACGCATGGAGCACATGTCACAAGTTGCGTGGGTGATGTCACCAGCTGCGCGGTCAGAGACTAACCCCACATGCCATTGGTGCTAGTACCGCTCCACGCGCAAACTTTCTTTTGACGATAATCTTTTTATTTTCATCTTATCAACGACGCTTCAACTGCCGCCAACAACGGGCTGCTCTTTTCTCTTCATTGACCCAGCCGGTCTATTTACAGCTGCCATGGTCTGCTCGATACGGCCTAGTTGTCTTTTTTCGCCACTTTGGAACCCGTGAGTCAAGGACGGGGGTTTAAGGGATCGTCTCGACTAGGTGCACATCAAAAAGCACAGGCCAAGGGTGAGGTGAGAAAGGACGGGAAAATCCTTCCACAGAGGACAAAGAAAAACCATGGACTCTACAGATGAATACATGCAGTCATCTGCTCCCAGAGCTGCCGACATCGGGGAGTCGCCGCTGTTGCCGCAGCCCTCCAAGGGCAGCCGTCGCCAGGGTCAGCGCATGCTGGCGACCGTATACGATGCTGTTGCAGGTAAGCTAAAGGGATCCGAAATGAGCCTCTCCCGGCAGTTTGGAATCACCGTCACGTGAAATTGACCGTATGCAAGGAAGGGTCACCTATGATGGAGTGTTGCGAGATGAGGGCCAGGACCAGAGGAACTTTCGGCCTGGGATCGTCGACCAACGATCGGCCCGAGACGGCTTCAAGCTTGCTCCAGATGATGTCTTGTTTCGCCGCAAGGACGCTCCGGAACGCTATGCAGAGCATGACATCTACCGCGCGCACGACTGGGAGCTGCCCAACGGCGGGCAGGGCGTCTTGCCACAGAGCCATCTCCTCAAGGCCATTCACGAATATTCATCCGAATTTTATGGAGCCTTGAACCGCAACCAACGAGTGTTGGAGAATGGACGTAATTTGGACGAGCGTAGCATGGATGAGACGGCGCTGTTGGCGCTGGGTATCCTGCTGGAGGAGGCGGGGCGAGAGGTTCTAGGTCGACGAGGGCATCTTGTCTTCACTGAGGGCAGCACCCAGGATAATTATGACGACGGCAGCGGTGAGCAGGAGTGGCAAGGAGGCAGCGCGGCGCAGGACTCTGGCGGTGATTCTGTGGTGGGCCATGAAGATTCCAGGCCCCGACAGCCGGGGCGGAAACGAAGAAAGCTTGCGAAAGCAGATGATGACTGATTGTAACGTTGGCTCGGTATTGCCTTGATGAGATTGTCGCTCTGCAGGGACTTTGATGTGGAAAAAAAAACTTGCTTTTCAGCGCAAATAAGAGCCATCCCTTTATCCGAAGTCGGTTTTCGTTGAGGGGAAGCCAACTGTCAAAGTACCGAAACAAGTCCGTATTTTCGAAGATGCACATGGCCCGTTGCCTCATCCAGTCACTCAAGCGATGGAAGCGATGCTACTGTTGGATGAAGACCAACGCAGAAAAGGGACAAATTATGCCCAAACACCAAAACAGCTCTCACTGCCGATGTGATGAGATTGTGTTCCTCAAAAGGACCCCAGGGTACATACACTGTTGGCTCCATCGCGAGAAGAATCTAGAAAATTACTGTATGATGGATCACACTCTACAGAGCACCTCAATAGCTCGTCTAATAATATTATACACGTATTAATTACAGCTGGACGAATTCATTTAAATAGGCGTACCCAGCGCAACGGGGGCTAAATGATGATGGGACCTATTTGTTTCCCTTGATTGAAATATACACAATCTGTATTACTAGGACTGACACAGACGTATTATGGCATCCCCATCCAGTGAAGCAGCATTGCGGCAAAAGTATATCGTATTTGCAATGAGTATCTGCCGCTGGAAATTTCCATCAGGAGTGGTTGTTGGTTGTCTCAAGTGACGGAGCCTTGAATGTTACATTATGTGTGGAACTACCTAGATTGCCAGCTGAGTACAAATACGGTGTACAAGAGGGTCAGTACCTAAAACGTACCGCTTTGCGAGTCCTCACAAAGACCTGACGAAGCAGTTTAAGGGGAAAAGATATAACCGTGTGTACAAGAATAGATTCATGCGTATTTCTGGTGGTCCAAGAAGCAGGTGGGCAGGTTGGCAGCTCCGTAATTATCATGGCGTCTAGCGTCAGGTTACACACTCATATCTGACATGTGCTTGTATATCCCACAGGTATCTAACAAAAAGAGCACCACACGTTTTCCCTTTAGTATGGACATCGTTCTTCTTCGGTATTCCAAATCCATCTTAGGCATCATCTACCGAGCCCCGGGACGAAGCGCAAGACCAAGTCGAAACCCCCCAAGTGGACTGACTTTGGGTCGCAACTAACACCTCATGCGAGCTGGCACGAACCACGGGGTGCCGCCAGACTCTGAAGAAGAAAAGAAAGACAAAAAAAAAGGCCCCCAAGACTCAACGTGAACCGAAAGGATCTGCTTCAAAGTGCGCATGTGGCTTGCCCTTTTTTGGGGGGGGTTTCCCTTTTTTCCTTTTTTCCTTTTTGTCTCTCATAGTACATTAGCAAAAGGCATGTGACGTGCCAAATAAACGAGCCGTCCCGTCTGCCGTCCTTGTCCAGTGGTTTCCCGTGAGGCTGGCCGCTTGCCGCTCCAAAGCAATGCGGCCTGGACCTCAGGGACAAAAGAAAAAAGCAAATAACGGGATAGAATGCGGCAAATGATCGACATGCGTCACGAGCTTGCGGCCCAATGCGCTTGCCGTGATGATCTCTTTGCCCAAAAAGCAAGTAAAAGAATCAAGAAATAAAGAAGAAGAGAGAAGAAAGCTATTCTACAACATGACGCAAAAAACAACAACCAACAGCGAGTATGCTTCTTGAGAGTCGGAGTGTAAAAGCTCCGGACCCCCCCCCCCCCCCTGCACGCACACTCTCGCGAAGAACTGCCCGGTTTGGGTCTGGGGGGGATTGATAACTGTATCTATCTGCTCCGTACCTAAGTTAGACACACCCAACCAAAACAACAACGAAGTGATAATGGCTGGCCCGCCTGCCTGCATGCAGACCGAATGCACGATGGCGAGGCTAATCACGCGGCCATGCTTCTTATGTGGGTAAAGCCTTGTCGTTGACCGAGTTCTGGTGCGGGAGTCGCTTCACCGCACGTGAATGTAACACAGCCAGAACATTCGCGCGTGTCATGGGTTGTTGTAGTAAGGTACTAGGTAGTACTATCCTTGAACTTGTACTTGTACTTGTTCTTGCAGTTTACAGCTTCAAGGGGAATGAATCGAGATAAGAGGAAAGAAGAAGAGCAAATCGGTAGAGCCCTAAGCAAAAGTGCTTGATAATACGGCATTCGCCGTCTTTCTCCACACAGCCAAAAGAAGAGCCATATGCCCAAATCCAGCGTCACGCGTGCTCACGGATCTGCGCTCTGAGCCAAGTATAGGAGACCGAAACAAACATCATCAAAAATAAGGCGTACGCAAAAAGAGAGAGATTGAGAGAAGAAAATATCTCACAACGCCAAAAACCAGTCATATCTCGAAAGGGAACGCTATGCCCGGCCAAGGGGGACGAATCCGTAACCGTTTCCGTTTTGTTGGTCGCTCGCTGTCAAATCTCACCTCGCATTTGCCCCACGCTCTCTCTCTCTCTCTCTCTCTCTCTCACCCCCAGAGCAGGCTCGTGAACATGAACTTCTCACCTCCCAGTCTAGACTTTATCACACAACAGCTAAAATGGAGCGGCGGGAAAAGAAACAAGAAATAACCGTCCAATATCAATATACTGCATACCTACGTCAAGCGAGAATTACAGCATTTCACTGCAGCCTGATTTCGAAACTCACATCATACCACAACACCAAACCGGTCAACTTTGTCAAGGTGTGGCAGCCCAAGGATACGCTCGACTAGGGTCGTAGTCCTTCTTAGTCCCAAGCCACTTAGAACCATCAAACTCAACCGTTTTGTCCGTGGAATTCCGTGGGTTTTAACGGGGTCGAATACATACTAACTTCCAAAGGCGCCCGAATAGCCGTTTGTGCTGTGCTCGGAACAGTAACTTTGCCAAAACACTAAACCAGCCCATCTTCTTCTCATCTCATTTTTTGGTTTCGTTTTTCGGTCATCGTTTTTTTTTTTTTTTTGTCTTCATCCCCCCCCCTCCCTGGTACCCTTCTATCCGCTCCACTAAGATAACTTAGGCCATACTTATATGCTCCGAAGGAGTGCATATACCTACCTATCCAATTGCTCCGAACCAGCATCCAGGACCTAGTTCCATCCTGTACCCGGTTCTTGTTTTTTTTTTTTGTGTGTGAACCCAGCCTTTCCTCCACACCAAAAGGTTAAGAGTAATTTCGTCTTTCTGGATATATGACAGGGAAGCCTGAAAGAATCTTCTTTTTCGACATGGATCCTTGACTTCCATTCACAGTCGAGTCTTCATAGACAAAAGCAGAAATTCGTCAATCTGACATTAGGCTCGCTCCAACTAGCCGCCTATGTATTCCGTATATTGAGTCGTAATTTAACACAAAACAAATCAAACCCGGCAATTTTTGAAAACCAGGGCAAGGTACCTGAGAAGAAAGCCGAGAGCGGTTGGCCCCTACGCAGCCTAGAGACAAAAAAAATGATATCGTTCACATCTGTACTCGTACAAGTGCATGTCAGCAAGAGAGCAACCAACAGCATATCTAGGATGTCCCTTGAAAGAAAGCTTACAACTGCGGTGGACAAAGGCAGTGAACCTGTTCGGTTTCGGGTTTGGTTTGCCGAGGGAATCACTCCATATCCTGGATGAAACAGAGAGGCGGCAGAGAGCTGCCTTCGGGGATACTCATGCACTCCGAGAGGCGTCGAGAGGCGTCGAGGAAATCTCTTTTGTACGCCGTTATGCGTATACTTCTCGGTCTTCTACTTCGTACGTACCTCGGTATAGTACATCGACAGGTAGGAGGTAGATACCCTCGTCAACTAATCGACAAGCTTTCGAATTCGAGGTTCTACCTTGTTGGATGAACCCTGCTGTCATGGCCCGTTGGATGGTCCAGAATCTTGGCAGAAGATGCATCTTCCGCCCTGTCATGACCACATTCAGCCCTTGGCCGGCGACGGTCCCTTCTTTTCATCAACCTCCCTCTCTTAAGAGGTGTTGTCCGCGCGGAGAGACCGGTGTACAGTTGCCGTGCTCGCATACGTAGATCGTCCACCTGCCCTACGGCAGAGATGGAGCCATGCAAAACGTGGGATGTGCATAGTAGTAGGATCTCAACCTGCTGGTTTCGCACACTGGGGTCAGATTAGGGTCCCTCCTTCATGATACGTGACACTCGTTCGGTAAGCCAAAGAGGCTGGGGGCACCTAAACTCCGTACGGCAATCCAGCCTTTTAAATTAAAGGCTCCGATTTACATGCCGTGACCAACAGAGGAACCGTACAAGTTTAGCGTAGAATAGAAGCATCTACCCCAACCTCTATAAGCAGAACCTGTCACTCGATACGGAGTACAGATCGGCAACAAACCATTAGCTGTTAGCTGTCACGCCCCGTGTCCATGTTGTCAAACCAAGAGCCAGACCCCGTGCGCTACACGGCACACGAAAGACGGTCGTGTAAAGGCATGGGGGGACGTCAGTCAATCTGCTGAGACGTTTCACCCTCTCAAAGAGAACCAGCTGCAGTCGGACGCCATGCTTGTTCTCACTGACCGACAAACTTGGCAATCAACATCCCACATTCAAGTCACTCCGTCTCTCGGCTCCCGCGGGCTGCTCCAACTACTAGTTAGATAAAGCTTGAGGTCTTTCACGTGCCGATGTGCGTGTGGCCGTAGCGCGTGGCTTTATTGGATGCCAAAACCAACGTCGTTCGTCGTCGAGGCATCCCTCTACGTCTGATGACGAGGTCGAAGCAGTGTACCCCCATGCCGAGTCGCCAGAAACCCACTGGACAAACTCTATAAGCGACATGGCAAGGAAGGCGGTTCGCCAGATATTGCCATTCTGTCAGTACTCACCCAATACCGTGGCAGTAGCCGCGAGTGCTGACGATTTCGTATCCGCGGCGCGGTCGTGGCGGCTAGTTTACAATGTAATCATAGAGATAGACAAATAGCCCAGGTAATGTCGTCTTGAGCTAAGCTTCCCAATACGAGTACGATTCTGGGCAAAAGAGCTAGCCCCCACTTACGCAGCGAAAACCTTGATACCAAGCCTCCAAAACGCGGAGAGGAAGAAGGAAGAAACAGAAGAGAGAAGAGAAAAGAGTAAACGAGAGGGGGTCCATATGCCTCAACCATTCTCTTCTCTTTTCTTCTCTTCTCCCCTTCACTTTCGGCAGAATCCTGCTATCAGCTGTCAAATATGACATATGGCGCTTACACGGGCGAAACTGTCACTCTGTAAGGATAAGAGACGCTACCTGACCAGCATGCCGGCAGGGTCGAAGACTTCGTGATGCGGCTAGCGCACACATCCGTATTCTGTCGAGATGCAAATTTTAGATTTGAGTCTTTTTGCAGTTGATGGCTTCCACAGCAGCTGACATGTCACATTCTCCTAATCTCTGGTCCCTAGCATATTTTCCGACAAGCACCAATCCAGTGTGAAGGAGGTGACATTGCGGGAAACAATGACCTCCTCGTTACGACAGAGACGAGAGAGACGACAGGATGGGCTCGGATGCGAGGTTCATCCCCCATGAAAGGATTCAGCCGACCCAAGCCCGTGTCCTTGGAGCTGCGCGATTTGACTTGGCGATGTTGCTAACGGCGCCGTCGCCATGCTACCCTGGGCTGAGCAGCCAGCGGATTCGTTTGCTTTGGCCCCCACGAGCTCTTTGACTATCAACCCCTGGTTCAATTGCTCCTCCTGTTCTCTCGCTTGACCGTTAGCAGAAGCAAAAGGTAAGAAGCTAAAAACGAACGCATCAGCAAACACAAAGAGAGGGGGGAAAAGAAAAGAAAAAAAACCTCAACTGTGGGGAGCTGAGGAGGGGGTGTTGGACAGCTGCGAAAACCGCCTCTTAGCAAGACAGAGTGTCACGCTTGACAGATCGAATCCTGTACTCGATGATGGCTTTGTCTATCTCGAACAAGTTGTGATTGGGGAGGAGTGGGGGGAAGCACAGAGATTAAGTTGACAGAGTGTTAGTTATTGGTAGGACCAAGTTGAAGTTACTGGCCAAGTGCGGTACAGAGCGGAAAAGTACCGACCCGACTTGTACCAGTGCTGCTGCTATTATGTAATGCTTGACGGCGAGCTGCCAGTTGATGGCGTCTTGCGCTTGACGTCTACTTGGAAAGACCCCATCACGGACCCTTTGACAACTTGGAAGTTTTCTTTTGCTCTTTTTTTCTGGGTCTCTCATCGTCCATCAAAGTGCTAAAATCTAGTCTGAGCCGTTTTCTCCCACTATCTCGTAGTCAGCAGGAACGGCACGAGCCTCGTGTTAGCGCTGGATCCAACAGCAACTTTGGTGCCTCTAATGAAGCTGCAGACGTCACAGAGACAATATGGGGATCGGGCCCGGAGCGCCTCGCTGCCGTGGCGCGTCGATTCGATGGCGCCTTATTTGCGCGGGAGACAGAAGAAAAAAGGTCGGGTGGTTAATACTCGTAGGTACTTGGCTCCAATGCTAATCTCTCGCTCATTTTAGCCGTATGTACGCCGGCAAGACAGACTCGTACTGTACTGTACTGTACAGTACAGTACGGTCCAATCCAATCCAATCCAATGCTGGGCGACTGGGCTAACTTCAAGTGTAATACGGCTGGCTGTACAGTACGGGACGATAATATGCATGATTGCAAACATCGAATGGGCTTGCCAGATTACATACCTGTACACCGGCTAATGAGCAAAAGCTGGCCAACCAGCCACAGCTGTTCAGCCCGTGGGGAAGATGGACTCAGACCGGCTGCACGTCGAGTTGCCATGCAGGAACCTGGAGAGCCAATTTTGAATGGACAGCCCTGGTGATAAGATACTACCTACTATACTAGTACAGCAGCGACCAAAATGCGGTAAAGCAGAACGACCTTGTACCTGGTACGAGCGCCGCCTCGCTTCGTACGAAGTACATATTTGCATGCATCTTGTTGCCCGCCACAAAGCATTGAGTCGGTCAGCTCAGCTGCATCTCAAGGCCTCATCTCTGACCTTGCATCGCACAATCTAAACAGCAAGGGAAGGTCCTCCGTGCACACATGCTGCGTACAATACAGTACATCCAAGGACCAAAAAAAAAAAAAAAAAAAAAAAAAAAAAAAAAAAAAAAAAAAAAAAAAAAAAAAAAAAAAGAGATATACCCAAAGGGATTCATTGTGGGCAACTGAATCATGCAGCAATTTTTTTTTTCCCCGAACCGCCCTGCTGGGTGAGACAGGCGGCCCATACCAGCCGCAGCAATGAGGAAAAAGGAACAATAAAGAGACAACTGTAACACAAGAATCCTGCGCGCAACCGCACCGAAAAAAGCAAAAGCAAGACATTTCTTACAAGTCATTATGCATGAGACCTGTCAAATTCTTGTTGTCCTTTTTCCAGCTTTGCTTTTTAATTCTGGGGAGGGATTCAAACAGGCAAGCACAGCGAGCGACAAATACTACATGTACCTCTCGGCTTTCGAAGAAGCGCAATCAAGGCGCCCCCGGAGTGGTCTCCGAAGGGGACGCCCAGAAGTCCTGCCTCTCACATGAGCGGCCGGCTCTGCGCGAGATTGGATCGTCGATTATTTTTTATGTTTTATTTTTTAATTTTTCTTTTCTTCCTCGAGGCGGACCAGGGGGTGGTCCAAGGGACATGGGGCCAAGTCTCGCTGGTATCCATGCTCGGGAAATGATGCGGTGAGTAAAGTGAGCCGTTGGGTTGTAAGGCCATGTAACTCCTACGAAGGGAAATGTGGTGCGCACGGGGTGCCGAGTACATGGCACTAGCAGTTCTGCAAAAAGAAAAGAAGGTGAATTTTGGCACTAAAATCAAGGAAAGTAGAGCGAAGTTGGAGCTAGGGAGTGCAGCTCTGGATTGTGGTCTGCATGTACAGAGTACTAGTACTCGTGTTGCTAGCGGTGTTCACTCACTCCTTCTGAAGGCAAAGGCCGAAAAAAAGAAAGGAAAAAATAAGTATGTAACATGACATTGAAAAGACGGCAGCAAGGGGGTACAACGGCCACGCTGCGACATTCCGGGACATTTTGCGGGAGAGTAAGACCTGGAGACGGCTTGGGCTGGGCATCATTTGATCCATCCAGACAGAACTCGGCCAAGTACCTTCATGCCAACCTCCCACCACGCAGCTTAGCCTGTAAGAAGCGAAACTCAATGATGGACCCGGCCCCGTACCTGTACCTCTACAAAGATAGGTACCTACCTAGTACCTTACCAATACTCGTACTCACCTCGTGCGTCTCTGCCCGCGTGCAAGAAAAGGGAGCTGGAGGCGGTCAGGTGAAATTCCATCTGCGCCCAAAACTACCTAGGCAGCATTTCGAGCTGTATGTATTACTCAAAAGTCGCGAGAGAAGAGATGGGAATATGCTGGAGCTCCCGCTGGTTGGTTGCATGTACCAGGTACCGCTGGGCACGGAGCAGCGCTTCGGACGAGGTACCTTCGTAAAAAAGACGTCCGTGCTCCTCAATATCTTGGACGAAACGGCCCCAGGCAATGATCAGCTGTGGATCTAACAGTTGGAGTAATGGCAGAAAAAAATGGAAGGGAAATGGAAAAAAAGGTACACGTATTGAAAGTGAAAATGGCCTGGCCCATCAAAGACCCTTGGACAGGCCCAGCCCAGCCCAGCTACTGTATGTACAAGCTACAGGTACGGAGCAATATTTGCCCATCCATTATTAGTATTTCCCGCCCAGCTGAGCGGGAAATACCCGACTACGAGTATATTCGTACTTGCAAATGGTGCTAGAGCATGAAATTAGGTGAGTGCTCCGTAATGACCTAGCGGGACCCAGATGGGGGAATGAGGAGAGAGAAAAATTTTCTGCTTTTATGGAGTTTGCAACTTGATAGCCTGCGTCAAGATAGGTAGGTACTAGATAGGTAGAGATGGTTTGGCGGTCAATGCTGTGCTCGTTAGATGTCTCACGGGGGCCCGCATGTATCTCCATGTAGTTCCTCGCACGCAGCAAGAAAGAGGCAAAACCCGCGCGGTGTTAGTAGCGTTTGCCATCGGAGGACGATCGCCCAGCACGTCAAAGAGGCCATTTGATCAGTTACTCGATTGGTGCTCGCACGGGTTGGTTACAGGTTCTCGTAATCATGTACGCACTCGTACAGTACGTGTACTGGCGGGAGACGAAGTGCGTCCATCACGCGTGTTGTGGCCACTAGCACCAATGCATCCTGGACGACGACGACCAAGGCGGCATCTGGTCTCCAGTGCTGTACGAGTACGTGTATGTACGTGTATGTATTGTACTAGTACAGTGCACCGAGGTAGTACTACTATCTCCATGCCCGGTGAAAGGAGGGAAGGGAAGCAAGTCGACACGCACGCAGGGTCCCCGAGTCCCCGCCACGGAAAGGAACAAGACAAGCACCAATCTGGAAACGAAATCGCCATAAGCTGCATCGGGCCCTAGAACAATGCCGACATTCTAAAGTCCACAAATTCGGCGTCTGGTTGGACGGCAAATGTGATAGGTGATACTGCATTACACCAGCTCAAGGAGCCGCCGACGGGCAGGTCTGATATGACACAAATCACTCCACAGATGAGCTCTGCCGAGGAAAGCATGGACTGTCGATAGTCAGAGGCTTGGGTGTTGGTTTGACTCGAGGCACCTTGGATAGAGCCTTGGCTAGCGGCTGTTTGAATATTGCTGCCCAAGTAAGCATGCTAGTAGCTGGCTCGCCGATGACTTGACTGGACTGATTGATGCCTTGTCGAGCTGCTGCTTGCATGAATGTCTTTGTCGTCTGGTCCTTGCCTCTCCTCTAAGCCAGCACCAGCACTGTCGGCCCGGATTCACTTGATGGAGGGTACCGGCGCAATGGTACCCTTAGGAACTCGCCGACCAGTAGATGGCTTCTGGTGACCTCATCCTGGGAAACCGCTTGATCAATAGGGGCGTCTATTCGGGTCTGGCTGCGACGACTTCGCCTCTGGAGGTTGCAATGGCGAAAATGGCACGGATATGCCCTGCCCAGCCCATCGTTGGGATGCGGGATGTAGCTCTATCATGGTCCGTAGTGTCATCGACGCCCCCCGGAGCATTTCTCGCAAGGATGCAGGGAGCCCCGACGGACGATTTTGATGAATTTTTGCCCAGCACACGACTAGCAAAAGGCCTGCTGTCACCCACAAGCCACAGCCTCATCTGCGCAGGGACATACTCGGTATAACACATGCCGCTACTTCATTATCGCGCACGATCTTTGTCGTGTGCGAGATGGTTGCTTGTCGTTGTGGTGCCGGCATTTTATTGGAGCCAGTACACCCATTCCAGCCACCTGGTGTAGGGTCACCAAGTATGCCGATTGGTCTCTTCTTTTACTTCGTCTGCCGCGCCGACTTACCCTGGACGAATCAAAGTTGACGAGTACGAGTAAGTAAGATGGGAAAAAAGTTCATACGTTACTGTGAGAAGGAATCTTTCCCCCGCTTCTCAACTGCCTACCTAGCGATAGACACGATGGACAAGGTACATGGGATATCAAATGTTTGTCTTGAGGAATTTGGAATAATCAACAGGTTGCCTCGCCGTGGTTGCGTTGCATGAGGTACTCGTACAGACTGCACTGCACAAGCCATGACACATGAAAGCTGATGGATGGTGGCGATGGCGGCTTTGCAGCACCAGATTCGCCAGGCCATCTCAACTACCCAGGCCAGTCCCCCAGGTAAAACCAGGTTACTGGGAACCGAGCCGCATCGGCTAGCACGGACAGCCCGGCAGACACATCCAACATGGTTTATCATAGGCGGTAAAGGCAGGTGGACAAGGGCCTGAAATCGCTCATCGTCATAATTTGTGTACAGTCGCAGCGCTGGTTGACAGTCGAGAGAGGCCAATTTGGGGCTCCAGGTTTGTTTCAGCGTGGGCTCGCCGAGTGAGGCGACAAAGAGGCCCAGCCATCCTTCTTACCTATGTGCCCTCTTTTCTTGTTTTCGTTTCTTCCTGTCGTATTGCCCGGGATGTTGACTTGGCTTCATCTTGGCTCTTCTCTAATAATAGAGCTGGATGACGGGGGATTTTCCGCTCCCCTGCCTTTCATATGCTGTGCGGGCCGTTTCACGAAGCTGCATGAACATGACAGCGCGATTCCACTACGGAGTACACGACGCTGAGAAGAGGAAAAGATAGAAAAAGAAAAGAGCCCCTGGCCTAGTACACAGAAGTAGACGCGGCACGGCGGTTGGCTGCGGTGGTGAAGCTACATGTACTAGCAACAACCGCCACAAGTGACAGAAGCTGAACGACCTGCATTGCTCGAATCAAGCAACGAGACTTGGAGGCAAAAAAAAAAAAGAAAAAAAAATGAACCCCTCATTGACCCCAACTCAAGCCAACGTGTGGTCCGTGTGTGACGGTTGGGTCGAACATTTCGGAGTTTCTGCCCGCCCTGCGTCAACGACTTGCGTCGTCCGCAGATCTTGTGCACACTTCTTAGACACCGGTTGAAGACGACAAGAGACAAAATACAGCACCACAGAAGGGAAATTAATGCCCAATGAACCTAAAATGCCCGGCGTATCCGTCTCACGTGGAATTCCCCTTGCCTATCTGCCGCGCTAGAGACATAGAGGCCGTTTCCCACACACTAAACCAGACTGGCGGGAGTGGCTAAAGCCAATGGGTGAAGGCGCTGCAACGGCTGAAGCAGCAAGTGGCGGCAGTAAAAAAAAAAAACCAGAAAACAAGGAAACTTGAGTTCGGGAGGCTACAGTTACGAAAAGCCGTAAGGGACATGCGTTTGGAAGAAGCGACGGAGCGCAGCTTCGTGGAAAAAGGCTTTGCGGTGTCTAAAGCCGAGCGCAGCGGCCTAGTGCGCCGAGCGTAGATTATAGTGGCTGCATGGCCGCGCTACAGGAGCATTTTTCGTTTTGGGTACTCTAGAGGAACCCGGAGTCTGGTCCTGCGCCCCGCCCAGCTGGCAGACGTCGGACCGCGCGCGAAAGTACCATCCGTGTACTTGGTGCTCCCTCCTCGATGCGACACGAAACCTGCAAACTCCATGTACACTAACTAACTGCGACTGCATACACTACATACCTACTCGTACACATACAGACCACACTGGCAGATTGGATGCTAACAAACGGCGCCGGCTGCCCCACGCCACCACCAGTTTGCTGGTCTTGGATCTGTTGCGGCACGGTCCACTCGTCGGGCCCTCAGCTGGGAGAGCTGACTGGCTTTTTCTGGAGCCATCGCGAGGATGAAACCAGGCGGTGGTGACGATGGTGAGGGTTCTAAAGCAACCGTCTAGGCTTCTCCGCCCTCTCCGCCGCTCTAGGGACTGCATCCGGCGCCCGGATATTACTCGTACGTGCCTTAGGGTTGGGCTTGACGGAGTGGTGCACTCTAGAAGCTCTGGATACCAGACTAGCCGGCGCACTATTGCTTGCTTGCTTGCTTGCTGCTGCTGCTGCTGCTGCTGCTGCTTTCCGTCGGTGTGCTACCAAGACGGTCTCCACGGTGTAAATGGAAGCACCAGAGCCAAGGCATTGACACCAAGCAGACGGGAGTATTTGTTCTTTACCGGACATTTCAGCATTTGGGGGTTATCGTGCTAACCTCTTTGCACTTTGGCCTCGGGTCATTTCGGTGGACATTAGTCAGATATTACCGCTGCGTACGGGGCGGCTAGCGAGATGGGCCAAGAAAGGAACGACAACGAGAGACAAAAGACAAAAGACAAAAAAAAAGATGACGGGAATGATGAGCATAGCAAAGACAGGTAAGCGAGTGGCAGCCGTAAGTGGTATTTGGAGTACGAGTAGTGGCTGTCTGATACGGTGCAATCCAAGCCCCGGGAAGTTTTGCGTTGAAGGGACGCTCGTGGTCGGGGGAGCAGTCCGGACATGCGCAAAGCTCCGGTCCCCAATGTCCAATATCCCGAGTCGTTTACGCTTCTGCCAGTACAAGCAGAGTACATGCTTCTTGTACGACAGCGGTAGCCGCTGGGGGGTGGTTGACATGAGCGGACTGCGTACATGCAAAGTATTCGTCGAATGGAGACGCCTCGCAAATACATGTACCGGCCACTAGTGCGTGCGGAGCAAATTTGGAGCTGCTGTATCACCATCTTTGTTCTGTTCAGGCAGTTGGAGCTCTTTTGGAGCGACAATGGACCCAAGTACATGCCATCATGTCCAATGGTAGGTCCACGCGACTGGCCGAGTCCACCCTCATCCTCCACCATGTGCCGCCTTTTGTTTTTTTCCCTTTCAATGTTATTTCCTTTTCCCATCCCGTCTGTGCTGTCACTGCTTGGTGTTGTTATTTATTGCTGCTGCTGCTGCTTGCTCCCGCCACTAATGTAGAGTGATAGTAGGTATCAGCCTATCTTGGCATCCATCTAATACCTTACACATTGACACCTTCACCCGTGTATACGCGTGCACATCCATCTGTCTGTACCTGATGTGTACCCTTTCCCTTCTGCCTTGGCCCTGGCCATCTGCCCGCAGCCAGCCATCTCCAAAAAAAAAAAAAAAATGACCACAGACCCTCGTCTCGCAGGTTGTTGTGATCGCTGCCACTCCCCATCCCCCAGCCCCTGGTCGCCTCCGAGTTCCTGGGCAAGTGTTCCATTGGGCGCCAACCATGATGCCCCCCGGTAGCCTGGGTTGACTGGGTTGACTGGGCGCGCCGTATGTATTACCGCTTCCTGTCTACGGCCATGAGGAAAAAAACACCTAGACGCCTATCTGGGTAAACAGACAAGACACCAGCGTCCAAGAGCCCGGCAGACAGCCGCCGGGGATCCCTTGCTTGGCCTATATCGCCGATATCATCCCACAGCCTCTGGTTCTCTCGCCGCAGTCCCAAGTTTGAACCTTGTAATGAAAGCGCAGGCAAACCCCGGCGGGCCCCACCGGCGCAGCATGTACCTAGTACGACAGCTAATTGCTAGCGCGTACCTGGCAAGCCTGGGAGCTTCTGGAGCTCTGGTGGCGTCAGCGGGCCATGCGCGCGCGCGCCCCCAGAATGCCAAAAATACGGACAACGGCATGTCGAGGTACCTCGCCAGGTACCTGAACGCCAGCCGACCACCCTCGCTGATTCTGATTAGCCTGGCTGCTGAGTCGGGGTACCTGCCAGGATGCTGTGCTGGGAGGCCAATTCTCGGGCTCTGGACTCCAGCGAGTGGTATCAGCCAGCACTTTTTTTCGTCTCACCTGGACGGACACTCACTGGAGCTTTTTTTTTTTTTTTCTTCTCTTGCTTGTGCTGTCTGTCCTGTCCGTACGGCATCTTCTTTTTGCTCGACGTGTTGTGTTACCACCACCCCTCTCGACCCTCTCTCACGTCCCCTCGACCGGCTTCTGTTTTGACACTCCCCCCCCCCCCCCCCCCCTCGTCGTTCGTTCGCCTAGGCTCGACCTCATCGGGCAGGATTGGCTGGGCTGCAGGGTTCTGGGTACTTGGGAACTTTGTCTTGTCGCCTTGGCCCTCTTCCTTCACTTCCATCCCGCCCCCACAAGCTGCCGGCAACCGGAGGCATAGCTTGCCTTGGTGAAGCTGTGCTCTCTGCTGTGCTCTCTGCTTCTCTCTCTCTCTCTCTCTCTTCCTCCTCTCTCTCCTCCATTCATCCTGCTGCCCAACGAGAGGCTCGTCCTGGTAGATCGCCCCCCTTTGCCGCGTTCGCGTTACTGGGTTGGGGCTAGGCCAAGCCGTCAATAGCCCGCCTTCTCACCTCGACTATCAACCGAACGTCGTCCGGTCCTGTACCTGGATACTGTACCTACCCGTCCGTATACCTTATACCTACACCTACACCTCCAGTATACCTTCAAGTCTCTGCTCGACGGCGGCAACTCAGATGTCATCATAGTCGCCCTAATCGTGTGAGGCTCACCCACCCCATGTCCTCCCTGGTTCCCGGTCTCCCGCTGCCAAAGGTCCAATAACCAAGCACCGCTTCATCAAGCCCTCCGGGCCTCACACTTCACTCCCCCCGGTGTCTGGTGTTTCGCCCTCCAGCCCATGGCCAACACCCCTCTGTGGTCCTTGCTTTAACTCTTCGCCTCGTTCCTGATTATGTGTCCGTGTGTCCTAGCTTGTACTGTCTCTACGTCAAGCCAGCATGGATCCAGGACCCGACAGCAAACGACCGCGCCTCACGTCGTGGGCGGGTGCCGGGCCGCCGCCCACTACGTTGCCGCATCCTCATCATCATTCTCTTCCTCCGTCACCTCATCACTCTCTTCCTCATCCTTCTCACGCTCCTCATGCTGCTTCCAATCCCCAGCTACCGCCGCCGCCGCCGCCGCCTCCTCCCCCCCAAGGCCCGTCTCACCACCATCACCACTACCAGCCGTACACGCCTCGTGCCCCCGAGCTGCCTCCTCCCGCGCCGCCAGCACCGGTGTCGGTTCATGGGCACGCTCAGCAGCATCAAGAGATTGACCGTCGACACTCCGATCAAGAGATTCTCGCTCCCATGCAGGACCCGTACCGCCAACCGCCGCCGCCGCCGCCGCAGCATCACCCGGGACCGCAACATCCAGGGCCTCAGCATCCCATGTCGCCTGCGCATACTCCCTATCACCCATATCCCAACCGAGATACCATCATAAAGCGAGAGCCCGGCGAGGATCTACGGAGGCCCAACTCGACAGGCCATGCGCCAGAGTCGCTTCCGCCGCCACCACAGATGGCACCACCGCACCCTCAGCAACAACATCCTCAGCAGCATCCCCAGCATCAGCCTCAACCACCGCACCCTCAGCAGCACCCCCAACAGCCACAGCAGCAGCAGCAGCAGCAGCAGCAGCAGCAGCACCCTCCGCCGCCTCCCTTCCAAGATAACCCTCCGCCACGACACATGAATTACGAGAATGGACCGCCATCATTGCCCCCGACTCCCTCAGCATATCGCGCTCCCAGCTTTCCTCCCCCTCCTACACCGATGGCGCATCAGTCTTCCTACGAACAGACTCCCAGCTACCAACCCGCGGAACCTTTCTACAACGTTTACTCCACCCAGAAAAAGAAGAATACCAGAGCTTCACAGGTCTGATTTGGCCCCTCTATGTGTGTGGTTGTGTGGGGCCTGGAAACTGACAGTTACCAGGCATGCGACCAGTGTCGACAACTCAAAGCCAAGTGCGACGAGACGAAACCGTGTAAAACGTGCAGAGACAAGGGCACGGAGTGCAGATATCGCGACCCCGTGCCAAAAGCGTAAGCAGCACCGGGATTTTTTTTTACCATCTTCATTTTACCCGCTAGTCTTAGCCTTTGAAAGTGAAATGTGATTGATGGCTGACATAACTTTGCCGCACAGAACCGATAAAGCGCAGGCCGATATTCTGGATGGTATCTCGAGCATGCAGTCGACGCTTGCCACGCTTGCAGAGCGCTTCGGACACATGGATGACAGGTTGACCAAGATGGAAGCAGTCTTCTCAAAAACGCCAAATTTTCTTCAGCTTAAACGAGATCCCAGTCATGATCCAGAGCTCAAGCCCATGTCAATGCCCGCTCCAGGCTCACCACGTCCGCCGGACGAGTACATGGTGGACCGATCTCCCGTAGATGAAATTTCTCGAGACCACCCGGTACTGTCTACTGAATCGGTGCCCGCAGAGTCAGTGCCTACTGAGCCTGCGGCCACGACATTCATGGCCGAAGACGAGATAGAGGCGGAACCTGGCCCGCCAGTTCCCCCGGGAGAACCTGCGATCCCCATCAACCATACTACTTTGGCCGGCCTTCTTCTAGACTGGGACCCGATCAGAGAGCTAACACGGAAGCACCTGGAGCGCGAAGGTATCAAGTTTGTCAGCGAGTATCCCATCAGCCAAGAGCAGAATCGCGGCATCTTGAAGGTGTATGGGCGAGGTGAAGACGCGCATTTCCGCGTCTCCAGAGAGGCAACGGCTGATCACGGCAACGTTGATATGGGCGATGACAACATGTCGGACATTGTCTCCTCTTCTCCCGCTGCGGATTGGGGCCAGCTAGGCGGTCTGAGTCCCGGCGATCAGATCGAGTATCGAGGCGGCGTTCTTGGCTCCGATGGAAACCCAGATTTCAGCGAGCACAAGATTGCGCAGTATGTGGAGAGCTTCAAACACAACATCTTGAACATGCACCCAATCATTCAGCCGAAAGTCCTGGATGAGTGGGTCCACCAGTTCTTGAACGATCTCCCCACAGTCAATCCAAAGCCGAAGCCACAGCCGTTAAAGTCGGCTTTTGCCGTCTCTCAGCCACTGGAGGTCACAGGCTCCAAGAGAAAGCGAACTCCCGAGGCGGATGGGCCTTCAACGCCAGGGCCTGTTCGTGTTGGCAAGCCGAGCCGTTCGATCCACAGCGCGCTGGTTCTCATCATCATTGCTCTCGGCAAGGTCTGCTTGCATCAGGAGGATGTGCCCGACGTGATATTCCCGGTCGACCCGATCCCCCACGGGAGCCCAGTTAGCCGCAACGGCGTGCCCCCATCGCCAACACAGGGATCACCTCCAGGATTCTCATCACATTCACAATCCTCTGGCTTCCCCTCTCCCCGAGACCAGGAACGCGGCTACCAGAGCAGGAGGTCATCTATCCACGGCACTAGTGGAACTGTTCGCTCAGGGTACAGCCTGAAGAAGAATTATGAGGTGATTCCCGGTCTCGAGTACTTTGCGCTGGCAACGGACATTCTGGGAAACCACACGGGCGCCTACCATAATATGAAGAACGTCTACGCCAACATTTTTGCTGGATTGTATCACGGTCAGCTTGCGCGTCCGCTGGAGAGCTTCGCCTTTATCCACAAAGCGAGCCATAAGTTGCAAGTCATTATGAGACCGTAAGTTTCCACCTTTGCTGAAATCACAGCGACTAGATTTTTATGACTGGCTGCTAACATATTTCTATAGGAGTTTGGACAAGCTACGGAGGATAAAGACCAAGATGGAATTCATCCAAGAAACAAAGTACAACCAGCTTGCACTCGCCTTCTGGACATGTCTGCAGCTAGAAAGGTAAGGAAAGGAGTCGCATTGTGCAGTTATTTCCATACTAATCCGTCATAGTGACTTAATTGCCGAGCTTCCGCTGCCGCCTTCTGGCCTTTTGCAGTACGAGAATGACATGCCTCAGCCCAACATGAGTCTTTTGCAAGGGTTCGACCAAAGAGTTGTAGACAGCTATCCAGCGCAGCTCTATCTCCGGACGCACTTGAACAGCATCCACCGCATGTTCTACTCCCCGGATGATTCTAGCAAACCCGAGGGGCTCAAGAACGTGGATCTGGTGGCAGGTGGTGTCTCCGGCATGCGATGGGTCCCGGCCAGCTTCCGCTTCAACGAAACCGACCCCCCTGCGAATGACATTCTGTCGGCGCGTCTGAGAGGCAAGTATTGGGGAGCGCAGATGATTACGTACCGGCCATTCGTTCGGCAAATTCTCCAGTGGTCCTTTGAGGTGAAACGTCACCCCTCGAGTCCCCACATCCCCATCATGTCAGAATACCGCGATGGTATCATTGCGCCGTATATCCGCCCGGATACTAAGACACCGGGCCAACTGGATCCGTCCATCATCGAGCTGGCCCGAAAGGGCATTGTGGCTTTGATTGAAAGTACCAGGGCGTTTCAAGGGCTCGGGGATAAGCGACCTATCATCACTAACGTGTTTGGCACGGCACATGCGTAAGTTTACACCCATTTGTGACAGAAGTGAAGCTGAGTCAAACTGTTTACTAACATGAATGGCATAGTCAATGGGGCAATCTTCTCGTTCTTTCAGCCGCTTTCAAGGACCCTGTCTTGCACAAGTTTGTAGACGAAGGACTTTTACGCCACTTGTTTACCAAGACGATTGCGTTTCTCCGACAGTCGGCAACACATACGAGCTCTCTGAGGATTGACATGCACATCTTGGAGGGACTTCAGCGAGACCTGTTTCCAATGGACGGAAGGACGGACGGAAGGACAGCCTCGAGCTTCTCCTCCAGTAACCCAAGCCATCATACTCCCAAGATTCCGGTTGCAGCACCGCCTTATGCCAACAGCGATCCTAATATTGCACCACCACCGATGGTGTCACAACCACCGCCGCATATCGGAACGCCTTCGGGGCAGTAAGAGACATGATCGACCTTCTCTTATTCTCCATTCTCATATGGGCTGATGGAGCCCCTTTTTTACTTTATTTCCTTGCTTATTCATTTGCAAAGTTCGGAGGCTTAGCTATGTTGCTTTTGTAACTGCGCTTCTTTGACCACTGGCGAAATCTGGGGATTGTCTTATTTTGTCTCTTTTTTACAACTATTTACATGAACTTGAACGGGGAAGCATCTGGTGGACAATACAAACACGTTTGAATGGGCGGTTAGCTCAGCGATACGCCGATATTTACGGTTGACGGCGCAGCGCAGAGCGCAACGATTGCATCATACTTGCGATATTTTTGACTCGTATTTCTCATTTTGGATATCATTTACACACGCAAGGCATAGACCTCATGGATGGTCTGCGGACCATCTTTCTCTTCGTCTCTTCGTTTATCTTTTTTACTAAACCAAAAAAAAAGTCTGAAACAATCTAGAAGCTATCACTTCAAAATGTATCGCTGCTACTACTTCATACAATGTATCGAATATTGTGTTCCAGGGCTGGCGCTGTCGGAAAGCTAATGCTTATTTTTAACCGTTTTCACGCTTTTTTTGTTTCATTTCTCTCTTCCTCTTTTTGACGCAACTTATTACAAGCCCGGGATGGATTTGGAGGAGATACCACTACGTATGCAGGCTACCACGCGCATCCATGACTGTTAAGGAATGGCCGATGGTGACAAGGGGAAGGGGGGGGGGGGGGGAGAAGAAGCGGGTGAATATGGACAAGGGGACGAAGCGATCATTTGCATGCGCGTAACATGGGGTAACTTGTTTTGGGAAACTAGGGATAAAGGACATCATGGATGTTTACTCTTGTTTTTTTTTTTTTTTTGCTCTCTTGTCGAGAGGGAAAACGTGAAGGTGGCATCAAGGGGGGGGACAGTGAGTGTAAGGATTTCGTTCATGGTTGGCTGCTGCACCTTTGCATCAAAGGGAACCTGTTGTTACGCATACGATACGCTATTTACAACCCAAACATATATAAAGTATATACATAATATTCACTCCTATAGTAGGATTCAAGCTTCTTGCATAAGCATATCGTTGCTGTGTGAATTGCCGTCGTAGTAAGCGGTCGTTTTTTTTTTTTTGCTTACAGGTAGGATACAGTGTTATGTATTAGTTAATAATATCAGACCTTGAACTTTCGGCACGAGGGATCCGAGCGCTTCCCAGGGCGATCAATATCATGTGCTGGGGGGATATTCGATGGTAATAATAATTGATATTTCCTCGTCTGGGGGCCGGGGTAACCGTGGAGGCGGGTCTGCCGGGGTGCAAACGATCAGCCTTCCCAGGTCTTGCTCACCTCTTTCTGGGGTGTATCCCGTCTTTCTTTGTCTTATACATACATACCCCCTTTGTTTATTACTTTTCACATTTTTTTTTGTACATTATTTGTTTGTTTGTTCTTTCTATTCGGGCCATCAGACTGGATTGACCGTTAGATGCAGGGCAAGCTGGCAGTAAGCAGACATATTGGTTCCGCTATACAGCGGGTAATTGCGGTGGGAGTAGCAACGGCCAGGGGGGGTTGACTTTGGCCGCCTACAACAATCAAGTTACGGAGTAGACTTTTGGTTAGCATGTAGGGAAAGATTCTCACGGCTGGTGTCTTGAGACGGCAAAGGTCGGGCAGGGGAGTAGCATCGCTTGGCAGCGGCTTGATTGTCCTGATAAGAGGCGAAAAAGCCTCGTTTTTTTTTTTGCGTGTGTATAGTACGGAGTATGTATGCGTGTTAGTGTGTTTGCTGAGCCGAGAGCATGTGACTGAGGGATTGACATTGATGATAAGAACATTGAGGCCGCATTGCAAGTTGGTGGATCAGAGAGGGACGACGGAGCTTAGAACTGACCCGACCGACTGGACATGGGCAAGGGTAGGCAGCCCTTTGGGTAGAACAATTTGGAGGAGAGCAAGGGGGGGGGAGGGTAAAGTGAGGAGAGGGTTTTGAGTCAAGCTTTTGGCCGTCATTTTGGAGGATGGGATGGACGCGTAGAGTTACATGGATGTGGGATATCCAGCTGTTATTGCCTTTTCTTCCCATTCCCGCAATGTTTGGTAGGATCTGGGCGCGATGGTATGTAAGTAAGGGGTAAAAGGTAAAGGAAAAGGATGAAAGGATGAAAGGGTGAATGGCATTGTAACCCATATGCCGAGTGCGAGCCCCATGTGCCGAACGGGAATCGCAAGCAAGGTAACATTGGGAGTTGATGGCCAAGACGCAGGTTGCGGTATGGGCGTGTGTGTAGAAATGTCATTGGGCAGCTCTTGAAGGTAACGGATCAGATGCGTGCCTTGTTGATTCGCGGGTTCGCGGGCAGGACAACGAAACACCAAGAGATGGGGTTGCATGTGTTCGTGTAGAAGGAAGGGATTCCCGGTCTAGTGTTGACGTGCGTGGCTTGGAGCCTGCATCATCTGCGATTACTACCATCTCCTCGTCCACGTTGTTGACTATTCGCCTCATTTTCAAGGGCCTAGGCCTTTGGATGAGTTGTTGGGGCTTTGGTTTCAGCCACCGTCTTGTGTGGTGGGTTGCAGAATGTTCATGTGAGGACTGCAGGCTGCATGCACGTTGCACCCGCGAAGTGCAAGGTAACCCTAGAAACAGGGAAAGACGATGAAGGGAAAGGGGTCCAAGGCAAAAAAAAAAAGTTTTTAATTTATCTTACCGTTGCATTACAAAGATATTTAAAGAACTATCTTGATTGAGGAGGGGTGAAGGCTGAAAGGATGACGGGAGCCGAAGACAGGGTTTGGTGTTTCGGGGCTTGCCGCTTTGACAGATAGCACGGAGATTACTACTACCCAAGGATACAAGATTCCTGGGATTGAAATCTGCACTAATGTACAGACGGGCTTCTAGGGCTGGATTTGGAAATCTTCAGGTGCTTGGGTGCGTGCTTGTATTATTGGAGGCTTGAGGGAAAGGGGGGAAGGGCGTGTGCGTGTAAGTGAAGTGAAGCGAGTGCGAGGCAGTGTAACGCTTCATTCTTCATTCGATCTATTGGTGTTTGTTGAAGGTCTTGTGCCGTGTTTGACAGGGATGTGCTTCGTACACTCTACGAACTAGGAACCGCGTACTTGTTTCTGTTACATTCGTCGTTGCTGGCAAGTTGGCCTTGCAGACGGTCCCATGGATTAGGTAGCTCGCCACGGGAACATCGGCTCGCCAAAGGAAACAAGATGAATAACGAACTCGGGATTGACTAAACAGTCAAGGCTTCGATGGGCTGTGCTATTACAACTTTACTAGTACTGTTACTTCCCTTGAGTGTCATTCAGCTCGGCTATAGAGCAGCGCTGGGCTGTATAAACCCGACTAATGCCGCTCAACAGGGCCATCGAAAACCACAAGGTTGTGTGTCCGTTAGCGCATCCAGGGTCTGCTTTATCTGATGCTGCCTTTGCTAATGCCGAACGAGATAAAGACAGCAAGAAGAGAAATGTGACAGCGAGTTCCGTGGAGGCGAGTTCCTGATCAACGGCGTACCTATTCAAGGAGGTATCACTGGGAAAAGAAAGGGCCCTTTTGCCGCGCATCTTTTCCTCAAAGCGGTAGACATCATGAGGCTTACTAAGGGATTTTAGTACAACTGGAGGAATACGCTTTTGTCGTCGTTTCAAGGATCAACTGAGTTATTTCTCTCAGTGTTCCGTCCTCAGGGATTCCGTCTGTCTCTTTTCTTACACGTAACAAACCCCAACCACGAATAGAGTTAGACGAGATGGGAAAATCGCAGTTTAGCGCAGCTATGGATACAATGATTCATCAGGGTACCCTCGAAAGTCGTACGAGTATGACATACGAGATTGACTAGGCAAGGAACCGCCGTTCAGCTATGCTGTATTGTATTAGACGACAGCCGCAAGCGCGTCTCGCGGTTGAGCTCAGACCTCACGTATGCCGTCCTTAGCACCAATGGGAGGGCGGCTCTGCCGTGTAGCTGAGGCTGTAGTTTATTGTCTCGTCGGCGTTAAGCCCAGTTTCCATGTCTTTTGGTTGTCTTACCAGCCTACATACATACACGCGGCACGTACGCGGTAAGGGGGAGTTTCTGGTTAGTCTAAGCGGGTTTGACGAGGCGATAAATTAAACCCCTGCAAAGTCCTTCTTTGTCTTCGTAACCCTTGTATGAATTTACTGGGGAGTTTACTGGTAGTAAGTGGCACATGCATGTCTTTGGCATCTTCTTTCTCTCCTCGCTTCCTAGCTTGAGACGATCCCTCCAGAAACAAAAACGGCCCGTCTGTGGGTGACCGTTACCAGTGACATGGTCATCGGCGTTAAGTACGAGCAGGGGGAAGAGAGCTTTTATGCCTCAAGACGTCAGCAAGGGATTGCCTTGCGTTTATTTCAGCCCTTGGTTACATTCCGTGTGGCATGTGTCTCGATGAGGCCTAATGTACGAAAAGCTAAGACAAGAGGGCTGGACAATCCCCCACCGGAGATGCGAGGCAGCCGGGCAAGGGATGCGAGGATCAGCTTCATTGGGGCTTAGTTTCCGGGCATCTGGATTCATGGATATTTCCCGGGCCCTGAGCTGGCCTGTGCCGGCTATGTAACTTTGCCCACGGAGAACCCAACGGCCGTCCACCAGCGGTTGTGTTGTTCTATGTAACATCATATGTAATCAGATGCAGTGACAAGTCATCTCTTGAAGCCGAGGGAGAGTTCCTGTGACAGCTATCTCGTGCTTACAAGCCGTAGCTTCTGAGAGGTGTTGTTGAAAAAATGGAGATTTTCTCGGGGCTTGTGGATATCGGACGGGACGGGCCTTATGGGGTAGGTGGAGAGAGCAATTTACCTGTATTTTGGACATTGGACGTTGGATGTCGCGGAGTCGAGGAGCCGAATTGCGATTAATTAATCGCCATTTTACTTAGACAAATAACTCCCTGGAGGATGTGATTGGACGTTTTGAAGCCATTGTGAGATATCGAGTCCGCGCTTGTGCAGACTACTCCGTACAGAGTATATGGACCGACTCGGTTTCACTTTGCCGTCCAGCCTCGCAAATGCCGTGTCTAGCTAGGCCCGTATGCAAGGGGATCCTAAGTCATTGCTGGCAGCAGGGATTCACTATCCGTACTTTTACGAGTACGAGCAGAATTGAAAAATACGTCGAAAAATGGATGCGATGCCGTTGCGTTGTTCCGAGTGCTGGCTCTCAGTGACATGCCAGGAGGCGTCAATGATACACACATCGCGAAGCATCCCTCGGCCGTATCGAATACATCTTGTCTATTATTATCCAAGTACATGTAAAAGAATCGACAGATTTAGCCGCGCGTCTCCCGCTCTCGCTCCCTCAACCCGGATAAAGTCCCTGGCACGCATGGATACATTAGCCTAAGCCGGCGCTCATACAAGCAGATGCACAAGTAAGGGATGCCAAAACCCCCTGTGATATATCGTGATAAGCGTTGCTGGTTTCAGACGGGAATCTGCTTTTGTGACTTGCATGTGCTGGCGGCGTAGATTACTTGTATAGGGCGAAGGAGCCGTTGTGGCTGGCTGACTTGGTTAGATCAGTGAGATGGCTCGGAGATGATTACTTCGACTCGGTCATTGTTCCTTTTCAGTTGTCTAGGAGATGCAGTGGCTACTTCGGGAACCTCTCCTAGTTTGTATATTCGACGCCGAGAGTCTGCATCGAGAGTCTGCATCATGTGAAGCTGACTTGTTACTGGGCCATCTTTCTCACGCAAGTCATGTTATTCATCAACTTTAAATATATTGAATTGCTAATTTTAGATTACTACAACCGCTTGATCTCGTTTCTATATATACCTAGAATACAACTACACATCATCACTAGAACAAGATATCGCTATTCAATATTGGTATCTTAAGATGTCAGGAACGGTCGTAAGATATCCAACAAAGATCATTTTGTTGATGATAGTATAAGCACTATAGCAATCGAGCATTCTTAGCATTTGTGGCAATTAGAATCATATTAGAAGCCTGGGCTAACCATCATCAACTCGTAGTACAAGTGTCTGTTAGATGATGAATAAGGAGCCGGCAAATAACAAATACACTTTAGTTTTCAACAACTTAATCTTCATTCAGCTTACAGCACGACTCACAGACCACAAAAACTCTAACATAGTACCTAACAGGCCACACATCCCTCAATACCACATATCCGCCAAAGGTCCTGCCAAGTATCTTCTCAAATCAAGTCACATAAGCCTCTTTATGCCCATTCACGATGGAACTTGCCATCAAACTCATATCTCAACCGAGTAAATGCATAAAGCACCCGGTGTAAGCCTTTGCCCTTTTTCTGTCCTCCAATAGGGGCATCTTCGCTATCATCCCAGCCATCTAGGCTAGTTGCGGATGAAGCTGCTTCTTCTTCAGTACTGTCATCTTCAGATCCACTGGCTGTGGTTTCGGCCTCGTTCTCAAAGCTTTCAAACTCCTCTTCCGCATCCAGATCTTTGGCGTCCATAAGGATAGTTAGACTGCTAATGATGGTAGATAGAGTACGGGAGAACTCTTTAAGGTGAAACCACACATCTCCGCGTCGAATTCCGTTGTCTCTCGCAAGGACATGCATGCTGCCGTGCTTGTAATAATCGTATAGATGTGCATTGAATCTCACGCTGGTGTCGTGTGGCCAAATTGGTATCGTTGGAATAGCCGATTCTTCCAAAAAGACATCTCCTCGTGCCGTCTGGCAAAGTTCATGAATTGTCTTGAAGTCGTCTGTTTCCCCAGACAAGGCAACGAAAGGGGAACGCACCATGCCAGCAGCGTTCGAGTCCGCAGTGGTCCAATGGATGGGGGTTTCTTGACCAACGACCGTTTGGGTAAACGGCAACGAACGATCCCTTTTGTTCGTCAAGTTATGGCTGACATACGAGCGGACGTATCTCTTGAAGATGGAAAGAGTCTCCTTGTTATGTCGAATGAGTAGGCGTTCCGCTTCTTGTGGAAGAGGCGGAAGAAAGATGACAGAAGACGAGGTTTTGGCTATCTCAACCAACTTCTCATTCTCCTTGACCGGTATTCGGACAAACAAATGGGAAAGCACCAGCATCATTTCCAGTAATACTCGCTCTGGGTTTTTATAAATATCTGAGCAGAGCTGATGAAAGTACCCGCCCCTCAGGAGGGAGTGAAAAGCAAACACTGCATTCTCCATAAAGTATAAGTGGCCTATAATGCTGGCAAAATTAATAGGCACACCAGTAGCAGAAAGCAAGTTCTGTCTTCTAAGATACTCGATCGAAAACCGAACATGATGTTTAATGGACATTTCCGACTCTGGCCCACCCAGATAGAGGCGCGTTTGCGAGAGCAACGACTGCACCATGGTGACTGCAAATTGGCAGTTATCAGATCCATAAAGTAGTGAGAACAGCCTCAGAACAAGGGTTGTGGATATCGGAAACTGTCCATTGAGGCCTGGCAGTCGCGCCGACATGATTTCATACACGCGTTCTCGTGGGATCTGGTTGAACACAATGTTCCCAAGGAGATCAAAACCTCGTCGTCCAGCACGTCCTGAGGCTTGCCTGAAGTTCTGGGCAGTAAGAAATACAGAATCTTCGTGAAAGATGACTGTTTTGCAGGGCATGTTGATACCAAGGGCCAGTGTACCAGTGGCAACAACCACCCTCAAGTACCCTTTGCGAAACATGACTTCAACCCTATTCACAGGATTATTAGTAATTTAACCATATTTTCTCTCAATAAGAATTACTCACACTTGACGGTATTCTCGGTTCAGACCAGAGTGATGCACTCCAACGCCGCGTTGGAGGGCTGCTAGCAGCAAATTATCAACTACCCCTCGCAGAGGTCGAATCATTCCATTCGCCTCCAGTGCTTGCATCTTCGTCGTATCTGCAAAACTGAATCGTTCCAACGGAGCGTTTGGGTTGAAACTCGCCCAATGGCTTGTCTCGACATTTGCCTCCTCGCGTAACTGCTCTTGCTTTGACATTCTGGAATCGCCTCCGTCGCCTCTGTTCCGTTGAACGACCCTTTGACTCTGTTGGCTGTTCTCAGACCTCTTCCAATCCTTGTAGTCTTTAATTTTCTGAGCCCATTCGGCTGAATTTTCTTTCCACTCTTTCTCGGACTCAAGAAGCATCGCGCATATAAGCTTCGCTGCCTTCTCACAACCCTGAGTATCATAGTGAAACACAAGCGCAGGCAGGGCACCTTGCCTATGCAGGCCGACGACTAGATGGAATATACTTTCCAAGTCACGAATAAATTCCGAAGGGGGTATTTCTTGGCTTGAACGCAACTCCAAAAGTTGCCTAATTTTCCGGAACACGGAGCCTTGGCTCTCTATGATGCGTAGGAGCGATTGTTTGAGCTCTGCCTCCCACCGAAGAACATCCGACTTTGATATTGTCTCTGGTAGAATGGTAGAGGGGTCTGGGACGCCAAATTTGACAAGTTCTTCTTCTGAGAGAATCTTCTTCATACTTTCCCAAAGGCGTAGGCAGTCTCTCGCCTCCAGGGAGAGATCCTCAAGCGCTGTGCGAGCCCTAGAAAGTGTTAGTTATGAGCCAATAGCATCAAGTGTCATACGTACCTATCAGTTAGAGCCACCACTGGGTGGATAAATTGGAAATCGGGACAAGGCTTGTCACCTTCGTCTAGTCCGGGAACAGGAAGTGTCTTATTGCGTCGAAGCCCGTGAAATGGCTCATATTCTTGGGGCATGTAAATGAACTTTCGGAGATCCGAATAGCGAGCCGTGTGCACTACCGTATCCAGTTTCAAGCCTTTGCTTTTCTGCACCTGTGACAGCCACTCCCGAAAAGGTTCTGGGTTTCCAATGGTTGCTGAGAGAGCAATGATAGGACATGGAGCGGAAAGAAGCAGCTGTTCCCAAACCACACCATCTTCATCCTGGCCAATACAATGGACTTCGTCGAAGATGATCCTCTTGATACGTCGTGACCATGCATTTGGACCTTTGGCGTTTGTCGGTGCAAGCAAGAGGATCTGCAGCATATGAGGTACGGTGACAAGTATTTGGCATCCAGTTGGGTTCTGGACCCTGTAGTCCCGAGTGTATATTGCCCAAACGGACTTACCCTCCTGCTTATGATATGTCTTTGTAAAACGAGCGCCAATTTCGGCGGCTATCTGGTTTACTAGAGCTTTGGTTGGAGCAACATATACCAAAACCCCGTCGTCGCTTTCCTCGAGTACTTTCTTCATAGCGTAGAACGAGATGAATGTTTTACCCGCAGAAGTTGGAGCAATGACAAGGAGACTATTATTGGCATCAATTGAGTCGAGAACTTTAATCTGCCAAGCATCTGGGTTGAATGGCACCCGATTATCCTGCTGAGAGTCGAATCGTCGATCCATATAGGGCGCCGCGAATTCGAGTTGCATTTGCCGAAAGTTTAGCATGGAATTTTTCATGCTCTTAAAAGAACCATAGTCAAATTTGAACGACATCTTTTGCGTCTGGTCACCAACATTAACCACAAGGTTTGGAATCTTGAGGCAAGATGTCAGTTTCTCAACTGCCTTGCCTACCGCCTTGGATACTCCAATCGTCGGAAGCTCCTGAAGCCATTTCCACATAAGTGCAATGAGGTAAAATCCTGCGCTAGGGGTTACTTTGATATCTGCCTGTGCTTTTGCCCATAACTGCCCAAGAAGATGGCACAGGTAAAGGTGGATCTCGGATCCCAGCGCAGTGTTGTCGGCTTTGGATCGTTCGTTCAAGAACTTGATGGTTTTGAGGTAGCGAGAGACAACAGAATGGTCCTTCTCAATCTCTTGGCATGTAGCGGCCCATAGGGTGATTGCGTTGTCTCGCTTGGTTAATGCTTTTTGCTCCTGAACCTCCTGAGCCGCTCGTAGTGCACTCTCTCTGCCACCCGGCTTGTTTCCTTGGCGACCCGGTTTCTTGGATTTCGATTGAGATTGAAGACTGCCATTCTCTTTCTGGGGCCCCTTGTTCTTGAAGCTATGCACAGCAACAGTCTTCTTCACGACGACAATCTCAGGGTTAATGAGTTTGCCTCTGGCGTTCGTGAGACTCGCCGAGTATGCTACAATGCTAGCAAGACGCTCTTGCTTTTTCTTTCTCGCGAAAAACCCGAGCTTTTGGATCTTTCTCTGCGGTATTAGCAGCTTGGTATTATGCCAATGGTGAAGATCCTCAAAGACGGAGTGGGAGGATTCGTCTTGTACTTCCTGGCTCTCTTTCAACTTGATATCCTTGAGAAAAGTGTCAAGCACAGGATGGCTAAAAGGCAAAGCCGAGACTTGCAAGCTATTCGAATCTCCTTGAAGGTTTTTCGCCGAAGTGATAGTAAGTTGCGGGAGATGCTCTGCAATATCCGCATCCGTTCCTGCGCGAAAAGCTGACCAAAGGTGTTGCCACGACTGGATGATTTGGTTGGGAAGCCACTGACTAGAGCGGATAGACTCGAGCATGAAATGGAATAAAGACCCATCAATGGCATCATACAGATCCCAGTCGCTTTCAGAAATATCCATGCTTGTTATACAGTCATCTTTTTCCAACAACATCAATGACAGTTCAATGACGTGACGCAAGAATTCTCGGTCCTCAGGATGTGGATGGCAATGCTGTGGCCCAACCCAATGCTGACGTTCAAGTAGGGTGCAGTGTTTGAGCACCGCGAGATGCAGAAGAAACGCTTGTACTCTTTCCTGTAGACCGTCATGATCCGTCAAACTGTCCTTTGGTGCTCCGACAAGGGATAAACAGGCGGTGATGCCTAGACGCTCTCGAATAGTGAGATCCTGGGGCTCAACCAGCATAGACCGGAGACATTCATAGTTTTGACCATATAGTGAAGTAAATGGCGAGTCAAATTCTGGTGAGATGGGCAGTCGTGGCAGTCGAACGGGCGACTTGCTTAGCAACGGTGCATATGCCTAGAGAGGATGCAGTGTCAGCTTCAGATCTTCACACAAACAAAGCTGCATGGGTATGTCACCTTTGAACTCTTCCACTTAAGAGAGTTGATAATGGCTACATTTTTGCCCATGGAGATTAGACGACGGATAAAGTACCGCAATATGGTGGTATCTTTGACATCTTCCGATTCCGCCCCGTCGTGACATAAGACGAAATGAATCGGTAAACCCTTCAGGTAATCGTGGAACTCTTTACTGGAAAAGGAACTGAATTCTAAAACAGATGATCGAGCACCAGTCTTCTTTGCGCATTCCATAGTATGTCTCTGAAGATGCTTGATGATGACTGTTCTTGCGTACTGATATTTGTACTCGAAGCCAGAGAGGTGAGGAACGCAGACGTCTCTCAGATCGCGGAAGAAGACGATGTCAAAGTCGCAGCCTCTCTTTTGAAGATTGCTGAGGAATCTTTCAACGAAATACACGGCGTGCAACAACTGAAATCCATCTGCCGAATGTTAGGTGGCTGCTACGATAGACACCTAGGGTTATGTCTTCATCATACCTTGGAAGTCGGCAGGCGATTCTTCAAGACAGTGTCGAATCAGGGACTCGCCATGAATGATGAATGGCTCTTTGCCGGCAATGTCGCCAATCAGATCGACTGTGGGAGCCCATAGTTTGGCATACCACAAACGAAGCATCTGCTCTGACGTTTGGGGCGCCATGGCAAAGACTCGCGTTTCCACTGGGATGCCTCGGAGGAAGATGTCTAGATATGCTTTAAATGAATGCCGGTGATGTGATATTCAGGATGTGTAGACTTTTTCAGGAGACAGTCTGGAGATGGAACATTAGTCAAATGTGGAGGGCGGAATAACTTGACCAGAAGTGAAGAAGAAATCTTTGTTTATCGAGAATGTTTTGGAAAAGAGTCGCGTCAATAAATGTGTGCGAGTGAATTGGGCCTGGGCCTCCATTATTGCGTGGTTCGAGTCACCTGTGGGAGGCCTACAGGCAGCCTATAGGCGGTTGCCAGCTGTCTGTCGGTTGACAACATTGGATAGATGCAGAACTGTGGATGCGATATGCCTCCAGCCTCGCCGCCGGATATGCAGTGCTGAAACAATGGAATTGCCATTCAGCGCCCCAAGTTGGCTATTCAACACCTCAGCGACTGCGTGAAGTGGGATCATCGGAACTGAATGTAAAGCAAAGTTGGGGTACTTAATATCATTCTCTAACTTAACGACATGGGATTGGTTGCATTGATGAGGCCTATCAGCAAAGTTGGGTATGACTCAAATGCAAGAGAATTATCACATAAGCCCATCGGCAGCTGGTTTGTGCGATCCTTGCTTCACTCAAGATGGCAACATAGGGCCTACTTTGAGATAAGAATATCTAACGTATGGGCCTATTGACATCAGACACTTGACCAACATCTTATTAACCAGCACATACCGAGCAACAACAAAAACATATACTCATAACCACGTAAATCAGGTATGTATAGGCTGGCTAATACTGTTGAAGTCCTCTTCCCCAAGTCACAAACAGCATCCATCTACCCAAAATAGGCCTCTGCCTGTTTAAATACTCGAAACTTCCTGCAAGTCGGTAATAGTAAAGTCTGATGGACCCGTGTAGGCGTATAGAGTCGCCGCACCATCGGCAAACGCCTGCCACTGGCTTCCAGGGATGGAATGGTTGCCCACGAGATAATTCCAGTTAACCGAGAAATCGATTCTCCCAAAGCCTTGATCGTGCATAATCACTTCATACCCGATATCGGGTTGGTCACACACGGAGCGCTGGGGCGTATCTGGTACGCCTTCACTGATGCCCGGGAAAGTAACAACGCAGCCGCCGGACCTATCAGGGAGAGACACACCAAACTCTACCCTAGAATAGGTATCAATAATAAGTCTAGTAAATATTACAGGATTATAGTCGTCATCTCTACAAGTGGGAGGCGGCGTACCAACAGGTAAAGGTCTAGCACTGCACAACAAAACCATTTATATCAAAGTGATCCGGTAACTGGCGAGTTTGCAAGGGGGGCAATATAGAGGCCCGGAAAAAAGGGCTGGAATGGCTGCCACGGCCTTCATATTGAAAGAGTGTTCTTGTAGGCCTTTGAGTATCTGAGAGGTAGGGATTTCAAGTGCCGGCTGCTATAGCCAGAATGAGGGACAGGCTCGGCTTTTATACTCTGTAGTGGTCTCTGCAGCTACAGCACACTACAGAGGAAGCTTGTGACAAACTTAAATATACGACTGATATAAAGACAAATTAATAGCAAAGAGAAGCAGGTCTGAATGGCGGACATATGCCAGAGTGATCTGCAAATGGTGTGTTTGTACTCCGTAAAGGGCTGAGATGGCTTCGTGTGCTCAATGCAGATGTACTCAACTGAAGAGGAAGGTTGCCGTAAACTTGAATATTTGCCAGAATAGAAAGACAAATTAATAGATATGAGTATATATTGCATGTAACTCTCTCGTGCGAGCCGTGGGCATATACGGACATATTAGCCGGGACCTGTAAACTAGAGCATAGCCAAGCACACGACTCATCAGCAGAAATGTACTGAATCTTTTTACATTGTATTACTTATCTCGAGTCAGATAGACAACAAATACACAATCGAATTCCCAAGTCTTTATACGAACGAGACATTCGTAGCCTTGAATGATGCCGCCAAAACGCCAAACTATACCAAATGCTCCCCGCCTCCTTTTCCTCCCCTCATTGTAATACGCCCTAAGGGAAGCTCTGCACTCTAATGTTGCTTGCATCCCTTTCCCTTCCCCTTCCCTTTTATATCGCCCCCATCATCAAGCTCTCCAGCATTCCTCCGCTCTGGCAAGCTATCTGCGCTCTCTCAACCTCGAGCTTGACTCTCCTGTGCAAAGTCTTGAATCCCTGATGTAGCTCTGCTGAAGCACCAACGTATTCGGCATACAGATCCAACAAGTGGATTCCAACTTCCACACAGATGCTCACGTAGCGGGGGTCGCAGATGTGTCCGCATACCCACTTCAGAACAGGCTGCACGCTCTGCTCATCGCGGTTCTCCAGCGCATCTCGTATAGCGCTGCGATGACGAAGCGCAAGCAGCAAGGTAAGGACGTTCAGGGGTGCGTACTCGGGTGATGAGCGGTCAATGACTTGGTCGAGGGCCTTGGCATAGCGAGCGTGTCGGAGGTCTGACTGCCATGGTCTCTCCTTCTTCTTGTGAACGCGACCTTCGTTGGCGATGACAACGTCGGCGCCTTCGCCGAGGAGATCGAGGCGCTTAGTGGCTTCGATGCGGCGCTTACGCTTCTGCTTCTTGGCGTCAAGAGAATCGATAGTGCCAGCAACGAGGGCATCCATTTCCTTTTCACGCTCGCGCTCGCGTGTGGCCTCGGCAGCGGTAAGTCGTGTGCGAATGCTGAGAACACCGGATTGCATGCCGACGGCGAGATGGCGGTCGCCAGCATCAGAGGTATCGCTTGAGGGGATGACGCAAACGGAGAGAATAGGGGCTTGGTATTTAAAGCTGTTGACAACGTTCCACCCGGTGGTCTCAAACATCTTGACATGGCCTTCCAAGCTACCAGTGACAAGGCGGCGGCCACCAGAGGCCAGGCTCATCGAGGTGACTGTCTTTTGGTGATTGGTGATGAGATGTAGCGGTCGTGCGGCAACGAGATCGAGTACGCTGACAGCGTTACCAGCAGCAGCTAGGACAGTCGTTCCGGCTGGCAGAGGAAGAACGCTCTCGACGGGGGCAGCGTGCTTGAACGTCATGACGGCAGCGTTGTTCCCTGTTCGCGGATCCCAGAGCTTGACTGTCGAATCGTAACTTCCAGACACCACCATATTGGCCATGGTTCCCGGCATAAAGCTTCCGGTTCGCACGTAATCCGAGTGTCCCACAAACGTGCTCGTAGGCTCGCTGCTGGGCAAATCCCACAGCCTGACCGTCTTGTCGTCGCTCGTGCTCAGCACCGTAGTAAGCTCCACAGGCGAGAATTTCGTCGTCCACACGGGCTGCTTGTGCTCCAGCCACGTCCTCAAAATAGCCCTAGAGTTCACGTCAAACACCTGTATCCTGCCCGTATCGTCACCGGCCACCAGCACGCGGCCATCCCGGCGAATCTCTCCGCTCCGCGCCACATCTCCAAAGCGTGTGATTGTCTTGAGTAGCTTGCGGGTGCGACTCGAGTAGATCTGGACGCGCGTGCCTGTCGTCACAGCAAAGCAGTTGTTGCTGTTCGAGACGTGAGTGATAGGGAAATTGGTCGGCGACGGTATCAAAAGTTGGTTCTTGAACGCCTTCCAATATCTCTGCTCAGCCGTCAAAGGCGCGGGACCAGATGCCAGCTTCACCCTTGGCAAGGGCGTCGCTTGTGTCGCCATTGTATTGTTTCACTCCGACTGGCTGATTTTATACAACGACAGATCTTTGAGATCGAGGTGTTTCGGTTAAACGAGAGGTGTCTTGGTAGTTGATCTTTTTAATTTTGCCCTTCCAAGATGTGAGAAAGGATCACCTCTGCAAACAGCCATGCATTGGATATTTTTTTTTTGCTTATCTTATCTTAGGCGGCACTGTACCTTTCGCGGGGCGACACTACTATTCCATATGCAGACTAGCGCAATTGGAGGACGGACAGCATTATCTGCAACTGTCTCAATTGAATCTGCATGAAATGTCTATGAGAAAGAAGAACATCGCATGCATACACAAAGATATTATCCGAACTATTCAATTGGCTCGTTTTCTAACTATACTAATACATCACGTCATATCTGAAGCCGGTCTTAGTATTCATGATGAAGTTGGAAGGAAAGAAAAAAAGGATTCATGCATCGCAAAACGTTCCAAATTCCAAAGACGCCGCTCCATATCCTTCCCGATACCGGTTTATGTAACCTCATTGAATATTCGTACAAGGCAAATACTAAATCAAAAAGCTTCAAAATCCTCCTCGGCGTCTGGAACGCCCCGTTCCAATGTCAATCGTTGACATTTCCTGAATCAAGGCCATATCTTCCGCCCCTCCATTGGCGCCGCTCATGATGGGGAGTGGCACTTTGGCTGGAATAGGAGGTCCTTGAGGACCGCCGTTATACTGAGGCGTGTAGTTATCATTTGGGTAATCCCACGCGCCAGCGCGTGAACGAGTTGAGCTGTATTGGAAGTTGCCTGGGTTTGGAGCCGACGTTGTCGGTCCCATAGAATGACGGGTCTTCTTTTGCAGACGCTGTCGCCCACCTTGAGCCGGGGGAGGGGGAGCACGCGGTCCTTCTGAGTAGCCGTAGGCGTTGGACGGCACCACCGCCTGCGAGGCTCTCGCCATGCTGATTCGGAGGGGTCTCCGGCCGCTCGGGGGCATCGGCTGCGCTCCAGACAAGGGCGGTCTGGTTCGAGACTGCGCAGGCTCTTGAGAAGGTTTGGTCTCAGGCTCAGGAGCCCAAGACTCTTCGGGTAGATGGTCAGATGGGTCAATTTCTCGACCATCGTGTGTCACAATCTTGGAAGGCGAATCTGACGGATCGAGCCCAGGTGATCCATCCCTAGAAGACACTCCAGGGTTAAACGCTTCGTAGGAGTCTGGACTGAACGGAATGTCTGAGTGCCTCCTATTGTCCGAGGAACGAGGTGCAGGGCTGACCGACTTGCGCCGAATCCTATGCTGGGGATTAGGGGAAGCATCTCGGGGATTAGGGGAAGCATTTCGATATCCCTGCGCATGCGGGTCAGGTCCACCGCTATAGGTACCTGATCTTGGTCTGTCGTATGATTCGTAGGCCTGCGGCGAGGTGCCAAAGGCAGGCTCATGAGAAGGTGGCGGCGGCTCGCTCCTATGGCGGTCTCGAAGAGAGGTGCTTACAATTTGATTGTTGTGGCTATTGTATCGATCATAATGCCTTTCTTCGTATGCCCTGTCAGATATCTCTTGAACCATATTGGGGTCTACTCCAGGAGCCAGAGATGGCGGCAACGCGGGAAGTCCGTAGCTCGGAGAACTCTGGATGTAGGTGGTCTCGTGCTCGCGCTGTTGATTAGGGCGCTGGCTTTGGCTGCTGTAAGAATACTGCGTCATCTGCCCTGGACTTTCAGTGTAATCTCTCGCCGACAGAGGGGAGACAGAATTTTGATTCCTGGGCTGCTCCTGATATGTCGGATAACCTCCCGGGGATTGGCTTAGAAAACCGGCAGACGCTCCTGGGGAACGACTGAGGCCATTCGACATGGGCATCTGGCCAGCATCATACACAATCTCATCCAGCCCAGGGATACTTCGGCGAGGCCTGTTCCGCATAGAGCCTGGAGGCGATTCCGGGACGTCCTCTACGGTGGGTTGCATGGAACGATATTGGGCATCATAGGCATCGTAAGAGTTGTGCGGCTCATATGCAATGGCTTTCTGAATGGGGGGTTGAGATGTTAGGCTCGGGTCATAGGGCCGGAACTGTGGGCGGCCGGGGTAGGTTGGCGTGGTGTTTCTATGAGCCTCATTCTTCAAAACATCAGATCTCATGGACGCAGGCGGAACAGCCCTCTGAGGCGATTCATTTCTCCGTTGCAGACCCTCCTGGCTAGTGCTGTGCCGTGATCGGTGGGCGGGTGGAGGAGGAGCCGCCTGTCGAGGGCCTCCGTGAGGAGAATACTGCGCAGCATCATCTGTGGAGTTCATATCATATGTTTCTCCTGCGAGCGAGTAGCTGCTACCTCGAGGGTCATGCTGCTCATAGGAGGACGTCACGGGTATCTTTTGGCTATAGCCTCGCTCTCTCTCATACGAGTCCTGTCGTGTCGGGCGTGGCTGGCGAGGCCCCTCAACACGACCGGAGCCATGGCCTTGGGCGCTAGGTGAGTGTGAAGAAAAGTAGTCTGCATGGCGGGATCGAGTGCTCCCCTGGGGCGGAGTGCCATACTCGGCAGTCTCGCCGAGAGAATTGGTAGAGCCATACGGCGAGTGCGAAATGGGCTTGCCTTGAGGCCGGGAGGGCGATTGGTGATAGTCTGAGGGGTTCGCAGTGACCTCGCCGGTGACGGGATCGGTAGGTAGGGGACGCCTCTTGACCATTTCCTTGCGCTTAGGCGATGTGTTCTCCAGCTCGCCGCCCATAGACTGTCTCGGTCTGGCGGCAGGCTTGTCGGGCTTGGGCCGGCTGTCATAGAAGGTGATTTCGAGTCGGATTTCCCCCGCATACTTGCCGCGACAGGTCAGGGTCTGCCACACATCGTTCTGGCCGCCTCCAGGAATAATGATGCCCTTGAGGTCGATCCACGACTCTCCGATGAGGTCTGTTTTCTTATCGTCGGTGAAGACGGAGACTTTGAGCTGATAGTAGTCGGCCGAGTCGTGCACCGTAAACCGGAGTTCTTGGTCCCTGCAGAAACACGGACGGCCCAGGTCAGTCGCGGCTCCCAAACTGTCTCACCACCAAGATGCAAGACGGGATAGGATGGAAAGTGGAACAACTTACCACTTGGGCGTCTGGCCGCCTCTGACATCGGTCGCCGTCTTCTTGGCTTCTTTTCCCAGTCTCGCAGCGCAATAAGGATCCTGCTTGCCAATGGTCTTGCGGTTGGGCAAGTTCTTCGCGCGATCGACAATCGCAACGAGAGTGCCGATGATGGGGCCGTCAACGCTCATGTCTGCAAAGAGGCCTGCCGTGTGCGGGCCGTTGATAGCAAAGGACTTGGAAGCGGTGGACATGGCCATGGTAGGTTGGAAGAGGCTCGCAAGAGCGCTGCTTCGAGTGTTTTTGGAAGGCAAGAAGTTGGAGGCTTCCATGATTCAAATTCTAAATCAATGTTATTTGTTTACATCGGCAGCACTCGAGGTATGTTAGCGGTATGGCGATCAGCGGCCCACGTAATTGGGCGCCACCATTAAGCTTTCAGAAGGCTGTGCCAAGGGCCGTGATGACGACGGATCAAAATCTAACAATAAGTATAAGAGTTGGATGAGGGAAGTAAAAATAAAAAAAAATAAAAAAGGTTTGGCCGAGGTGGTTGCTCAGCATGCCCACGGCAATGCAGAGGTTAAAAAGAGAAGAGAAAAGAGGGTGTGTGCCGTAGCCGGAGAGATATGGATGGATACAGGCTCAGGTTGTTTTTTTGGCGTCCCGCAGCAAAGGGAGCACGGATGCTGCGACAGCACCGCTTTGGCCGGAGCGCCAAGTGCAAAATGCACCCGCCCTTCCAGGGAGCAGCAGCGACCTGGACTCTTCCAGCGAGGTCTTTCAGCGGCTACAGCGCTGTTGCGAGCGCTCGGTGCAGTTGAGTCCTGGTTGAGGCTGCAGCGGTGCATCAATCTGTGCTGCTTTGCACCACCTGCACCTACACCTACACCTACAACTTACAGGGCAGCCCCCCGGACATCTACAGCCACGGCTGCGTCCATGTTTCAGGGCTGGTCCAGCAGATGCTGCACGTCTTGCTTGATACGGCCGTGGCGTCGAAGCGACTGCAGCAAGCCGCCCGCCCTTTGGGCTAAGGATCAAATCCACGATCATTGATCCCTTTGATGATGCCCTTTGGGTGGCTGGTTTCCAAAAATCGAGGTGGCTGGTGAGGGCTACTGCAAGGGCCTCGCTGCTTCAACTGGCTGCTTCCAGCGGTCTCCAGCGGTCTAGTGGCCCGAGAGCTGTGCCTCCGCCCCGCCCGGCGTCTCATTTAGCAGGGGCGGTGCCCTGTCAACGGAGCCCGTGTGCTCAGCAACCATGGAGAGCTGGAACAAGAATCAAAGTCAGTTGTGCATCAATCAAATCAAATGACGATCGATCGGCACACGCAGTTCGGGCTCCCTGCATTGCTGGAGCGGAATGCACATGGCATTTGGATTGGACGTCTCACTACTGCCCACGCGCGTTTCTGCAGCGATTTCTTCAGCTATTAATTAAATCTCCCTGGGGAGTATACGAGTACATCCAAGTACATTGTGTCTGGTGTTGATGCCATGGATCCCCTCTCTTCATGCTGTGTCTCGCTCGCTTTCTCTCTCCGTCTAACCTCCAACCCTACTTACCTACCTACCTACTCCATCCATCCAAAATTCATCACTGATTGATCCTTGCTCCTCCTCCAAAGCCCAGCCCAGCAGCTGACGTCGCCCTGCCACCCATCAACTGTCGTCAAATATTCCGTCCCGCAGATGATGCCATCGAATCAGAAATCTCAGCGCCCGCGACATGTGGAATTGGTGCAGCGTTTTTCTCCTAGCTGCGCATCTCAGGAGGCGTCAGCAGCGGGTACCGGCAGCCTCTTTGGAGCTCAACTTGATTTTTCAACCCCACATCCCTGCCATCTGTGTTCGTGCCCGATATTTGCTTTCCTGGATTGCGGATCTGGATATATTTTTCGTTACCTAAACGGAGACTCCCCGCGCGACGCATAATATACGGTGTGCTCCGTATCATATATGATCAGAGTGTGGATGCGGAACTGGCGGTCACTGTGTCATTTACATTTGGCAGGCAAAGTGACGGATCTCTACTGTTTACAGTTTTGCTCTCCAAGTGGAAGACGCATTTCTCGATGAAATATCGGTGGGATGAACAGTAGGGAGGGTAGGTAGGTCAAGATTGTCACCTTTGCTCGTATAGATCAGCACTCCCGTCCACTACATGCGCTGAGGTACGCAAGTCGTGTATCGATTGCGCGGCCGATACGACAGCTAAAGCGATACGACGTTGAATCTGGCCGTCCATTGAGGCTCAATTCCGACTACAACGTCATGCTACACGTGTGGAAGCGCCAATCAAGAGGCCGTGATTGCGTATGAACGTAACAGAAACATGTCTTGGTTTATTTTCTTCATTAATTTTGTCTACCAGTCACAGCTCTTTGACAAGAGGTCGGCAAGTTGCTCAAGGTTCTTCTTGTCCCTCTCATCGAATCCGTTCAGGACGGCGCAGTCGACGTCAATGATGGCAACGACCTTGTCACCCACCACAATGGGCACCACAATCTCGCTCTGGCTCTCGCTGTCACACGCAATATGGCCGGGAAACTTCTCCACGTCCTCGACTAGTTGCGTAGTCTTGGTGGCCGCAGCAGTGCCACAGACACCCTTTCCGAACTTAATCGTTTGGCAGGCAACTTTGCCCTGGAACGGGCCCAAGATGAGCTGCTCACTGGCTGTGGGATCCAGCACATAGAATCCTAAACGACGTAATAAGCATAAATCCTTTGTGTGTGTCTCCATCTGTGTCCATCTCCAAAGCACCATGGCTAGAGTTGAAGGGTTGGGTTGTCATTTACCTGCCCAGTTTACTTCGCTGCTCGGGGCAGAAAGGGACTTGTAGGCGTGCCAGAGCAGTGAAGCCGCGTTGGAGAGGTTGCTAACCGCCTCATGTCAATACAAGTCATGTCATATGTGAGATGCTCAGATCACTTACCAAACCTGTCACCACCGGAGGAGCCGCATGTTAGCCTTGGAGCATGCACATAAGACGGTGAGGAAAGGAGATTGACGAACCCAGTTTCGCTGACCGTAAAAGAGCCCTTCGGCTTGGAGCAGCACCTGCTCATAGGCATCATCCTTGGTGATGCCCTCGGCAAAGTTGGACGCATCGGCGTGGACCTGCAGCTTTCAGGTGAGCATAACCAGCCTCCCCTTCTCCATTCTCCTGGCTAGCACTGGGACCCTGAACGAACCATGGCTCCTTTTTCTTGAATTTTTGGTCTCCTTTACTCGGTAACCCCTGGCGGCAGATAAGAACCTTCTTTTGTTCTTGGCGTCAATCAATCTCCTTTTAATCTCACAGATCGGCCACGGCGAGGCTTGTTTTCGCGATTCAGAACATGAATGCTTTTCTCGAAGGATGTGGGAGAGCTTGAGCCGGGTGATTAGTCACCGAAAACTCGAGATGGGAACCCACTCAGCAAGACCCGGATATTGACGCCATCGGGGCTAGGTGGGGACTTTTCTTGTCTTGTTCCCACTGAAGATGTTTGTGCTGAGACATTCTCAAAGATGACATGGGCTTTTATCTTCACGCGGCTGAAGTAGATATTGGAGGAACAGGTGTAGCGGAGCTTTGTGGTACTGGAGCACAGGTATGCACCATTATATGTGCAGGTACCCATTGATCTTATTGATCCGACCAGGCACGCAATCGCAACAACCGAGCGTATCTAGATGTGTAGTTCAAGATTGGCTTGCACAGGTACAGAGGATAAACGACAGGAACAAATCCAAAAACAATATACCAAGACTCCAGGGTAAATCCATAGGAAGCGTGAGCAGGACATGAAAGAAGAGCCAGAGCTACAGCTCCCCTTATGGAGAAGTTATTTTCTTCTTCTTTATTTATTTATTTATTTATTTTTAATTTAAAGGGTAAATAATTCAATCACGCTGTTCAAAATCATGAGCACTGAGGGCATCTTAGTCCGTCACCGAGGCAAAGTATCGGGCAGTTGATACAGCACTTCTCCCCGCACGGACTCCAAATGAATCCGGAGAGCAAGTGCCCGCGGAGTGCGAATTTCCCAGGTTGGTAAGATGCAGCAAAGCTTTTTTTTTTCTCTCCCGTCTCTATTCCAACAATACTAATCATTGCTCTCCAAACAAGATTCGCAATGCCCTCAATGACTTCAATGTTGTGAATGTTAGTAATAACTCGGCCTCCCAATTGTTTGGCTAGCTTCAATCAGATCTACGCAACTAATGCTTTAGCAGTTGATGAGCACTGACATCATGGAACATTAAATAGACGACACATAGACTACTTGGACGCCTCCAGTCCAAAAACCTGGTTTATAGGTATGGAAAGCTTCCACGCCTTCTGCTCCACGCAATTGGGCCCAATTTCGGCCGGTCATGATGCTAAAGGAAAATCCATCTAGTCCTCTTTTCTTAATCTTAATTCCCTCCAGTCTAACGATATCGGCAAGAGGCCAGTTGCACCAATGAGTTATCACATCACACAGCGATATGGCTTCACAGCCCACAGGAGGCTTCTCAGCCCTCAGCTACTCGTCGCGCAGTCGCAAATCTTGCGCACCAGCCGAGCTGTGCATCACTCAAGAACCCTACACAATGACAAGAGCACCAAACTCGCTGCCAAACGGCCGGCATCCGTAAACGCAGCCCTCAATCCTCCAGCTTCAACTCGGCCACCACCGCTACTACCTGTTGATCCCCAGCTTGCCCAGGAGTCTACTATCAAGTATTACTTCCAGCTGGGCAAATCTTATGCCAAATTCTTCGCTCAAGGCGTCAAGGCCGTCGTCGCAAATGCCAGGCTGCTCAACGCCAAGGTCAAGAGCTTACCGCGTGGAGAGCGACCGTCATGGTTCAGGCCGCACTACATTCCCAACTCATTCTCTCGCGCGGATTGGGTACTGCTCTGGCGGACCAGGCATGACCTTTTGCGGCTGCCCGCTTTTGCCTTGTTCTTCCTAATTTGCGGCGAATTCACACCCATTTTAGTTATCTTTGTGCCCGGCATACTACCGTACACATGCCGATTCCCAAAGGCACTGAGCGAAGCCATTGAGAAAGCCGAGCGGCGGCGCGCAATTGCCTTTGACGAGCTGGAGAGCAAGCACCCTCAAGGCGTGCTCAGCCCCGGAGTCACAAAGGGCGTGGCACACCAGCACATTCTCAAGGCTTTGGATCTCCCAGGTGCAATGTGGGATCGGCTGGGATTTACTCCTCCAGGAATGTGGAATATCAAGGGCAGACTGCGCTTGTCGTTCCTGGAAATTGACGACAAACGACTGATTGATGGCGGTGGTCCATCGGGTCTCGAAGTGGATGAGCTGCGTATCGCTTGTTCTGACCGCGGCCTCAATATTCTGGGCAAGAGTGAGGCGGAGCTGAAGACCCGGCTTGGGGACTGGCTGCGATTGACCGCGGCCGAAGAGCTGGGGGAGCAGAGGCGACGGATGGCAACGCTGCTGCTGACAAGGTATGTGCCGCTTTTTTGCATCTTCAAGTTGATCTCGGGAAAAGCCCAACTGACATGTGACATGTGATGTATGCAGACCCGAGAACTGGCCCCAGCAGCGCAACTTTGCTGTTCCTGAGTGGGAGCTGTAAACTAGCGTTGTGCCAAGATGATTTACATTGAGAATGCTTTAGATCGGTAATCACGGAAAAGACTTGATAGATGTCTGCATATAAGGTATACATATGAATTGGGTCACGGGATAATAAACGGGATACCAAGGCCATAGTCTTGTTATTGGGGTATCAGCATTGTGCATAGAGCATGGGTGTTGAAGTGAATGATGCATGCTTTTTCTCCTCATTCCATGTACCTTAGTCATTAATTGGATTCTCAACTCCAGTTCTCATCACACTGATCAACATCCTAGCTCAAAACCATAGCCGAATTCAAACCTTGGAGAATCTTTTGCTCGGACTTTGGATTACTACGACGTGCAAGATCCGGGGTAGCCCCACGCGTAAGAATCACCGGAGAAGCGCATCAACCATGCTGTCCGTTCGCGTCACATAGAGCGCCATATGTCATAATGCGCATCTCTCAACAAAATGCTCTTCAGAGCACTGAACAAGACCAACAGCTGCATCTCTTCGTTGGCCTGCTAGATCCAGCCTAGCCCCAGCAGCACGTATTGGGGTATTGGGGGATCAAAGCTAAAACGCGAAAGCGCAATGGAGACGCTGAAGCTCTAGCGGCTGTTTCGGTGGTCAGGACGGATGATGTCAGCAAGAGTCTGAAGTTTGGCCGAGGCTCGCATCACATGCCCGATCCCTCCATTGAGCCATCCCATCCATTCCGGCTATAATCGTCAGTACCTATTAAACAAATCTTCCTTCCGCCCTCTCTCTTTTCCTCTACTCTCTCCAATCCAATTTAAAAGTGTCGCATTAAACCACCCCTACTTGCTTTTGCTCTCTTTGTTGTTCACTCGCAGCTACAACTCTCGCCCACAATGTCTCTCAAGAACGGTAAGCAAAGCGAACAAACGTGGCCCGCCGGGGCAAGCAGGACAAAATAAAAGAACGGAAAGCTAACGCGCGCGCCTTTACAGACGCTTTCCCTTCCTCCGAGGCCTTCGAGGCCATCAACGCCGCTCTCAGCAGCAGCGAAGCCGACCGCAAGGACGCCATCAAGAATGGCAAGGCCGTCTTCGCCTTCACCCTCAAGAACAAGGCCGGCGAGACGGCCAGCTGGCACATTGACCTCAAGGAGAAGGGCACAGTGGGCACTGGCGTCGGCGAGAACCCCACCGGTATGGGCTTGGCCTCTTCCCCTTCTTTCATTCTTGAGAGCTTTTCCCCGTTTAGCTGACTGACTCTGTTCAAATCTCCAGTCACTCTGTCTCTCTCCGACGAAGACTTTGGCAAGCTCGTCACCGGCAAGGCCCAGGCCCAGCGCCTCTTCATGTCCGGCAAGCTCAAGGTCAAGGGCGACGTCATGAAGGCTACCAAGATGGAGCCCATCCTGAAGAAGGCCCAGACCAAGGCCAAGCTGTAAAAAGCGGGCATTGGCAAGTTGGGTTGTTGATTATGGGAAAACAGGTGGAAACAAACCATTAAACGGCATTTTTTTGTTTTTATATGTATCATACCATCGCTGTTTACTACCACCGATGTTTACTGTTTTTTCTTTGTTCCCCGGCCGCAAAAGAGTTCGGCTAGGGACGGTTGGTTATAGTGCCTTATGAATACTGGCATAGACGAGAATACCATATTCCGGCTGGACATGTTTCCAGTCTGGAGTTCCTTTTTTTACGAGTTTTAAGTGTACATTGGGTGCAAGATGCGATCACCTGTGCCTGCTCTCACTACTTATACAAGACCTGCAACCCTTCGAATAGCCTGTTTGGCTCCCTCACGAACCTCACGCACAATCTCACCTGCAGGTTGTGCCTTTGTCACCAATCCAATGCCCGCACCTCTATATATTATCAAGCTCATCAGTAACAATGCCTCCTGATTTACAGCATATCAAACCAAGATCCAAAAACCAAGAAGTAAGGAAAAGGGGGGGGGGACTCACGCCCAGGTGTTGATCAACTTCTCACTCTCTTCGGGTGGATGATCGTCATGCAAGCTCCTCCAGCAATCGTAAAACGACGCCCCAGCAAGGAACTTTTCGTGAATGGGTCCAACAACTGCTCTGCCGTCGTATAGAGATCCCCAAAGGCCCGAGTTTGCAATCTGATCGTTGAATGGGGACTTGAGGGTGGAAAGAGCGCCGTCGGTGGTGTCGAGGATGGTCTTCTTGCGGAACTCGGGCATAAGACTTTCTTCGGCAACGGTGAACTATATGCACGGTTAGATTGGTTTCTCTTGAGTCTGCATTGAAAGGAAGCGAATATCCTCGATATGAGTTGTGGGGGAATACGAACTCTTGTGCCCAAGACGACACCATCAGCTTCTATATCGTTTGTTAGCATCTTCAAGACCAAGTATAGCTTCGTCTTTACACGGATACCCAACTTACCAAGCGTCAACATCGCCGCCACGCCCTTGCCATCCGAAATACCTCCCGCCGCAAATAGAACAACTTCATCATACCCCTTCTCATCAACCAACTTCCTCGTCTCAGCCAACAACGGCACCACCCCCATCCCCCTTATAAACTGATGCCCCCCAGCATCCGTCCCCTGACAAACAATCACATCCGCCCCATCCTCGATCGCCTCCGCCGCCGCCGTCACGTTGCCCACCTGGATAAACACCCGCGGCGCCGTCTCCAGCCCCTTGAGCAGCCGCACAATCTCCTTCTGCGGCCGGATGCTCTCGTGCGGCGCAAACAGCCACACCGCCGCGGGCTTGTGCTTCTGGATCACGGGCAGCGCCGTCGCGGCGAAGTTGCCGATGGAGCTGTGGCATGAGAGGAAGCCGCAGCCTATGCCGAGGTGGCCCGAGGATGTGATGGCGGCGTCGCCTAGGAGTTGGCGGATCTTGGTGAGGTCGGCGTCTAGTTTGGTGACTTGGGGCGAGTTATCGCTGACGTCGGCGATGCAGCCCAGGAAGCCTTTTTTTTGGTGGTCAAGATGTTAGTGCTTCATGAATTATTTCAATGGATTTTTTATTGATATTGTCTTAATCGTGATAATTCTCCGTATACATGTATACTCCTGCATTTCTTCTTCGGGGGGTCATGGTTACGCGTAAAATGAAGCCGTCACGTACCGAGTCCGCCCGCTTTGGCAACTTGGGCGGCAAGCTCCGCGCTGACGACGCCGGCCATGGGCGCATTAGCTATCACTGGTGATTCCACCCATGGGAACCACTGCTGAATCTTTGAAGTCGCCATTGTTGGCAATATGCAAGGAACAGGGGAAATACTGGAGCTCAAGCGTAAGATACAACGAGTTCAGTTGCAAGTAATAACTACATGTAGCTCATGAGCATACTTGAGGACGGATAACACAAGCTTAAGTATAAGGTGGATGAGGAGGGGTAAGCGTTGTCCGGAGATGCTTTTTTTTCTTTGCTGATTGATAATAGCTAGTGGCTGCTTTAAACTTCGTCATCTTCCTAGGGCTTAGTACATGTCAACGTTTGGATTGTTGGGATGCTGGTGGATTCAACTCCATAATAAAAGCAATGAAGCCCTATTCAATGACTAGTATATTAGTTGATGACTTGGAGACATTGATAGTTTATAAACGGTACGTCACAGAGGATTATTAAAACACTAAAAGGTAAGTTGTCAGCATGCCGCCGAGTCATTATATTGTTTGAGCCATCGCTCTTTTCGTTACTTTTTTGGGGGTTCTCTTCTCATTTTCTAATCATGCCCTCTACTCTCTCTCCACCAATGAAGGAGGCTTGTTGTTCAGAATCTCATCAATCTCCTTCAAAATCTCCGGTGTCAACTGGTCCACGACGGCCAGAGCCTTGATGTTCTCATACACCTGCGCAGGGCTGCTGGCACCTGTGATGGCAGAGCTGACTCTGTCGTTCTTGAGCACCCAAGCAAGAGCAAGGGCGGCCTGCTTGACGCCCAGCCTGTCGGCAATGGGCTCCAGCTTGTTGACCTTCTCGATGTATCCCTCCCAGACCTCCTTTCCGGTCCTCTTCCAGTACCCAGCGATAAAGGCAACCTGGGTCTGAGCGAAACGAGAGTCGTCGGGAATGCCGTTCTTGTACTTGCCGGACAAGATGCCCTGGTACAGGGGAGAGAAGATGGTCAGACCAAGGCCGTGCTCGCGGTACAGGAGCTCGTAATCGCCCTCGACCTTTTGTCGGTTGAGCATGTGGTACGCAGGCTGCTCCATCAGGGGGCCGATGAGGCCCAGCCTGTCGGCCACCCGCCATGCCTCTGCGATCTCGACCGCGGTCCACTCCGATGTACCCCAGTAAAAGGCCTTGCCGGAGTCGATGATGTGGTTGAAGGCGCGGACAACCTCCTCCATGGGGGTCTTGCGGTCGGCGCGGTGGGCGTAGATCAGGTCGACATACTCGAGGTCGAGACGCTTCAGGGCAGCATTGACACCCTCGACTATGTGCTTTCGAGAGAGACCCAGGTTGTTGGCGGGGTTGTTGCCATAGGCTTGACCCCAGTAAATCTACAGGAAGGCGAAAGAGACCAACGTTAGCGAAACTCAGATCCGTGACAGCAGATGCGGATTGCTATTATGGAGGGGTTGCGCAGTACCTTGGTGGAGATGACCAAGTCGTTACGGTTCCAGCCGAACTTCTTGATGGCCTCTCCCATGACCTTCTCGGACTCACCGCCAGCATAGGCCTCGGCGCAGTCAAAGAAGTTGACGCCGCAGTCGTAGGCAGCCTTCATGCAGGCATAGGTGCCCTCTGATAACCATCAGTCAGTATATATGTCCTCCTTGTCTTTCCTCATCCCTCCTCGTTCCCGTCTCATTTACAGGTTGTCAAATGCTCTTACGCACCTCGGTCGACGTGACCACCGTATGTGAGCCATCCACCCAGAGAAATAGACGAGACCTGCAGACCTGAGCGTCCCAGGAATCGGTATGTCATGGGGGGGAGCCCCTCTGGCTTAGTTGTGGCAACCATTGTGTCTGAAGTCGGGTGGAAATCTAGAGATGTTTGCTTCACAAAACAGTCCAAGAGGATCGATAGCAACTCGGAGCAGCTGTCCTTTTATAAGTACCTCAACCCACGCACACAGCTCCTCTGCCCCCCCCCCCCCCCCCCTCTTGGAGGGGTAATTTCGATTCCCATCTACAAACGTACAGCTCCCTCTCAAACAGGCGGGGCAACTTTTGTCCATGGCTATCAACCTCAAGCTAGCAAAAGACGTAACGCCCCCACCGAGTGACGGGGAGAAACCGTTGCAATACTCCGTATCAAGAGGTGAATTTTGGGGCCCTTGCTAAAGTGGGAAATGGAAATAGCCGCGGCCGTTAGCACGGCAAGTGTCTGCGTCTGGCGGCTGTCCAATAACAACGATATATCCGGATTTCTAAGCACGAGGACGGGGAGAGTTGCAACGTTTATTTTGAAGGTTGTGGATCGGGCTAGCTGGGCTGAATGGCGAGGGGCTGAAGCAGATATCGGCACTAGGCATATTGTCATTGAGCATTGGGCGTACTGTAATGGATGGTATCAGCATGGCAATGCGGCACAGACACCTTGATACACTAGGAGAGGAAAATAAAAGTCTCAGGGTAAGTGGCTTCAATAGTAGAGAGCCTGGCTTGATGCAAATGCCAGATTTCATTACAGTGACGCCCAGATGATTGCTCCCCAACTGCGTAATTCAACAACTATTGCATGCACATATAAATTTGATCTCATCGCCCAGTTGCAGGGTAGGCAACTAGCAACTCCACGAAAGCCAAGTCGCCGTCTCCCCATCGCCAATAGGCCATCTTGAACGAAAGCGCCGGTGATTTTTTCGGGCTTGGTTAAATCTCAAAGTCCTGATCGACCGTATCGCGGCAGTTCATTCTACCGATAGTCGGTTTGACTCACACGCCGACGAATTCAATGGCCCGTAAACTGGGCAGTCCTTGAAGCTTCGGGGAATCAAGGCCGATCTATCGCAAAGAGATGAGATAGCAAAAGGCGCTGTGCCCCGAAAGCCCGCATTTTGGACGGGGAACTAGTAGTCCCCAGGATTACCCCGAAAGAAAAAAAAGACGCTGCTAATTCGGTTCCCGGTTCCGTGTGTGTAGTATGGAGTAGCAATATATACTGCATTCATTCCCGCACCTTGTTGGATCAGGCTTCAATTGCGCGTTGCCGTGCTGTCACCAGTGCCATGTCTTCAATGCCGCGGCTACCCAGCAATCCCTCTTGTGAAATGATGAATCAACGCCTACCTTTGCAGCATACTGGAAACTATCGGGCTCATAACTCCTTACATCCGACGAGGATCAACTACAAACATTTCGTGCCAAGTAGGAAGCTGATATCGAGAGGAATTCGAGGGGACTCACGCGTTGCCCAGCAATGAGGTGCCGCATTTTTCGAGCTTCCAATCCACCTCCTCTCGGCAGCTCTGTGCCTACAAGTAGCAGCACTAAGACACTTACCGGCACCTACGTTTCCCCAACTGAGACCTTGCCATAAAGGCGGAAAAGGGAGAGAAGGGAGAGAATAAGCCGTCAATGGATCCCATTGTTCGTCGGCTAGAGACATGTACGAGCTGTAATACGGTGTTGTCAGCCGTGTTTGGCAGACGCATGCATTCGAGCCCCACGACGGTGTGACCGACCCAGCAGATGTGCTCAACTTGTCCTGCAAGGGCAGCAAGCACCTGAGCGTCACTCACATGTGCCGCTGCGTGTGACGAGGCTAGCGGTGCAGAGGAGAAAGTAGATGCAGCGCACTATTTGCTACGGCAGCCACTCATTGAGTGCCTCGTAGCTGACGGCGGGGGATGAGGATTCGATCAATGCAACGGCAAGCTGCACAAGTACGGAGTATATCAGTACAAGTACGTGCATTGGCTCAGCTTCTGGCGTGGATATCCGTCCTCGTACACTAGGAAAGGGGCAATAGAGTAGCAGCCATCTTGCGACAATAGTAGAGACACAAACGATCCAATTGATTGACGATGGAGCAGCTGTAATTGCTTTGTACTCCGTGCTCGACTCGACCCAACATCGAACACAAGACGAAACCGGCGATGCCTCTTCCCAGATGCCAGTACCGCCAGTTAATAACGCAGAATGGATCTGTAATATTATCTGGAAGACGGTACCAATGCTGGAGCTAGTAAGGTAGCTGGAGCTGGAGTACCTGCTGTCGCCATTCCCGCTTTACCACGGCATTCTTCAGGTGGCATTCCGTATCCGTACTGGCCTCCCCAAACATTTCCTGGCCGGGGGATCCAAGGTGAGGATTGGATAGTACCTAATTAGCAAATAAATTTGCTGGTAAGGGGGGGGGGGGGGGCTCGCAGAGCAAAGGGACCGTCGTTAGCGATGAGGAAACTCGGGCAACGGCCACGGTACCATGAGTTCACCAGGGGTTCGTTATGAAAGAGCTCCGTATAGCGAAACGCATCAATGGATTGCTATCATTGCCGTGGAGACACGATGGGGCGCTCGTCTGTTCGCTCCCAGCGCGGCTAACGGAACTGGGACGCTGTTTCTGGGATCGGAGACGATTGTGCTCGAGCTTGGCCGTCTTTGAGCGTAGTACGGAGCAGTAATCGCAAGGTACAAGCGTGCCACTTGGTACGAGGCGATCCACACGACGGCGCGGTAGGTACATTGCCCGTACTCGTAGTGTAGAAGCAGCTATCGCGGCATGTCACCGGCGTCCAAGGTTGGCTCTTTGCATCTGAGGCCGTCGTGGGCGCGGATGGACGACATCGGAAATCCACGCTCTGGATGCTGGATATTACAGTAGAAGCACGTAGCAGGCAATGATTGGAGCTTGCGGGAATGCGAGGGCCAAGCGACAGCCCTTCTCGATCCGCCCATGCCAACACGCCAGGCTGCACTCGGCTGGTTGATGCCAAGCGCAACGACTCGGAACACCATCGGCGGTGCCCGTGGAGGGCCGGGCTGGCTGGTCTGGTGTTTCTTATTTCTTATTCCATTACTACTAGTGGTAATATTGACTTTGACGCGCATTGAGCTCTTGGGAAGCGAAATGGCTCAGTGGATGACGATGCCGATTCTGTTGCACGACGCCGTACGAGTACTTGTAGGTACCTACTGGCGTAGGGCTTACCGCATGTGATCTAGAGATTGATGATTCCAATCCATCTTGCTGCTCCCATCAAGTCGGCGCAAGAAAACAAACCGGCTGCACGTGTCCTGTGTCCGCAACGGTCGCATTGACGGATTCGCTCTTCATTCCGCCCATGTTCATGCCCAAGCACGAGCACGAGCTCCCGTAAGGTTCTCCAGGTTCAATGGGGCGAGCACTACTCCAAGGTACGACACCACCTAGCACAGTATTACCCGACCGTAGGTTCTATTAGCTCTCCGTGCTAGGTAGCATTAGGTTTCAATCCAAGCCCCAGTCCAGTCCAGATTGCTCTTGGATCTGAGAAAAGCCGCTCATGTTCAATGCTTTTACCATTTGAAATTACTCGTAGCACAGCATTTGGGCCTGTTCGTCTGAAGCCAGGCACCGAGTCGCGTGGGAGCCAAGGTTATAGCTTGCTCCATAGCTTCGTTTGCATTTGTGGTAGAACTTCTGCGCGGCCGAATCCGTACATGGACGAGCACGGGTACAGGTACGAGTACACTTTACTGCAGAGAGAGAGCCCTGCGCTCCCAACCCATCGCATAGCTCGCGTCCCCGGTACGCGTCAAAACACCAAGGGATGTATCTTTGCGCGGCGCGAGAGGCTGGCAGATACTTGGGGCGCGAGTACCCTGGCGGTCCCAGGTACAGAAATCGCGCGACCCTGGGTGAGGATGCACTGGCGAACCTTGCAGCGTCCCATTTCCCATGGATGGATTCTCCCTTTCCTTCCTCTTTCCTCCTCAACTCCTTTCCTCCGTGTACCCGTACTCGTACTTTTGGGTCTGAGCATCATTCTTCACTCTTTCATCCAATCTTTCCTTTCCCCCAAGTCTCGCCGCCCCGTTGATGTTTGATGGGCAGTTGATTGAAACTTTGAGCAAAAGTAGAGTGGCAACAAGCTACCAACCCGGGTGAGTCCTACTTTGCTGCCACTGCAGATGCTAACCGCCCAGTGCCTGGATTGAAAGGGTCTGGTCGGGTCAAGTGCAAGCCAACTTGGAACTCTGCACATAACCTCCCGGCCTAAGAAGCGCGGCTGCCGGCGAGTGTGGGCTTGTGGCGCGGTGTCGCCGCTCTGGCTGGCTGTTCTCGTGCTCAGTGCATCTGAGGGCCAACTGTAGGCGCTGGCACTGGCTGCAGAGGCTGCTCCAGTGGACAAGTTTTTTGTGCAAGGCGCTGGATGCACCGCTAGCGCCTCGGCCAGGCTAGTGGACCGCCCGCCACTCAGCGCTCGTCGCATGCCTCTAGGGTGCCTCTAGGCCACACGGGACAACCCCCAGGTTGGCTTGACCGCCCGGACCCCAGCGCAGCCCCTGCCCAACCCCTGCCCGCCTCAGCAGACTTTGCCTCGCCCCAAAATGAGCACCCCAGCAATTGTCCACTCGCTCCTTCGTCCTTTTCTGCACTCTGTCGTTCAATCCTCTCCATCCAGCCCGCTTGCATTGCCATCATCACCACCGCCATCATCATCGCCATCGCCATCGCCTCCAAACCAGCATCACGCCGGAATGCTTAGTTCACATCGTCGCTGACTGCTTGTATCCTTTTGGCCCTTCTCACAGACCTCCGGCCCTCTGATTCTCCGGACTACCCCTGTCCAGGGGCTGCTTCGTTGCTCCCGAGCCTCGTCTGCTCGCCGCCCCGACCGTTCCTCCGACCGGAAGTAGTCGACGATCCTTCTTTTCGCCCTCTATCCTCCATCGTCTCGAGCCTCTTTCGACATCTCGACGTCGCTCTTCGCCCACCGCAGCCATGGCTTCCTCGTCGTCAAACGTTGTCGGCGTCCACTACCGGGTCGGCAAGAAAATTGGAGAGGGTTCCTTTGGAGTCATCTTTGAGGGCACCAATCTGTTGAACAACCAGCAGGTGGCCATCAAATTTGTGAGTAGCCAAAGCCTGCGTGTCCGCGTATAGCAACGTCTCTACGTAAAGACAAGTCGCTCGCGTCTTTGTTCGCCTTGTCGTGTCGACTTCCAATTTTTCTCCCCCTTAGTTCATACTGACATTGCTGCCTCGCAGGAACCTCGGAAGAGTGATGCACCACAGCTTCGGGATGAGTACCGCACGTACAAGATTCTCGTTGGTTGCCGTAAGCCACACCTATTCATCTTCACCATCTCCAACTATACAGACGATTGATGCTAACGCGGCGCGCTTCTTTCTAGCCGGCATTCCCAATGTCTACTACTTCGGACAGGAGGGTCTCCACAACATCCTTGTCATCGACCTGCTCGGACCTTCGCTCGAGGACCTTTTCGACCACTGCGGACGTCGGTTCACCATCAAGACCGTCGTCATGGTCGCCAAGCAGATGCTTTCTCGAGTCCAGACGATACACGAAAAGAACCTCATCTACCGTGATATCAAGCCCGACAACTTTTTGATCGGGCGACCAGGAACCAAGGCATCCAACGTCATCCACGTGGTCGACTTCGGTATGGCTAAGCAATACCGAGACCCCAAGACCAAGCAGCACATCCCCTACCGTGAGCGCAAGTCGCTGTCCGGTACTGCCCGTTACATGAGTATCAACACGCATCTTGGCCGCGAACAGTCTCGACGAGATGACCTGGAGGCTCTTGGCCACGTTTTCATGTACTTCCTGCGTGGCGGTCTCCCCTGGCAGGGCCTGAAAGCTGCTACTAACAAGCAAAAATATGAAAAGATTGGTGAGAAGAAGCAGACCACTGCCATCAAGGATCTCTGCGAGGGCTTCCCTGAGGAGTTCAACAAGTACCTGACATACGTCCGAAACCTTGGTTTCGAGGACACACCCGACTACGATTACCTTCGAGAGCTCTTCACCCAGGCCTTGAAGAACGCCGGCGACGTCGAGGATGGCGAGTACGACTGGATGAAGATTAGCAAAGATTCGGGAAAGGGGTGGGACTCGATGAAGAATCATGGCGCCGCATACTTGCACAACCCAAACGCGCGCCCCGGTCCTTCTCAAATGGAGCTGCACAGTGGTCATCGTCCTGGGAATACCAGCTCTCAACAGCAGGCTCAGAATCTCACTGTCGGCCGTTTAAACGCCGCGCAGCCCCCTCCTCCTTCGCCGATCAAGCAGATGGGGAGCAAGAGAGATCGACCAAACGCCCCCGGCGCACTGCCAGCCCAGCGGATGAGTGGAACAGGTCTTCGCGAAATGGGTACCCCCACTGGCTCAACTCAGGCCCAGTTCCAGAACAGCACCCAGAACCTCCCCCAGCCGGTAACGAGCCAGCAGGGCCCCATGACGGCAGCCGGCCAGCCTAGTGCGCGACCCGCCGAGGCCCAGCAGCCCAGCGGATTCCAGAAGTTCATGAAGACCATTTGCTGTGGCTAAAGCGGGCGTTGTTTGTGTTTTTTTGCGAGTTTTTCGGGATTTATTTAGTACCATGCATGGCTGGCGACGTTGTACCCCGACAAATCATGTCGACGCCCCTCTTAATTCTACTGGAGAGATTGATTCCTTGAAGCAAACAGAAAAAAAAAACCAAACCTGCTGGTGAGACGGACATTTTGTTCTCTGTATCCAGACGACTGCGACCCAAGCCAAATACTAGATGGCAGAAGAGAGCTGCAGGGCCTGGACCTGAGGAAGGCGATGGACCGTTCAAAGCGAAAGACACCCCCGGCTTGGAAACAGAATAGCGAATCGATTTACTCCATACTTTCACCACATCCATGTCATACCACCTACCTACCACTCAATAGAAGAACCGCGGCATTGATGGGAGCGCGTGTCCATTACGACCAACCGAGAAGGAGTTGCGAGAGAGAAAAAAACGACAGACGGATACTGGTCTTGATTTTTTGGTTGCACCTTTTTTCTTTTTCTTTTTTCCTTTTTTTCCATATTATTATTTCCTTTTTTTTTTCTTTTTCTTATGTCTGACATTCCATTACGACACCATACTACACCACTTTCGATGTGCAGCGCAGCAAGGCGCAGGATGGTCACGAAGGGCAGCATTGGGTCTGGTCCAGGTGTGCTTTTCTTTTTACTCTATTTGCGCCGTCTATATAATAAGTCTTGCGAATCATGGAGAGGCGGAGAATGAAATAGAAGCAAGGAAAGAGGAGCGAGTGACGAGCTGGGCATGGATGTGTATAGAGAGAGACGAGGTCGAGGTAGTAGCAGCATTTCGCGTGTGACAGTTCAGAAATTGGCGAGCTTTGTACGGAGAGAGAAGATGTCTTTTGAGAGTTTGGGATCCGTCATTAGGTAGGGAGTTATTCATCGGTATACCTTGTAATGGAATTAGGATTGTCCAAAAAAGTGTGTGAGGATGCAGCAAAACTTGGTAAATTTATTAAAAAAAAATCAACTGGAACAATTACTATATCGAACATTTTTCATTTCTTTCAATTTGCCGTAACTACGCTACGCATCATACATTAAGTAAATGGACAGACCACCTCACCCTTTCACCGCACACTTGATATGTACTTGGATGCAGTGGGTTTCTTGACGGTTTAGATGTGGAACGAAACGACGGAGGTTGTTTATCGTATTTCGAACATTTTCCTTCTTCTTGACTCACACCATATTGTTTTTGATAAAAAGTTATCCTTGCTCCCAAAAGACCACCTTCTTCCTACTCCAAGCTCTATTTGCCGCTTCTAGTTTTGTATCCCTTCTCAAGTAAGCTTTTGCTTGATGAAGAATGAGCGTAGATGTGAGAGTTGCCATGCGCAGGTAGCGCCGAGGACGACGAGTTGGATGATGATCCAGCGGACGACGCGGGCGTTTGTAGATTCGGACTGGTCTCTGAACTCGGCTTCTCGTTCCTGAAGATGGGAGTTTGTGTAAGCATCTAACATGTCATAAAATGCACTGAGGGGGTACTGACTCTTTGGAAAACCTGTTCCCTGCGAATGTCGTTCAGCCTGGCATTGAGGTCCTTGACGCGGGTAGTAATGTCCTGCAGCTTCTCCTTGTCGTCGCTCTCGATCTGGTTGGTCTCGCCAATGACCATGTCGAGGCGCAGCTTGATGCCGCCGTTGTAGTTTGCCATGGAAAGCCAACCGGGCCGGCCGCTGCTGGAGGAGGGCGTGAAGCAGATCTTGTGGTCGCCCGCGTCGGCGGCGGAGAAGGTGAAGCGGCCGGAGGAGGTGCCTCGCTGGGAGACGACACGGTGGTTGTTGTCGAAGATTTCCTGCCCATTTGTTTTAGCTAGTTTGTTCTCCAATCCAAATTACCCTTCCTGGGAACAACAATGGATGGAGAAAGTACATACATCGACGGTGATGTAGATGGTGATGCCTTGGTGTTCCTGCCACTGGTTCGCCCGGTCGTCCCACTCCGAGGCAGAGTAGTGGCCCACGACCAGAGTGTCCTTGGGAAGCTCTTCGTAGAAGCACTTGGGGGTGCCGCCGTCGATGAAGAAGTACAGAGCTTGCGCCGCAGCCACAAAGGTGGCCAGAGAGAAGAGGGACCTCATCTTTGTTGTGTTGTTTCGCGAGGGGAGCTGCTGTGTAGTGGTGATGTGTTATAAACCGGGGGGCGGGTGAAAGCTGTCTTTTACACCGAATCTCCGCTGTGGAATTTGCGGTTTCTCGTGCAATAGTAAAAAGGCACAATCCCAGCAATTGAAGCCCGTTTCCGCCTGGTTGTGGAAGAAGAAAAAAAGACGGCGCAATTGGCGGGTTGAGCGTCTGTCTCCCTTTGGTCAACTTGCACTTTCGTCCCTCCTTCGGCGAAGCTGCCACGTTCAGAAAATCCAGGGGTCTGTACCAGCACCGGCGCGGGTCACGTGCACTCGACCAGCTGCCCAAACGCGCTTTTCCAGACTTTCAAGCTTGCTGCAAACCATCAGCCTTGCACGATTATTCCAACTACTCTTGATGATTTCTTGTTTTCATCGATAACCGCTGCATTTGCATCGGACCGCGACTTATCGCTATAAATTGAAGCAACCGATAACGCATCTACTTCCGATCGAAACTCGATTTATTTGCTCGCGGGCTTGGAGAGAAACAAAGCGATGACGGCATAAACCCAGTCCTCCAAACTTTCCTCTTACAAAAACTGCCGATCATCTCTACCACAATGACATCCTCCGACGTCCGCGACGTGCTCAACCTCCCCGATGGCGCTGCCGGCGGCCCTCGTCCCTCCAAGAAGGCAAAAATCACCGCCCCGCGCCCCAATCTCAAAGGTCTCGCGCGCGAGGTGCACAACCTTGGCGGCGACAACCCCATCGCCATTGTTCCGGAGGTCACGCAGTTCAAGAAGCGCCGGTTCGTTAGTCGTAAGCCGGCCGCACGATGGGAGCTGCGACAGTTTGCCAATTCTGGGAGGAAAGATGAGAGCCTGGTTCTGAGGCACTGGAGGAGGGTTGAAGAAGGGAAGCAGTCCTCTTCAGCGGCGGGAGAGGGCAATGTGCCGGAGACAGAGGATGTTGAAGATTCCTTGTATGCAAAGTATAATGTTCAAGTCTCTGTGCCTCAGTACAATGAGGACCAGTATCATCAAGTCCTGGAGAATCCCGACTGGTCCAAGGAAGAAACAGACTACTTGATGGAGTTGGTGCGAGACTTTGATATCAGATGGCCCCTGATCTGGGATCGCTACGAATGGAGTCCGCCAGCTACGAATGGAGAGGCCGATGCCGATGGTGACGAGAGTAAGGCTATTGTGCCAGCTACGCGGTCTCGGTCGATGGAGGACCTCAAGGCGAGATATTACGAAGTGGCATCCAGAATGATGGCCGTCCAGAAACCAGTCCAATACATGACACAGCCCGAGTTTGCGCTCCATGAGTTGATGGCGCACTTCAACCCCCAACAGGAAAAGCTGCGCAAGGATTTCGCCCTGAATTCCTTTGGGAGGTCTCGCGAAGAGGCTCGCGAGGAAGAATCGCTACTATTGGAGATTAAACGAATCTTGGCCCGAAGTGATAGGTTCAACGAAGAACGGAGGGAGCTGTACAATCGCCTGGACTATCCTCATGCAGAGCAAGATATCAACACTTTTAAGTCATCGGCTGGTTTACAGACATTGCTGCAAAACTTGATGACCGCCGACAAGTCTAAGAAACGAAAGTCTATTATGGGTGCTGAAGTGCCTACGCCCTCAGGCCAGCCCACGCCGCAGCAGGCAGCTCCAGAAAATGGAAGACGTGACAGCGCTGCAGCTTCTTCCGGACCACGGGAGTCGGGTGCGTCAACGGCGACGTCCTCTGCACACAAGAAATCACAGTCTCAATCACAGCAACAAATCCAACAGCAACAGGCTCAGCAACAGGCTCAACAACAGCAATCACAACAGCAACAGCTGCAAGAGCGCAAGAAACTTACCGAGCACGAGGAGATTATCTACGGTGTCACGCATCATGATCGCCTGGGCTCTGGTCCTACATTCCGGACAGAAAAGATTAACAAGCTGTTTTCTCACAAGTCCAACCAGCAGCAGTTGCGTATCACCAACACCCTCAACGAGCTGGATGTTCCTGCCAAGCTGGCTATGCCTACGGCGGCGACAACGCATGCCTTTGAACAGCTCTTGGCATCTGTGAATAGCCTTCTCGATGCTCGCAAGATTACAGACAAGATTGACGCAGAGATTAAACTCGAACTCGCTAAGAAGGCTGAGCGAGAAAAGGCTCTGGGTAATCAAGACGCTGAAAAGTCTGCAGACGCTGATGAGGATGCCAAAGACGAATCGGCGGAGGCAGATGAGCCCTCCAAGGACAATGATGAAGACGGTGCTGCAACACATCCCGAGGACGATGAAAAGCAGCAAGATGAGGACGCAGCGCCTTCTGACGAAGCAACTGCCCAGCCATCCGTGGAACAGGACGATGACAATGCGGACCAAGGGAAAGACGGTGGTGTTACCACGCGCAAGCGAAGCGCTAGTGTGTTGAGCTCCGTGAGCGACAAGAGTTTGAAGAGGCAGAAGAAATGATGATGATGATACTGAGTACCTCTCGTGTACCGGTACTTTGCCCTACGCGCCCATTTCCCAACATCTTGTTCCTGTTCCATCTGAATGACAGGGAGATAACCCTGTTCGTGGGGATGAATTAGAGAAAGCAAACTTGCAGAACCCTGGAAGCGAGATCATCTTAGATTGTGGCGCCCTAAAGCCGGACAGACGCTCCATGTAGCGCGGCATGAAAATCGTTATCTGCAAGATTTTTAGCTGCTACCGATGTGATGGCATGGTTATTCACAGCGCTTGTGCAAGATGAAGTATGGATCCATGAAACAAACGACTACTGTGTTAAGACTTCGATGAGCCCAAGCGCTTCTGCCTTGGAAACAAGTTCTTACGGGGTGCCCCCCCCCCTCCTTCGGCTTCAACGAACTAAAGAAGCGCCATGGTCGCAGAGCTGGTCGTGAGATATGGGAGGAGCATGCAGGTTCCCCAACGTATGGTGACGTATTAGCGGGCGCGTGCTCATCAGGGGAAGGAAGCTATTCGCAAAATGGCGGTATCTACTATTGTGTGGCCGGCGTATAAGCAAGAAACGGGAATGAACAAGGGAGGGGGGGTTCCGCATGAAACAGCATTATTCCGCAGAGCACATGTACATAGGATACGGGGGTTGATTGGGAGGAACGAGGAACGAGTGGCTAGAAAAGAGCTCAAAGGGGAGACAAGAGCGTCGCTGACGGGTTCATGAATGATGTCTCATTAAAGCTCATGCTACTTTTAGACACCTGCATTGAGGCTACATCTTAATATAGCAACAACATCTCTAAAAATAACACATGCCCCTGATCTCGCGTGGAATAAAAAGATCGAGATGGCTCTATCTGGGTTCATAAACTAGCATCTGGAGGGGGTTCAAGGGGGGAAACAAGGGAAGATGGAGGGGCGTGTACTGTAGGTAGGTACAAGTATGATGCATCAAGAATCACGGCGGTACCACGAACACGGAATGGGGAATTCAGGAACCACCAGTCCAGTTCAGGGGAATTGCTCGCGATGCATGATCAAGGTGGGACTTTGTTTGGCGGCAAAGACAGAAATAGAAGCGGATGAATGAACCGCTACTGGCATATGCCGAGTGGTCTTCTCTTCAACAAGGGGAGGTGGAGAAGGAAGACGTGCCCGGCGTCTCCATCACGACAAGTGGAATGGTTCATGGGATGGGCGGGTAAGGAGCAAACCACGATGGTTGTTGGTGTTGTTGTTGGCGGGAACGGGGAGTGATGGTAATTAGGAGGGGCGGCAACATGCAAGGTCCCAAGGAACGATGCCTTGCATGAGCATGGGCGATAAAAATAGCAAAAGAGAATGTTACCCTCTTTCTTGCTCCTGGAGCTTAAAACGACGGGGGGATGAACAATATTGTTGAAGATTGGAAGCGCTGAAAGAGAAAAGAATCGTTCTAGAAGAAGCTGCCGGTCCTATTCGCGAGCGCTTAGGATTAGCTGAGCGGCTATTTCGAGGGTTACCATTGGTCAAGCCGGGTGTGGGGGTGGAGAGGAAATATACATAAATAGATTTTGAAGCTTGAGTTGAGCATTTAGTTGATTTTTGATATAGTTGCCATGCCAAGGGGGAAAAAAAAAGGATATTTGATCCGATGAACCTTGTCGACTGGTGCTATTTTTGGGCCATGAAGTTGTCTGGATGAAGAGAAATGCACGCTTGTTGCTGCGTGTTGGAGAGAGGATGAGAAACGGTGAGATGACGTGCTGTGATTGGCGGTGGATTTGATGGACGTTGATGTGCGTGCACGGGGCATTTTGAATATGTGCTTATTGCAGGTGGGTGGTTGGTCATCGAAAAAAGACTTCATTGGCAGGTCACACGTAGATAGATTGAAATATATAGACTGGGCAGCTTGTTCCGTTTGGATCCCCTCAGTTGATGAGCTTGACGTGATTTCCTGGATACCTGTACGGATACTGTAGATTGAATTAGCAGCCACCAACTACTCGTACTAATACCTGAGTCAGCGTCACCCAGGGCGCCGTAAGATGCTAAACTCTGCTCCCGGTTCTCCGTCCCTGGCTCGACTCGATTTGTCCGATGGCCCTGGGGTAGCGCTACTGGTACTTTGTACGCGCTTTCGGCAGTGGTTTCCTGATTGAAGCAAGGGTCCAGGTCCAGGTCCAGCAGCTTGCGCAATACATACGATACGAACCAGACGCTGTGCGGAGAGCATCGGTGTTGGCGCACAAAAGTAGAAGTAGGAATCGCATCTTCTTTGTCTTGTCTGGTGCGTGTGAAGAAACGATTTTCCGGCCCGGCTGCTCCCTTGTCCGCTGCGCGCTTGCAACTTAATTTTAGCCTCGCTAAAGCAGAGACACACAGACCCATGGCTGCAATCTTCAACCAACCGCACACGCCCCCAATCCCCACTGTTTCTTTTTTGGGGCCTCAATTCGTCCACTCTGGTCTATTGTTAGATTGTTAGTTCTGCGGCTTCACTGTCCTGTACTGTGCGGTGCAGCTGGAAGAGCAAATTACAGGCACCAGACTGGACTCACCTCGATCCAACAGCTCGCCGCTAAGGCAGTCCGTCGCAAAAGGATGAGTACAGCAGTTGTAGCCTCTAAGAGCACTGGCTTTAATGCCCCCCCTTCTCCTCTCTCCCCTCTATTTGGCTTCCATTCGATTCTGATGCCGAGCCAGCACCAACGGAGCCTCGCCTGTTGGTTCTCGACACTGGGCACATGGCTGCCAGGATATGCGTCTTATCTCGCATGCCGTCGTGCCTGGGACCTGGTAAAACGAACAGACAGTTGAGCCCACACAATAATCCAGATGCAGCCGCTCCGCTTGCTTGCTTGCTCCCTCTCGTACCTAGGCTTCTGTCAGTTTCAGTATTACACGACTAATAATGGCAATATCGTCGTTCCCTCAGGCGTCTTATCCCATCTGGGTATAGAACTGTAAGCCCAACATCTTGCCAGCCGTTGGATCGGAGCTGAAAGAACCCTGTCGGAATCTTTCAAGCCGTGATTATGACAAGATACTTTGTCGCAATGGTGGCGCTACCTTGCTTATGGGGAAACAAAGCAAAGGTGTGGTAATGCTATCGGCGACATATCTCACTGTCTTTGGTGAAAAGATGCCTGCCGTCTTGGCTGCTTCCTTGTTTGCCCACGGCTTTGGGAGGCATAGTCTGATTGGGGTTTATAACATATTACACATTGCACCGTGTAACGACGTCGTCACCACCTTTGTAATCCATAGGAACAATGTGCCACTTCGTCCATAGATTCAGTACTGTTGTGATCGCCTATGTTGCCTGTTAAATGTAGATACACTGCCTAGCATTGGCAACACTCGTGCTCCGGCTAGACCAGATGCACAATGGCACCTGGTGACTCTGTTGCCCTACTGCATGCGTTTTACTTCGGAGCCTTCAGGTAAGTAGAGGCAGCGGGAGAGTTGACTCCTCGAAAGAGACAGCTGGAAATGGAGCTTTCCAAAGTCGTTGAATCCATCATAGCCAGAGTGACCGGCGTTAAGCATCAGCATCGGCGCCCTTGAGATCGGTACTCGTAAACTGAACGTCAACCTGGGACGGCGAGTGGGCCTCTATCCACAAGAACGGAACATATTTTGTGACGACCCTGATCCTTCGGGACGCTAGAGTATAGTTTGCTGCTCGTTGCAGGAGGTTGCGAAGGAAACATTGCAGATTAGCAGCTAGCTCGGCCACAGCGCAGTTGCCCAATTTTCACCAGCATTCAAACAATTGATCCATTGTAGCTAACAGGTAGCCGCTGAGTGGGTTTGCTCCAGCGGTTATCTTGGCGGCATAAAGAGGGCATGAGAAAGGTGCCCAGTTTGGCATCCTTTTCTCGGCACAGGCCCTTCCGGCGGTGTGATATCTCAGCATCTTCGCAGCCAGGCGTTTCAAGCCGAAACAAGCCACGAATTGTCTGGCAAAGCTTCTACATGCCGTGTTCAGCCATGTGTTACCACGAGCCCAATGTCGACCCTCAAAGGATTTGGTGTGGCGTGCTGCGCAAACTGTACTAGTCTTCACGGCCAAGCAATCCTTTGGGTTAGCCGTGCCAGCGTTCAACAGCGCGGGCAATCAATTGATTGATGCGACGAGGAGCTATATTATATGCCTGATGCTGGCGGATGGCCGGCGGGCACTGTGCTCTAGTCTGGGCGGCTCTTTAACGGAAAGCATCTTGGGTAACTGTGTAAGCCAGTTCTGCTCTTGGCATGAAAAACAGCCAAGACAAACCTCGTGCGCGATTCTCGAGGAATTCGTGCGAGGCGCTCTATCAATCTGCCGCAGATCTGATCAGTGGCTTGAGGGCTCCGGGGTTTTCTTTGAGCCTTATAGCAGTAGGCAGCTGTAGCGCGCCCCGTCTGTAATGAGACGCTGTGAAGCATCCTACGCTGGGCTCAACCGTGCCACAGTCGCCGGAGGGCGCTGAAGAAGAAGCGAAGGCTAGCGCTAGTGGAACAGCGGTGCACATTCAGCGGGTGAAGAGGTCGGGCGTACGTGGCCTGACACAGCCGCGGGCGGCGGCGGCGATACGAGACGGTGCTAAACGCGGCGTTAATCAGCCAAGCTGCTTGACGACCATTCCCTAGTACCAGAGTTCCTATTGGCCATCAGGGTCGGACAACAGCCGATGCCCTTGTGGCATGTCGTCAAGGCAGTTCTGGCCCCTGCCTACGAATCTGGGCATGGCCGAATTGAATACTGGGCTTTTCGAGCCGCCATTCTGGTTTCTGGTAACCGGCTCGTAGTATCAGTTGAATTACCGAGAGCGTGCATTCACACGCGGATAGCCAGAGGCTATGACGCCTTGCTTCTTGGTGGGCCTGACTAAATGTTGTATTTGCACAGGCACCTGGCGCTGGTAGGCAAGCTGACGTTTGTGGCGGACCGCTATGAGAGAGCACGGAAGTGCAAGCAGGCAGGCAGGCAGGCTCTGGTGACGATGAGCCTATCAACTTATCCGCAAACCCTGTCCATTCAGTGTCATGGCTGGTACGAGTACTCATAAGGCGTCTGTTAGGGTTCTTGTCCCACTTCGATGACAGAAGCGGGCAAGATCTGGGATCAGATGCCTTTTCACGATCCCGGTATACACCGGCGACAGGTGCGAGTGCTGTAGCAAGGCCGAACAGGCTGGCTCTGACAGGCGAGCCGGTGTGACCATCACCTACAGGTGCCGTGTACCAAGGAGCCAGAGCCCGAGTGCTGTACGATGGTTTCGAGACGAGACGCCCTTCTATTCCGCCGATTTCTCGGACATAGTCGTCCACAGACCGATCTACTCGGATGCTGCAAGCACAGGTGACGGCCATATGTGCCCTTTGGATCGGGTATAGGCCGCGTTCACGCGGATAGCTGCTCACATTTGTGGCCAGCGACTGGCGGGATAGACGGCGAAAGCCCTGTGATAATTGGTGGCGCCTGGAGCTGGAGGCGGCCATGGATTGGCTCTACAGGCGTAGGCGGACGCCGCGCGTTTCCGCATCAGGGTCTTGAAATCGGGTCGTGCTGGTTGGAATGGAGACTTGGGGACGATGGCGGCCGCGGCTCGCCTTTGGGAGGGTGGCACCCCTTGCGATGGCACCCGGATCGGTTGGGCGCAAAGGTGGAACAGTGCTCCGTGGGAAGGGATTGAGATGGGCGCAGCAGCGACAGGCCTGGGAGCCGAACAGGGGACAAACTGCGATGATGCATAAGAAGCAGAGGCAAAGCGTGCAGTTTAGAGCGTACTCGTATGGAGCGTTGGGAGCGTATCCAATCCGATCCCTTGTCGGCCTGGTCCCGGAGGCAAAACTGGATCTACTGGTATAGTTTTGGCATCACAGGCCCGTACGGAGAGTATTTTTGAAGCGTCGTGAGGGATGAATTATGCTGAGAGGAGATGGATAGAGCGATAGAAACAAGTTGGCCCAGGAAGCTTGGTAATGCGTAGTAAGTGCGTTGTGTATATGAGAGAGTACGTGGTGTTTTTGCAAAGTGCCCAAGCGGAAAAAAAATGTTCGTCCTTGTTGGGCCGTTGGGGTGGGAAGGAGCCCACGGCGATGTTCGAACGGTCTCGAGACCGTTCTTTCCTGACGCTGTTGGCACTACAGCACGGCGTCCATGCCAACTTTAGTAACAACTTGAATATTACGGTTGCCACTGCTACTTACCAGGTACCAGCCTTGATCGCGGCGACGGTAGCGCAGACGAGTATGACTGGTATTACCAGAGGTAACTGCTGGGTATATCCCGTAGGATACTATTTCGAGCCCTTGCTCAGCAGATTCCCCCCATGCTTTTCCTTACCTTACCTAGCACTCTTCGCCCTCCAGAGAACCCCCGTCCAAAGCAATTCAGCCATGGTTCGACGTGAGCACCAATGGAGCAGCAGATTCATATCTTGTACGTACATGCATTTCGTCATTCCTGGTGCGTGGGCTTACGATACATGGACTCATACTCATACTTGCGCAAAGCAGGAACAAACAGCGGCGGCATCATCCCAATCGCTTCCCCGGCGCACTCGATTCGAACGAAAAGAACGCTAGAAGACGGGCCAGGCGGCTTGGAAGACGGACACATTACATTGGAACAGAACTTGCGCCGTCCAGGTTCCGCGCGCTGCGCTCACTCCTCTGCGCACCAGTCGCAAGTAGTCTGTGGTAACCGAGAGAGCGGAGCCGCGGCAACACCGCTTACTGCGGTCACACCCATCTCCACCCCGGGGCGAATCGTGCTCGTTGCGAAACGACACTCGCGCTCAAATCTCGTCAGGACCTGCTGGGCCGGGCTCTGCAAAGCTTAGCACAGAGTGGGGGAGAGAGGCCAGGTGCCAGGCCAGGCCAAACCACCGGACATGTCACGGCTAGACCCCCTTGCTACCCGCTGCCAGCTTTCTTTTGGTGCGAGCAGTTCAGACTCGATGTTGCGCCCAAGCCCAAGACGCCTCTGCTCCGTGATGACGCTGTTGATGGGGCAAGCTGAGCCACGGGCGAGCGCTATCCGTACGAGCACTCAGACGGCGACCAAGACCAAGGTCTCTGGGTGATTTGTGTTCGTCTGTGTGCGAATACCATCATATCATGGTTTCCAAGAGACAATCTGGAGCACGCCCCCTCCATCGCGGAACACCGCTCCCTTGTTGGACCTCCGTGAGCGTAACCGAAAACTGCCGCCTCTGGGATTGCATATCCGTCTCGCTGGCTTTGTCTTACACTGGGACTGGGACTGGCCATCGCACCACACCCTCCTACCATGGAGTTCGGAGGGCTCATGCGGCATCCACTCACACTTGCGCCTTCGCGCGCATGTACGAGTACTTACACACTTCTGCACTGTCCCAAGCACCTGCGCACCTGCACTACGAGTAGTACCACGCAATTTAGCAGCTTAGCAGTGATGTGGCTTTGGGCTGAGGCCCTGGCGCTCTGGCGAATTGCCACATGCGATGGCAGCCAGGTACCAGGGAGCTAGGTTCAAGGTTGCTGGGTTTGGACTAGCAGCGCTGCTACTACATGCAACGGGCGATTGTCGCTCTGGGAGAGGTGTTGGCGCATTCGGTTGGGTCCAGCGAGAAGCGCCGCCTATTAGCTCCCACGCTGGCCATGGGCCAAGTATTGGCTGTGACGCTTTCTCCATTCGCCGGACTGTGCTTTGTGTGCTCGTACATACAGTACGGTGCCCGTCCGTCGAACGCGGGAGGGGGGTGGCCCTGGGGCCTGGAGGTGATGGCTGGGCTGGGTTGAGCGATCGACTGCAAAACGCTGCTTAGTTCTCGTACAGACTGCTCGACGACTGGTGGCATGGCATGCCCATCCCATCTGGCCGTTCCCCAGGCCATGGCATAATCCACGGCGAGGCCCCATCATGTGCGTCCTTTTGATGCCCCGTCCGCGACCAACCCCGTGCCTTGGATGCATGCACTTGTACGGTGCCTGGCTTTGCCCATGTTGGCAACAAGGACTGGACATTCTGTCACTTTGTGTACCTGTACGAACAGTACTTCGTACATGCGTCAAAAGAGCCGCTTTCCCTAGGTGCATTTCGGTACATTTCCGGGTCTCTTTTGCGGACGTGGATCCTGTGTGTTTCTCGCCTGGCCTCAAAGGACCACCAAGTTCAACAACCATATCTCCATATGTTCCCCTCTCTCAGCCCACGTTGCCTCTGTGTCCCTGGAATTGATCCGCAAGCCTTCCCTTTCCTCCTCTCTCCTCTCCTCTCCCATCCCCATCCTCATCCTCCCCTACGCTTCCCCTTGGAGGGCATTTGGTGCTTGCAGCGCATTACTTGTGGTTGCCTACCTGCGCCTTGTCGGCTATTCCGTATTCCTTACGCATTGGCCGCTGCTCTGCGCTGCTTGAACCCTAACAACTTGCTGTCATCTGTCGCTGGCGATAGATTCTTACAAGCAGACAGACGACATCCTGCACTCAACTCTTCATCGTTGATATACGAGACGGTACAAGAATTGCACGGCCAAATAGTTGCCAAGTTCCCCATTTTCCGAGTACAGTACAGGTACACGCCTCCAGGTCCGCTGAACTGAACTGGCCACCCCCCCTTGACTAGCAGGCGCAGCATAATCGCGCGTGTAAAAAAAAAAAAAGCTACCTAAGCCCCCCAAGCGCGACTTAGAAACTTCGGCCAGGCCCCCAGCACTTCCGCCTCAACACCCTTCTCTCACCTCCCACTCCGGCTCCTCGACAACTGCACGCAGCAAATCTCTTTGGACTCGGGCCCGTCAAACGGCTTGCGCAACTCGGCCGTCGCCCAGCACCATCGAATTTTCGACGAGGATCCAAAAGGGCATCCAAAGGGCAAGAAGCTGTTCATCATCAAGCCGCATTGAACTGCAGCCGGCCCTGATTCGCTCGCTCACTCACTCGTTTGCGCGTGCTCGCGCTCTCACCTGCGTTGGCCACAGTCAGCTCTGCACTCACTTTACCGCGGCGACAGCAACGAGCCTTGGTTTTTTTTTCCGGCGAGAATTTCTGCAGGTTTGAGATTCTCTGCCGCGCGCCTTAATCTTTTTTCTTTCGCTTTTGGTGGGAGTGTGAATTTCGCTGCATAGCGGTGCCCGCTTGGATCTACTGGATCTACTCGCCCCAGTCTCACTTGCCCAGCTTTTGGTAGAGCTCACAGCTCGGGACTTCTAATAGCACGGCAATCGCGATTTCGAAGACTCAATACTCTTAAGGCGTCTTTTCTTTGGAACTCACTTTGTTGAAGCGAAAGCTATTAACTTTCCTCACCACCACTAATATTGAACAAACACACTGTGCTCAGTGCCAAAAGAAACCGCTGCCAATACTTGTTTAACACACGGGTTCCCAACTTTGCATTGGTCGAAATCTTACCCTTCAGCTTTTCTTTTGTGTCTAGTGTGCTGTGTGAGCGTCGACGGCTATACTGCTACTGACACTTTCACCCAACATGTCTACCTTCACTGCCCTCAATGGCGCTTCATCAAAGCTGACAGAGTCTCCGGCGGCGCCGGGAGATAAAAGCTCTGTACCAGAAGATCGTCTCGCCGGTTCAGCAGCAACCGCATCGGGATCAGCAGCCCCTGAACCATCAACAACGTCTCAAAGAGAGTCTTGGACTCCTCAAAGTGTGGAGAGGACTATTCACGTCGCAACCTATCCTCCAGAAATCGAAGGATCACATAAGCGTAAGCGTTCTGGATCCGTCGATATCCGGAGAGATGGTCCAGCACAAGAGCGCACCCCAGAAACCGCAACCGCTCCACCACACGAGGCTCGCGATCACTATGGCACCCCACAGAGAGACTACCGACCCTATGGTGATGAGCAGAGGGACCGCGACAAGGAATTGTGGTACTCACATCAATCTCGGGATGAGAGAAATCCCTACGAGACGCAGCAGAACTCGGCAATTTCGACACAAAGCAACTCGGAGGAGCAGATCGGAGAAGCCTTGAGGCGAGCTACCGGCCAAATGGATCATAGCGACTACGCTGGCACAAGCCCTGATGGCGATGATCGATCAATTTCTCTTTACGGTGGTTCGTATACTGACCACAGAGGAGACTCGATGCTCCAGCATGATCCGAAGAAGCGGAAGCGCAACTTCAGCAACCGCACGAAAACTGGCTGCCTAACCTGCCGGAAGAGAAAGAAGAAGTGTGACGAACAGAAGCCTGAGTGTAAGTTCCTGCCATAGAGACCTTTTTAACCCCCCTCGTGCTTTCCGCGAGCCTTATTCTTACAACGCCAACAGGCAGTAACTGCATTCGTGGTGCCTTTGTGTGTGCTGGTTATCCGCCACAGAGGGGGCCAGGCTGGCAAAAGCCAGACAGCAAAGCCTCTGCAGTTCCACTCGAATCCAAAGACCCCAGCTACGTGCCCCCTGGTGCGTATGGTATGCCGCAGCCTCATCCGCAGCCTCATCCGCAACCACAATCGCAGCCGCCTCCGCAGCCAGCCTCGGTGCCGGGACCCGGACCAGTGCCCGCCCCCTATGGACCCCAACCTGTGAAACGAGAGTCCGTGTCCCATTACCGCGGCCAGCCTCTCCGGATAGATCCTCCACAGAGCCGGCCAGTCATCATCTCGGACGACGACCGTCCAACGGCATCGACCATACCAAGTGCGTCCGTGACGAGCCCCGACAACAAGCTTTCTGCCCTGCCCTACACCCCCGCCAACGTCTTCCCCACGCCCGTAAGTGCAAACACTCAAGCGCCGCCGTTTGGAGAGAGGATGGCAAAAGAGTATCAGCGGGTGCCTCCGCTGCACGACCTGAGCCGAACCGAGCCTGAAACGCCCCATCCAAGCGCCCATCCAAGCAACCAGCTGCCGCAGATCAACATCCTGCATCCCACGAGGACAAACAGCCCGACGCCTCGGCCCCAGCCACCTGCAACCTCAAATGCACAGATGGCTGCGCAGCTAGCGCTCTCGCACTCGCAGTTTCCTCTTCGACGAACCCAAAAGGAGGAGATGCTTTCGGGAAGGCAGTTTTACCCGTTTGATAAGGAGCTCTGCCTTGAACGAGAGCGATGCGCTGCTGCCTGCTGGAGATTCAACAACCTTACGACACCCCCGACAAATGGTGTGTCTCCCGAGGAACGAGCCCGCCTCTTCCTCGAGATTCTACAGCCTCGAGATCCTGTCCGTGTGTCTCCCACCGAGGCGTCTCCGGTTACCAATGTTGGACGGGTCGGTCGCCATGTTGCTGTTGAAACCCCCTTTGTGTGCGATTATGGCTATAATATTTCTATCGGCAACGACGTCGTCATTGGGCGAAACTGCACCATCAACGATGTCTGCGAGGTCAAGATCGGGGACAACTGTGTCCTCGGTCCCAACGTTAGCATCTTCACTGCCTCCCTTCCCATTGACCCTAAGAAACGTCAAGGAGGACAGGGCCCGCAGTTTGGCAGACCTATTGTCATAGAGCAAGATTGCTGGATTGGTGGCGGTGCCATCATCTTGCCTGGCCGGACCATTGGCAAGGGAAGCACCGTAGGAGCTGGATCTATTGTTACCAAGGTATGTCTGTTTATGCGGCTCGGCACTGAGTGTGGAAATGGACGACATCAGCTAACGAAATACTGTTCTATAGGATGTACCTCCCTTTACTATTGTGGCCGGGAATCCTGCACGCGTACTTCGTGGCATTGCCTCTTAATCCCAGTTTTCTGCTTTCCTTGAGGCGCATGCTTTTGCATCTAACGTTGTGATACCCAAGCGTGCGCGCATAATGAAAACTTGTGTGTAAAACTACGCAGAGATGTTTTATTTTTATTTTTCCTTTATACTCTTTTGTTTTTTCTCATTGCTATACTCCTTGTTTTGTTTCTCTCGTCATTTTTACAGGAATAAGAACGCAAAAAGTCTGAGTCGGCGTTGACGTTTAATGAAACGAACGTGGTACCTCGCGGACACGTGTGCGAAAATGGGAATTTGGGAGAGGCAAACTCATTCGGGACGGGATTAGCTGGGCTGGGCTTGGCTCTGGCGGATTTAAACAGACGGGCCCCTCGGCTGAGGGATGCGATGGAAAGAGGTCAACGGGTGTGTCGGAAATTTGTTTAGCGATGGCTTTTCTTTTTTGTGTGTTTGTTGCTCGAGCTACGAGAAGCACGAATAGTTTGTACTTTGGAGCATGAATAATGTGACTGGTGGTCCTGTTTGGACAGGCTGTGAGACTTTTTTTTCTTTTCTTTTTTCTTCCTTTTCCTTTTGCTAGTTGTTTTTGTGTGAAGTTTGCTTAAGATGATTCGTGTCTATTGATTGTTTCTTTTGTTTCATTGAGCACAGCGTCTGGATTAGAATGAGACCAATCAGATATATAAACCCGTTTATCAAATGCCATGAATTGCAAAGCATGCTTCCTCTTTGCTAGCCAAAAGCGGTATTGATGTGAATGTTCGTCATAAATAGCATCCATGATGCCTATGATATGGGTATCGAGACTATCATGAATACCGTAGTTGGTCAGTGATGATCCAAATAAATGTAGATGTACAGTTCTCAGCATCGTGACCACTCTTTTACTTACGAAGTACTCTTTCTTGGATCTCTTCTTTGACATTGTTCCCAACTGAAGGATAGGATGAGGTAGGGTGAAAAAGAACAAGAAGGTCTATAAGCTCGTATCGGAAAAGTACTGTCTCCATTGTCTAGAATCGGACGATTGGATGTATTGGTCGAGAGAGCTCTAAGCCTGGCCGTTAACACAAAACGCAACATGGGAGAAGCCAAACAAATGAGAATTGGAAAAATAAAAGGGGAAAGGGGAAGGGGAAGGGGAAGGGGTTTGACATACCCAATCAAACGTGTCAATATTGGAAAACATTCCCTCGAAACTAGGCATAGCAACGCTCATATCGTTCCCAAACAGCGCATCATCCGCGTCGGTACCGCCAACAGGTATGATTTGATGCATGGAGTCGTCTGACATTGTAGGAACGCTATCGTAGCTCTGCAGAAGAGAAGAGCTGGGCGTGCTCATCATGGGCCCGGAGTTTGTGGAGGTGGTTGTGGTGGTGGTGCTGGGGGAGTCGATGCGGGTGAGGATGGCGTGGAGGACTCTGGAGGCGTGGAGGGCGTCGGCGGAGGTTGTGCTGCGAGCGGACCAGATGGAGTAGGCTGTGCGGAGGGTGGTTATGCGTTTGAGCCTTTCTTCTGAGCTGGGGATGGTGTCAATATATGTGTGTGTATGTATGTGTTTGGTACGTTTAGGGAGTTATGAGAGGGTCTTACTCTATGTCTGTGGACTCGCTGAGATCGAGGCAGATGATCATTGCTGCGAGCAGGAAATGATGGAGCGTCAGATTAGAAACCATGAATCTATCCTCGTACATCCTCCCCCCTGAGCCAGTCTCTATATCAAGCTCCGCCTGCATCTCCAGTATCATGAGCGCGGACTCCCTGCAAACTTGCCTCGAGGCATTGTACTCGGCATCGTGCTTGTGTGTCGTAAGGTAGGGCCGATGCAGTATACACAAGCTCTTGAGGTACATGAGCTCGAGCATCAGCCGGTGCATTATGGTGTAGTTGGCATCGGTAAAGGCAGTGTTGCGGATGGTGCGGATTCGCAGACACGCCGGCACAGACTCGTGCCATTCTCGCAGCTCCCGGTCGAGAGCAATCGTCTCGGAGTAATGAGCTGGAGCTACGGCAAGGACATGGCGCACAACACGGCGCATGACGTAGCAGAGCTTGGATTTTGTGATGTAGGCGAGGATGGGGAGAGGATCTGTGGGAGGACGGGGCTCAGGCAAGGAGACGCAGTCTTCGTCGAAGTCGTCGTCAGTGAGGTTTGTAGGATAGCCGACATCGCAGGTTTCCTGTGTGATGATGGGAGCCATGCCATTTTGAAAGGAGAACAGCAGGTCAGACGATTGGATCAGGAACCAGGACCGCCGCCGCATCTCGGCTTCGAACGGCGTTATGGCTTTACCGCCGGGCATCTTGGCCGGATCACGATGGTAGCCCTGCTTCTGCGCCAATCGGGCGACCATGCTGTATACTGACCATAATGAGGAATCCGAGTCCATTTTCTGGACGTTGCGCGAGTGGGCGTGCATCAGGAGGGCCTCGACGGAGAAGCGCTTGCCCTTGAGGTACTGGCCGGCGATGAGGCACTGCGCGGCCTTGGCCATGTAGAAGCGCGAGTCTGGCGCTGACGACGGCGACGAAGACGATGAAGACAAGACGTCTGATTCCTTGGTGTTGGCAATCATTGTGCCGATGCTGAGGATGGAGAACATGATGCTGATCCAGAGGAAGCCGGCCGACGAGGGATCCATCCAGAAGGCATCGTACCGGCGCTTGAACTGGTGCGTGTGGACGATGCACACAGCCGTGAACTTTGCCTTGAAGTAGGTCATGATGAGCTTATCTGCGTCCTGCCGCGACGGCAAGCTCTCCATGACCTCCTTGATCGTGATGGGCGGCACGTCTCCCAGCAGAACCTCCGGCTCGGCCGCTTCCTCCGGCGACGACCCGGACTCCTGATCGGCCGCCAGAATGTCCTGGATATCGCGAATACTCTCGACCAACGCCGTCCACGACGTCGCCCCGTGGTAGCTCGTCTCCGGCTGCTCGTCCCTGTCACTTCCCGAGCGCCGCCTCGCCTCGCCATCCGCCTTCTTCTCCGCTAGCCCTCTCACCATCTGCTCCAGCTGGCTGAGCCTCATCTGAACATCTCGCCTGCTGCTCTTATCATACACCGCCGACGACGAAGATGATGTTGCTGAGCCGTACGAGCAGGCCTCGCTGCCGCCGCGCTTCTCGCAGGCGCCGCACGGGTGCTGGCGGTCGCATCGGGACTTGCGGCGCTGGCAGGCCGTGCAGGAGACGGTTTGGCGGCAGCGCTTGACGCGATGGGCGTCGGAGGCGCGGAAGACGGAGGTGAATTGCGAGATGCTGGGGTCGGGCATCAAGGGCTGCGAGGGTTTGGAATTTGCTGAGCTGAGTCAGTTGTGTGAGATGCGGATTGCACGAGGCTGATGATGATGCCTCGGTTAATATGGTGTTGGTGATGGCTTCAAAGATGCTAAAATGTTGTACACGGCGTTTATCAATTGAGAATTATTGAGAATTAAAAGGAAGAGCGGTTTTAGCTCGTTTAAAGACGAAAATCTTTCATCGTCGAGGCTTGGCGACTCGGCCATCAGTGAGATGGAGGATATAATGAGTCTGAGTAAGTCCTAAGTCCGAATTTTTGGACGACGGGCTTTCGCTCTATAACCCCCTAAATGTGGCGGCAACTAATATCGCACCTATAAGAAAAGCAGATAAATCATACTTGGAAAAGATTGGTATAAAATCCCCCTTTAAATCTTGTTTTCCATTCAATAGATGAGAGTGCTCTATTCTATCTGTTCATAATCGCCAATGCCAGAGGTGTGTTATATGGCCCCCCCTTCCCTACTCCATGGTATCATATCATTTCGACGTTATATAGTAAAAGAAGAAAAGAATCCCAAGTAGCGCCGAGAAAATATGCTCAAGTGTACAATCCACGCCGCGTTATTCATACAGATCCTCGCCCGCAATCTTTTGTCTATTCACATCGATGATGCCTTCCATCATCTCCAGTGCCCGTCCCTGGTTCTTCAGCTTCCCAAACGCCTTGAAAGTAAATAGATCAGGCTTGAAGCCTGCCGCCTCCATATCCTGCAAGGTAGACACTGTCTTATTGATGTTCTGCATTGCTGCATACCCCTTTGTAAGAGTGTTCCACGTCACAAGGTTTGGCTCAACGCCCTGTTCTTTCATAACATGAATCACCTGCTCTGCCAATATCCGATCGCCGCTGTTGAAGAGACCGCGCACAAGGATACTGAATGTACACAGGCCGGGGGATGGATGGACTGGAGCTGTGGCGCTTCTCTCAGTACCCTCTGTCGCATTTCTTTGCAAGTGGTCCTTTAGCATGTCTCCAAAAACCTGTAGTGCAGGTCGTGATAACCCTCGTCTTTCCGTCATGGCCATGATGATGGTATCGTGGATAAGGCTGCCCTGGTCTTTGATCAGCTGAGTGGCGAAGCCATCTTTCCCGCCTTGCTCTTCTAGACGAGCCTTGAAGAAGGCATAAAAAGCCATAAGATCATAGGGGTTCTGCAGTGTCTTGACATAGGCTCTCAGCATGATGGCTATCGTTGTTGTATTAGGCTGCAGCTTCGGTTGGTTGCTTGGTGCGGAGAAGGACTTCTCAGTGAGAGGAACAATGGTTTCCAGAAAGTCCCACGTGCGCAGGTCATTGCTGTCAAACTTCTCCCCGTCGTTGCCCGTTGTCTGTGTTAGCATCAGGGGCAAGGAGTCGGGCAGCCACCACTGTAATGGTTCCAGCTCAAACTTCTTTGCATATGCTCGTAGCATTGGACCAAACAAAGGATAGACCCAAGGCACAGCGAATCGCTTCACACGGGATTCCATCTCTGCAAAATAAAACACGGCGTGGAGAGCATTGTTAAGCACATCAACGTAGGGCGCGTTAGCCGCTTTCGCAACATCAAGGCTCTTCGCCACGTTTTCCACTCTGAGGCTCCCCTTGGCACCCCTAAAGATGGTGGACCAGGCTTTGGTATCTAGCTGGACGCCAGACTCGGAAAATAACAATGCTAGCCGTATAGCCTCTTCAACTTCTCCCTGTTGGCATAACGAGTCAAGGAAGGCAGTTGCATTGATGACATTGGGCACGAAACCCCTGTCCATGAGATATTCCAGAGTATCCTTGGCCGAGAAGGGTATGTCGCTCTCTGACGTACCACCATGGGCTATTCGGCAATGCAGCAGCGTAGTAATCGCGCTCGAGGGACTGGGCGCATTGAGATCTATCCCGCTGTCGGCGAGCCCCTTGAGAATCGCAAACGCCGTCTCTTTATGTGCCATGTCACTGGCCAATTTGCCTGCAAACTGTAGCAGCGTGTTTGGGTGCAGCTTAATGTTTGCCCTCTGCAGCATGCTATACAGTTCGTTTGCTTGTTCACTTGGTAGTTTGCGTGCAAAGAGACCGGCTGTTCGCTGCCCAAGGGGCACATGTCCCGTAGGCGCATCCTCCAAAATTTTCGCCACCAATTCCAGCACCTCTTCCGCTCTAGAGGTCCGCTCACGCACGTTTTTAATGCTGCTTAGGCGCAGACGCTGTGCAACAAAGAGGAGCACGTCATTAATGGCATACCCCGGTGGCAAAGGATCTAACGTAGCTTCTAACACCATGTGTGCCTTGTCGGGGCAACGATCCAGCGTCGAAAGCATAACCAAAGGCCACTGTTTGCGGCGGTCTTCCATCTCGAGGGCTTTCCAAGCCTGATGCATATTACGGACACCATTGAGCTCAAAGAGCCACTTTGCATTATCGCGCCATGGCCATGGCAACTTTGGGTCTTCTGGCTTATCTGGTCTGGAAACTTTGAAAAATTTGGTCTTCCAAGATCTAAATTCTTTTCGGGCAGATTGCCGTTGAGATTCGGGATGTCGATGTCGAACGTAGCCCCATTGCGAATGCATCTCTCGCAGGTTCTTTAATTCTCGAGAAGCTTCTCGTGACGGCTCATCTGGTTTCGAAGTTGCCTCGTCCACAGCTGAGAATCGGTTGGTAGGTTGTGCTTTGTGCGCAGGGGAGCGATATAGCCTGTTGTATGTGATCGTGTAACGCCTCTTTCTGACAAAGGAAGGTTGCTTCCGGGAATGTGACTTTGATTTCAACTTTCTTTCGGAATGATTATGATTATTCGAGGGCAGCTGCTTTTTGCGTAGGCCGTTTCTATCTGATCTGGCGACATGGTGTCTCAAGCGAGGCCTGTCTAAGCTGTCTTGGATGTTTCCTCCATCGGTGGCCACCGTCGGGTCGATGGACTCTCGCGGACTTAGAGATGAGGTGAGATATTGCGTCTTCCGAGGTGAAATGCTATTTTCGAAAGACGGGACATATTTCTGCGGAGTGTTCTGCGCTATAGAGCTGAGCGGCCGTAACAGAGGTCGGGCGGCCAAGTGAATCCTCGGCCGAAGAAGACCGGCCGCATATACCGTCGAGCACCTGCATTTTAGGCGGCCGGCGCAGGCCATGAGTGCCGCTGGCATTGCAATGGAACAGTGGCCGACACACGGCTAGCAGTCTGCATGGTGCAATGCTGCGAGGCTCGAATTTTGTTGGTTGATGGTCTTAGCAGTGGTTGGTTGAAATTGAGGCTGTCGCAAAGAATTATTTTAGCAGCGATTTGATGGAAAATGTCCTCGGTCGCTAAAACTCTCGGAGAACAAGCGGCCCTGGCAGGCTTACCGGAGTAATTAGAGCAGGTACCTCCACTGTGTTAAACCGTGCCCCACCAAGCTTGAATTCGCTTTTCCATCCGCATCGCGAAAGTCTCTGAATCGAAATCGAAATCGAAATCGACACAACTGCGCGTTACCACCAGAGCGCTGCAAGATGAATTCCCACAACAGCCTCAGCGCCGCTTCAGACGAGCGAAAAGCGCGTCTGGCGAAGCTCAAAAACCTCAAACGAAAACAACCCATTGACGAGGTCGCCACTCCAGAAGGCGACAGAGAGGCATCACCACCCGAAGCACCTGACGTTGCGAAGCTTCACCTTTCCGGCCGCAACTATGACCCCGAGACAAGAGGCCCCAAGCTCGGATTTGACGCGCCGCCGACGCTCGCCCAAGAAAAACCTACGTTGGAGGAGCAGGCTGCAGAGGTGGAAGCCGAGGTCAGGGAGCAAGCTGCGGAGGAGGCGCGAGACGACAAGGGCCTGGATCTGTTCAAGCTGCAACCGAAGAAGCCGAATTGGGATTTGAAACGGAATCTGGGTAAAAAATTGGAGGTGTTGAATGTGCGGACGGATAACGCAATCGCCAAATTGGTTCGAGAACGAGTTCTGGGTGCTCAAAAGGCGGCCCAGAAGACGGCAGACGCAGGCAACGGCAACCTAGATGGAGACGCTGCTGGCGTTGACGGCATCGCTCTTGTGGAAGGGCTCAGGGTCCGCGAACAAGAAGAGCAGGAAGAAGAACAGAGAGAACGCGAGGAAGAGGAAGCATTGGGTCTGTGAAGGAGGTTGGAATTTGGACGTCCTGTATGTAATTACTTTTATGTTTGCTACTACTATCGCATGGGCCGGAGTTTTTGTTTTTGGACATTACGGCTAATATTTACATTCGGCCAAATTAAGATACCCAATCATCTTCCACCCATATTCATCGACTGAGTCAGTGCTAATCGTTTGCTAAAGGGGCTGAGACTTCGCTCTCGGGGTGCCTCTCTGGGCGGTGCTCTTCCCTGCCCTCCCCCACGCCCGCCGCGACGGCCGCCACGCTGGGGACCGTCTTCATCTCGCCTTCGATACGGCCGATCATCTTGCTGTGGTGATCTCGATCGTGAATCCGACCAGCTTCGCCGCCTGCCGCGGCGTCGCCCGGGCTCCTGGTCACGCTGGCGCTGCAGAGGGGGTGAAATATCGTCTTCCCGGCCATGAGAGGGCTGTCCCCGACGGCCTCTATCTCCTCGTGGGGGATCTTCACGCGAAGGAGACGGGCTATCGCGTGATACCGAACGCCGCTCTCGTCGCGGAGGTGACGGGCTTCGGCTGTAGCTGCCATCACTTGCCAGATCATGGCTGTGTCCCCGTCGGTCAGGAGTAGGAGACCTAGTTCTTCGCCTAGGCGGTGGAGAGCGAGAGTCTCTTGAGGCATCTGTAGAGATGGTTGATACCGAATGTGAAGATACTGATCTTGGGCGCCTGGAACCTGCATCTAGCAGCTCATCCTCGCGCTCCTCAAGCTCTCGCTTCCGTTCCCGCTCAGCCTCAATCTTGGCAAGCTCTTCATCTGCAACACCCTGTCTGCCATGATGTTAGCTGTTTGATCCATCCTAGTGGGTTGGCATGCTGCTCACTTTTTCTCCAAGGGGTTTGGAGTATCACTTGTCAGCTTGGGGACGAGTTTAGGATTGCGAAGCTGCTGTGAGCGCGAGGGCCGAGATACATAAGGCCGTTCTTGCGTGGACGACTTGCACTCATATGAATAATGCCGTGCTAAGCATGTTAGTTCACATAGCCTCATCAAATAATAGGTTGCTGGTACATATCTCGTTTCAAGCATTTTTGGCATTGGACATTGGCTGGTGTCGACCGGCTTGGCCCTCCACGGCCCCTGGACCCGAACATGGTTGATACAGTAAAATATATCAATGTGAAAATCGCGAAGGATTGTGACAAGGCCGATGAATGGTCGTGTTTGGTGACGCGAAGAAAGGCGTTTCAAGTTGAATGAGAAGTGCTCAAACACAGCCTCAGCATGTCTGAGTTCAAATTGGATACTGTCTTAGAGAGAGATACCGATGGGGAGTCTAGTGGAGGTAGTACAGAGTCTTCAGTGGGCTGTTGGTCTGTTCAGCGCGCACGCGAGCCTACAGCCAAGGTACCTGGACTCCAAAGGGAGAACAGCCTTAGACCGCAACAGCTCACGTGACCAGCTGGGCGTCAATGTTGTATCCTGCGAATGTGCAACTGCTAGGTAGGTAGGTACAATTTACAAGAAGAGTATATGTACCTACATATTATATCGAGTTTTGCGTGATTTGACTCCTTGTCTTATTCTTAATTCCTGATGAGACAGAGAGAAAAGGTATTCCTCAAATAACCAAATTGAAAATGTCCTTATGCAGAAGTAGAAGTACCTGAGTTGAAAAAGTCCAAAAAGCAGCGTCTGCCTTACGTAATCACCACACACTTTGCATCTCTGGCGCTGTACCGGCGCTAAGACAATCTGAGCTCCCTCTCGAGATTTGTAACTGCAGATTCTCCTTGCCCTCACCGCGATGACATCGGCCTGAACTGCGACTTGGGCGCTCCGATCTGCTTGTTTTCCCCTCAAGGTTGTGACATAGGCGCTGGGGGAGCCACCCAAACCAAAATCCATCGCTGTAAGTTCACGTTCCGCTGCAAACCCGCAATGTCCACCCCTCTCAGGGATAACCTCGTTTTGGGGCACCCCTCCACAAGAAAGTCCTGTCATCGCCCTGGCCTGCACCGCCAGTGGCCCATTTCCGTCGAGCGCGCAGCAGGCTGATTGACTGACTGCTCCTCCAGGCTGCGAGGTGAATCCGATCTTCCAGTACGCCTCCCCGGCCCCTCGAACCGACGCTGAGAAAATCTTGATTCGTCTCGTCTCGCCTCGCCTCGCCTCGCCGCTCGCCAAGACATTGACCAACTTACAACAATGTACTTCCTACTACGACAATGAGCACCTGCACTCTGTTCTTGATCTTCTGGCTCGTTCCCATTGATTCTGCTTCTTGATCTTGTCTTGTCTACGGTCTTTCCCGCCCACTTTCGATCGATTTCGGCATCAGTCGTCGGGCGCCTTTTGGATTGCGACGCCAACCGTCGAAAAAACGAAAAGAAAAAAAACGTTCCTTCTCTGCCTTGTATTCTGCCTTGTTATACACCAGCCATTGGCCTCGAGTAAGCGATTTCAAGGCTGTGAGTATCTACTATTATGGCGACAATCTCCTCTGGTTTACCTAAACGCTCCTTTGCAAATGTAAGTGTTCTGCGCAGTCTCCTTCTCAGACGCCGCTGTCATTGGGAGGCTCTGACGACTGACCAATAACCTTCATACACGCAGATAGCTGCGTCTGTAGCGACAGAAAACCCCTCAGCTTCATCCACAAGCCGATCGACGATGCAGCCAAAGGATCACTCAGCTGCCGATAAAGTATCGCCTACTGGCGAGTCCACAGAGTCTCCGCCCCCCGCCATCTCATCGCCCCAGTCGGTGAACCCAATGCCAACGGACATTCCTGGAGCCATGGAGAAAGTTGTGGAGTCCTTAGATGATCTCAGGCTTGGATCTAATGTTCCAAGTCTGGTGGTTGATGGTAGCAACTCATCTGCTGCCGCCCGATCGCAGGCTGTCTTCAGCCGGGCTAGCGGCTCGGACGACTCTCAAAAGGCTGATTCCAGCTCAGAACTGGGTACCAAGCCACCCAGTCTAGATGGGAAGAGCATAACTTCTGGCACTACTTTTGCCCTTGACGAAAAAGAGTCTCTCCGTCCAGATGACAGCGCCAGTGTCAAGGCTGCTGCCGAGGATGACGATTCTTTCTCGATCCGGGGATCTCTGATTGCTGGCTCTCGCATGAGCTCAGATTTTGCCGCTAGAACGAGAGGCATTCAGCTTGGAGATATGCCAGATCGGCGATTGGCGCAACCAGTGGCTGGAGCTCACGGACATGGTATCCTTACACCTCAGAGCACATCGTCTGAGCAGCCAGCACAGAACCCATTGAGAAGTGCAAGTGGCTCATCCGATGCTTTAAATGTTATTTACAGACAAGCCCCCGATGATAAACTATTAGAAGCTTTGGCGGCTCCGAGAGACCGACTTTTCCTTCTAAGATTGGAGAAAGATGTCATCGACTTTGTCCAAGATTCCAAGCAAGTCAGCCCTTTTCTAATTTGACAACCTCAACTAACCTTTAGTGTAGGGAGCCATACATGGACCTTCCTCCATCGAACTCGTTTTGTAGAATGTTGACCCATAAACTGGCTGACTACTACCACATGACGCATTCTTATGAGCCCCATATTGGCTCAGTTCGTATCTTCAGGACACCCTTCTGTCGAGTGCCACCCTCTCTAGCAACAATGATACCTCAAACGACTGTTTCAACTAGCAGCACCCCTCCGCCAGCAGTTCTACCAAGGAAGATTATGCGCCGCGGACAAGATGAAGAGGGAGGTGGCGCCAGTGCTGGGGCCTCCAAGACTACTTCTGAGAATGGAAGCGATTCCAAGGACAAACTGCCGCTGGCCAGTCAAAAGTATGTTGCGAGCGTCAGGAACAAAACGAGAAGAAGAAACCTGGCAGACCATTAACCCTTTTATAGGTTGTCCCGAGAAGAACGAGAAGAGATGTACAAGCTGGCTAGACAGCGGATTTTTGGAAGCTCGGAAGATACAACATCTGGTAAGTGGCTTACGCGCTCGATTGCACCGAGATTTGGCTGCTAATTCTCCCCACCAGAGATTGACGGCGAATACGGCATATCCCGGACAAGCTCAGTTTCTGCCAACAACAGATCAACTACTAGTAAAAAGGGAAAGCCACCTAAACAGCGGCGAGATGATACCGACGGTTTTGACTCTAGACGCCAGTACACGCCTTATTGGGGACCACAGCAGCAAACATGGGTGTCACAGCCACCTAGCCAGTTCGTCCCCCCCGCGAACGGGCAGTTTACTCCGCAACCTGTTCCATCGTACCCTGCTCAGGTGGCACCCATGTATGGCCAGCAACCTGGATATCCGGCCGTGCAAGGAATGGTGTCGAATGCAGGTCCGCCTTACCAAACCCCACCTCAGGTATGTAACTCACCTCAATGCCTGCTGATGGTTCCAAAACTGATATCTGATATTAGCAATATGCACCGCAGCCTGTACAGCAACGATACCCCCCGACAGGAAGCCCAATGACAGCTTACGGCTCGCCGATTATCCCTGGAGCTCCTCCGCCGCCGAACTGGCAACCCGGTTACAGTCCCGCTCTCTATCCGCCTAGAGGCCCTACTCCCAGCGGCCCTCATTCACAGAGCGGTATTCCGTATGCATTTGGACAGCTACCTGCGAATTCCAACCCTCACGACCCCAAGAGTCAGCATCCAATTCCAGGAAGTTACAATAGGAATCACGCTTTCAACCCCAAGACTCAATCTTTTGTGCCGGGATCGAACGGCATGCCACCGCCGATGCAGCCGCTCCACCCGCCCTTTACGGCTCCGGGTTCTCACCACAGCAGCCCGCAGATTGGGACTCCTCATCTGGCTTATGGTGGATATCCATCGGTCATGCCCCCTCATCCCTATGCCGGTGGATACAACATGGCCCGGCAGGGTTCGAACAATTCTATTGCCGCATATCACACTCCGCCCCCTCTAGTCGCGCCGCCCCACGTTCAGCATATGCCGACCATGCAAAGCCTGCAACATATACCACCTCCCCAGCATATACCCCAGAACCAGCAGGCGCATGCTCTGGGACGAGCAAACGTCCCTCAGGGACCGAATCAAATGTTTAGTAGTAGTCATTTACCCACGTACGGTAATCCTGCCTCGTTGCCGCAGAAGCCGGCCACTGGAATTTAATGAGCATCATACGGCGTTCACCCGCAAACGAGAAAGAAAGCGTCTACTCTTTTCTTGTATGACATTGTTTTTTCACCTCTTTCCGTGTACCTAGGTACCATCTTCTTTTTTTTTTCTAATACTTTGTTGTATTGGAACACCGGGTAATCTTTTTACCAGATCTCTAGCATTTCTATAGACTTTTACGGAGCAATCGAGATAATGATCCCGTGCCATCCCCCTTGAACTGATGAATGTGTCTTGTTGAGAATGGATACTTTTAGTATAAAGGAGCGGCAATTTAAAGATAACTGACTTCGCTATAGCAGCAAAATGATGATTTTCTTGGCTTTATATGCATATTCTATGATACATCCAACTTTTTCCTCTAGACATTGACAGATCTCCAATCAATAACTACCTACCATGTACATCTCAATCACACCTCATATTTACTCCACAAGTAACAATCGAGCGGAGGACAGAAAAACTGAGACTGAGAAGATTTTAAACACCTACAAGTTAAACTACATGCCTATAAAAGGAGTAGCTGCTATATTTATATTTCTTGGTAATAACTGCTGCTATATGTATATTTCCCTGTTATAATTACATTTCTTTATTAATTGTTACTATATCTATATTTCTCTATTAACTGCTGTTATATCTATACTTTTCTAGCAACTGTTGATATATTTATATTATAAAGTTTACTTGCTGTTTAAATAGACGTTCCACGAGTTAGTTAGGTGCTTATATCGCTGAATGTATGTACGTATTCATTCTGTGGTCTTGCTATTTCTGACCTCCCCTTGACAATCTCATTCTTTAATATCACTCCTCAGAATCCCCATCACACACTCATCCAGCACCTCTCCGTCCTTCTCCAAAGCCCCCCTCCTCATACCCTCCAAAACGAATCCGCATTTCCTCAAAACCTTCTGGCTCGCCTCGTTCCTCGCATACGCAAAGGCCTCAATCCTGTTCAATCTAGGCCACGTCTTAAACGCCCACGGCACAACCGCCTTGGCAAACTCCGTCGCATAGCCCTTCCCCCACGCCGACGGCGTGAACCAGTATCCGAGCTCCCACGTGCGATAATACACATCGCCCTTACTCTCAAGGCCCGCTCCTCCAATGAAAAGCGGTTCGGAAGAACTGTTGTGGCCAGAGTTTGGCTTGACAAAGATGGCCATGGCATGCGGGTAGCCTTCCTCCGAGAAGACGAAGTTGGCGAGGTAGCTCTCCGCGTCGGCGAGAGTGTAGGGCATGGGGAAGCGGTCTCGCAGGTTGGGCGTGATGGAAGGGTAGTTGGCTGCTAAGGCGAGCGCGGGGGCGTCTGAGGGGTGCCAGCGACGGATGATGAGGTTTTCCGTCTCGAGGAGGACGGTGCCGGGCTCGTTGCTGGGGGGAGAGGGAGAGGAGAGGACTCTGTTGGGGGCCATTTTGCCTGCTGTTTCTTTTTTTGTGTAACGGGATCACATTGATGTATGTGTAGGGGATTGAGTTTTGAAGAGAGAAGGAAGGGGGAGGAAGGGGGCTATATATAGGCAGAATTGGACGTGGTTGTGGTTGTGAGTGAGGTTGGATGATTCTGTATTAGGGGGGGGGGTTGAGTTGAGCCGATGAGTCAAAGGATCCTTTGCCGCGCTAAGTAACTCACCGTCAAACAACGGAGTTCACATGATGATAAGCACCCCTCGAGTTATGCCGCACGAAAAAAACATTTATAGCTGCGCTGCATTTCAATTATTTTGATTCTTTTAACATAAGTCACGGCTGTTTTTTTCTAAGCCGCGCTGTCTCATACATGGCAACATCATGACGCATCTCAACCCGAAATCGGTGGTCCTCCTCGATTAAGCTCCGTTGCGGTACACCTGCGCTCCCTGGTTTCTAAACATGATTGTATCTCTCCGTTGCAGTAGCATCAGTGACCGATTCAAGGCTTGTTCACTGTAGCCCTTCCCTTCCACCATTTCTCTTCGCAGTGTGGCTAGACTGGTGCTCCATCCAATGGGCAGTCGTCGCTTCAGCTCAGCCTCAAGGCGGCTCACTTCGTCATTCATTTCACGGCTGCCTTGGTTGCTGCCCTGGTTGACTGCATCCATGGTAGAGCAAAGGAAGAGGCGGATGGCCTCGTCGACATGTGCTTCAGTGGCAATTGGCGAGAGGGTGAGTTTGGCGAGCGATTCTGTGATTCGGACAATGGCTTCTAGTTGACGGACAGTGATGGGGATGGAGGATCGAGTGTTGGCTTCAATCTCGGCGGCGTGGACTTGACGCCGGATGGATACAAAGTGAGAGGACAGCTTCTCAGCAGCCTCAGGGCTGAGTCGAGGGGCGCATCGTCTGAAGTGAACAAGTTAGCCAAAATGGATGCATAAAACAACGAGAAGAAAAGGGAGAGAACATACGTTTTGCAGTAGGTAATGTATCGTCGCATCTTCTGCACGGGAATCTCAGACTCGGCTACATCCTCGGCACCGCGGCCATCCATATGAATGCCCATGACGTGCTTAGCCATCCTCTCATCCTTTTCTCGGCTGTGATCGTCCTTGACAATGAAGATCATGTCAAAACGAGACAAAATGGTTGTTTGAAAGTCGATATTCTCTCCGGGCGTCTTCATGTCGTCGTAACGTCCGAAAATAGGGTTAGCAGCCGCAAGAACCGACGTCCTGGCGTTGAGAATCGTGGTGATACCAGCTTTGGCAATCGATATCGTTTGCTGTTCCATAGCTTCGTGAATGGCCACTCTGTCCTCGTCTCGCATCTTGTCAAACTCATCAATGCACACAACACCACCATCAGCGAGCACCATGGCACCACCTTCCAAATAGAATTCTCTTGTGGACTGATCACGCTGAACAGAGGCTGTCAGACCAGCCGCTGATGAACCTTTTCCGGATGTGTAGATGGAAATCGGAGCTGCCTTCTCAACAAACTTGAGGAGTTGCGACTTTGCAGTACCGGGGTCACCAAGAAGCAGCACGTTGATGTCACCTCTTAGTCTCATGCCATCGGGCAAAATCTTCTTTGATCCACCGAGAAGCAGACAGAGAATGGCCTTTTTGATGTCTCGGTTGCCATAGATGGACGGGGCAATGCAATCCGCCATGATGTTGTACAGGTCTGGCCGTCTGCTCAACTCTAAGAACTCTTGTTCCTCTTCTTCTGAAAATGTAGCGTTTCCTTTGGCGGCCTGGTCAATGTCCGTCTGGATTCCCACGGCTCTGAGGTATGGTGTTCGAATAGCAACTGCGCCTCCCGTTGACGAGTTTTTGGACGCCTTATTCTGATAAATGGAAAAGATACCCATCACAGTACACCGAGAGCCAGGGACCACTCGATTTGTTAGATATCTATCAGCGGTGATGAGCACATGACGAGGCAGTTCTCCCACGGGGACCTGATCGGGGGCCTCCTGAAGCTTGATAACCTGCTGATCAACGAAGCGACACTTCTCGTGCAGGACAAAGTAGGGATCTAGTGGACAAGTCGGCGTAGGATCCTTGGGAAGACGCTTCCGCCCACATTGTCTGGGCAGTGTGACTCCTGTGAAGCCGCCGAGAATAGGAAGCACTTGGGAGTGACTGCAGTTTCTGCACTGAATGTTTAGCTCGGTGGCTTTTGAGGACATGACGGAGGCTCCAATCACAATGCCTGGCACGCGGACCATTCGGGCAATTGTCATGGAATCGAGATTGCGAATCGACACATCGTCTGCATCGGAATGCAACAGAAGCTGGTGGTCGGGAAGGTCGACGTTCTTTTCGTGGGGAAACACAATTCGATGTGTGCATTTCTTCAATGCTGCCTCGAACTAGACAATTGGTTCTTCGTCAACTCTGCTCGCCTTCACGACAGGTCAGGGGGACCACTCACCAGAGGAATAATTTCGGCAGGCTCTGACACTAGTCTATGTGCAAGCTCTTCATTGAAGCTGATTAGATCCTTAATATCGACGTCGCAGTAGAACTTTTTCAGCAGCGCATTTTCTCTTAGTTGGTCTCTGCATACAAATTCAGTCAGCCAAGGAGAACTTTGTGTCTTTGGAGGGCAGCTGTGCCATTACCGGTAGACAAAGTTGTTGTCGAGGCGGAAATCCAGGATGAATGTTTCCAGCTGGGACTGCAGCTGCAGCCTGGTATCGTCGACATCGCCAAAGTTGGACTCGTACACGCGAGCCGAATACACAGACTGACGATCCATGACGTGATGTGATGATCGTTGTGATAATCAGCAGATTTCGACGAGCGGCCACAGGCTGTTTTATTCGATTTGATGCTCAACCCAAGCTGCTTGCTGGGTACAAACCTGAACTGAAGGGTTGGCGGGGCAAATCTGGCTACAGGGACTCGACGCGCCTAGAAAAGAGACGCGAAACACGCGTTTAGTGGTTGCAGCAGGGTCGTGCCACAGCTGGAAACGGACTAGCGCACTCTTTGCTCCAGGGACCGTATCACGTGTGTTTCGGGAGAATGTCGGGTCAGAGGTACATGTAGCTTGGCTGCGGATTGCTGACGGCATGCGACTTGCAGCTGTTGGCAGCTTGGCGAATGGACAGTCGTCAACTCTCTCTTTGATTGTGACTTGCCAGGCAGCTCGACGCTTGATTTGATCCTGCTGACGATTCTCTTGCTTTCTGTTTAATCCTAATCCGGCGTCTGTCTATTCTTTTCCAATCCTTATTTGCTAGCGATGATACCCCGATAGTCTCTTCTAATACTACTCCGTACAACCTTGGAGATCCGAAGTTGGTACCATTGCATTCGTCGTCTTGCTCAGCCACAGCCAAATCCGAGCTTCGTTCCGCAATCTTCCACAAACCATTGCAGCCAGCCATGTATTCCACTCCCAGCGCCGGCAGATCTGTCGATAATCTGGCCCCATTGTCTCCTGGAGGCCGAGCAGACTATCCTTTCCACAGGTGGGCACTCTTTTTCTGAGCTTCGCGGGGGAAGCTATCCGGTAGCTGACGGCAATGCAGCGGTCGAATAGGCCAAGGCCATCCGCGGCCGCACTCGAGACGGAGCTCCGTAGCCAGCTCAATTCATTCGATAGGAGGAACTTTGGATACATCGCTGAGCGGCGGCTCCTCTGCTGTATATGAATCTGGCCAGAATGGTTTGTTGGGCCGCATTCGATCAAGATAGCGCTAGCTAATTGAGGCGCCATAGCCATCTCGACGTTGCTGCAACCCCCTATTGTCCGAACAGGCCTCCAGCCTCATACATCAGCGCCAGCCTCGAGTTCTCACAAGCCTCCCACCGCAAGGGACATCCCGCCCGTTACATTGACCAACATACCCAAGGTTGACCCCGAGGAATTTGCGCCCTACCTCTCTCAGATTGGTGCTCTATACGAGCAGCTTCGCCGCGTCAAGGAAAACGAGGAGGAGGAGAATGCCAATCGGCGAGGCAGCAGACAAGACGAGCAGGCCGAAAGTACTGGTGATGGGCTCTTGCGGCCGGCAGTTAGAGGTCGTCTTCCTCGGAAAGGTTCTACGGCCTCCTTGTCCTCTGTGACTTCGGTAGACACTGTTAGCTCTTTGCGCAGGCCATCGGCGCTCAGTCGCAAGGCCACACAAGGACCTCCGCCTCTGTCAACTATCCCTACAGTGTATTTTGACGACGATTTTCATCTTGAGAACCCCCGGACTTTTGATGTTGTAAGCGAACGCTCCGAGGTCATACAGAAGCATAAAGATGAGGGAAATGGAAATGCTGTGGTGCCGAGGAAAACACTGGCAACGAATGCCATTCTACAAGAGAAACTCTCTTGGTACATGGATACCATTGAAATTCACCTTATCAACTCCATCTCAACCGCATCGACCACATTCTTCACGGCACTTGGATCATTGAAGGAGCTCCACTCTGAAGCAGCGGACTCGGTACAGCGAATCAAAGCTTTGAGAAAGGAACTGGAAGCTTTGGATGAGAGAGTGGCCGCAAACGGCCTGATGATGGTTCAAAAACAACGGCGGCAGGAAAACCTCCGACAGCTCAGCGACGCCATTTGGCAGTTGAGATTGGTAACCGAGGGCGTGGCTAATTGTGAGTCTCTCGTTGATGCTGGTGAGGTGGAAAAGGCACTGGCCAGCATCGATTCTCTGGAATTATTGATAGCGGGCGAACGTGAAGAGTCTGGTGAGCAGGTTGATATGCCTCGGTTAAGAGATTTAAGGTCCGCTTCAGTTCTACAGGGGGTCAATTCGGATCTCTCTCAACTTCGATTTCGCATCGGCAAGGCATATGAATCTCAGTTCTCATTCATGCTTTCATCCGATATTCGTCGGCATTTTGAAACTTTCACAACGTCCGACGTCCTTCTTCGATGGAGCAACGCAGCACCGAAAAGGGGCAACTACCCTAGGTCACCGTCTATCTTTCCCACATATTTGGCGGGTACAGACGAATTGAAAGTGCAGTTATTGCCAGTAATGACTGGTTTGCATCGCGCAAAGCATGTTGCAGTTGCTGCAACCGCATATCGCGAGGAGATTCTTCGCGAAATCAGGAACTTGATCCGCCGACCGCTCCCGAGTTCTAATGACGATGATAACATGTCCATGATGTCGGTTTCTACTGCAAGCGGAGGTAAACACTTGTCGAGCCAGGAGAAGTCTGCGAATCTGGCCCGCAATCTACGGTCACTGGATCCAGAAGATGCGGAGGCACTTCTTGTGAAGATATACACTGGTGTGACAGAGACGTTGAGGCGCGTGTCGACCCAAGTAAAGGTGTTGCTGGATATTGCCAGTTCGCTTTCAGATCAGCCCAATGGCGATGGACTCAAATCGCCGCCAATTAGATCTCCCTTGCCTAGCCCTCGATATGATCGACAAATGAGTAACCCACAGCAGCCGTCCGCGTTTGCAATTCAGGAAGAACTTCATAAAGCCATTGATCTAGGAAACCTGCTAGCGCAAGCTGTCGATCTGGCTAACGAAAAGATTGTCAAGATCCTCAAAGTTCGGTCAGAGCAAGCTATCCATCTCCCACTCGATTTATTCCTGCGATATTTCAACCTCAACTTATTCTTTACATATGAATGCGAAGCGATATCTGGAAGAAGTTGCTCTACCCTGAAGACTGCGGTTAACAACCACATCAAGGAGTTTGTACAAAAATATCGCGACGCCGAAATGCAGAAGCTTGCCCAGGGGATGGAATCAGACCAATGGGGTGCCAAGGATTTCACAGACGAGAACACTCTGCTCTTGAACCAGATCCTCGAGTGCAGTACCCATGATATAGAAGCTTGGACCGAGAACAGCAGGATATGGATTCCTTTCGAGAGTCCAAAGAAACTGAGTTCGGATATTGGCTCGTCGGAAGCAAACGGTGCTAGCAAAGAAAAGGTTCGAAACGCAATCATTGAGTCGGAGAAATTCGTGCTTCCGAATTCTGCCGTGCTATGCCTTGACGGCATGGGAGATTTCCTGCAGTTGATTGCCGGAATTCCATCTATGACGTCGGATATTGCAACGTCTTTGGTAGCTTACCTACAGCTCTTCAATTCCCGATGCTTTCAGCTCATCTTGGGAGCTGGTGCTACTCGATCGGCTGGCCTGAAGAATATCACAACGAGGCATTTGGCTCTTGCATCTCAGGCCTTGGCATTCATGGCTACCTTGATCCCTCACGTGAGAGAGTATGTTCGCCGTCAGGCAGGCTCTGGTGCCAATGTCTCCAACCTGATGGGAGAGTTTGATAAAATACGACGATTGTTTCAAGAGCACCAAGACAACATCCATCAAAAACTGATTGAAATTATGAGTGGCCGTGCTGTTAATCATGCAAAGAGCATTCGAGCCATCAACTGGGACACTGACACTTCCGAGGGACCACACTCGTACATAGAGATGCTCGTCAAAGAGACGACAACGTTGCACCGTGTCCTGACAAAGCATCTTCCCGAAACGTCCATCCAGCTCATCATGGTGCCTGTTTTTGCAAGTTACAAAACCCAGCTCGGAGATGCCTTGCGGCAAGCAGCCGTAACAACGAAGGCTGGTCAAAGGCGGTAAGTGATGTCATTGAACATAAGAAGTTTTTTTCTAACGCTTCTTCCCAGCATGATGCAAGACGTAGACGTCTTTGGTGACAAGTTGCTAAGGATTGACGGGTTTGGTGATGCCGGTGAATTCCTCGCCAATATTGTCAGGTCAAAGAAGGTTGAGGAGGATTCGTCTACTGCAACTACAACTGCAACTTCAACTACAACGTCAACCGCCACTGCAACTAATGGAACGAGCGAAACTAAGACAGAGGAGAAGGTTGAATCGGAATCAAAGAAATCCTCAGAGGAGTCGCCAAAGGAGTGAGAAAATCACTCGAGTTTATATATACATCTTTTTATCGGATGGCTTTTGCTTTGCGACAGGCGCGGGATCATTAGATGGGAGTTTATGGTCGCTTTATTTTTCTTGGTTCATCTTGTTGGATTTGTATATTACGATTGTACAAAGCGAAGAAGCGACGCATGGCTATCCGCGTCGTGTACATATAATGATGTGGGGGATAATGATGTGAATCATCGCCCTCTATACTACATTTACCTATTACACGGAGCTCTGACTCGGCGATTGCACTATTGCACTTTTTGACAAAACGGAAGTTCTACGGCGCTTCCAAAGACATTCTGGCTAGTCATTCAATTCAAAAGAACCACTAGAACGTTTTTTTTTGTCAGTCACAGCACAGTACAGTGCAAGTTTGTTCTTTTGTATCGTTGGTGAGAAGCGTGAGCAGCCGAGTACCGGCGCAAAACTCTCACGCCTCTGCAATCATATACCACGTGCAGAAGCAGAAACAATAGAAGAGCAGTTTTTTTTTTTTTTTTTCCTTTTTTGTTTCTTCGGGTTCAATTCCGTTTTATCCACACATTATTCGTGGCGCTTGTCAAGTTGAAAACAGTGAGCTGAAAGGTAGACGCCATCCGGGGTCCTTTTTTCTTCTCTTCTATTCACGCACGAGTTTTTTTTCCCCCATTTTAGCCGTCTATGGAAGAGGGAAAGCCCTAAAGGTGACTCTTTTTGTGCGTGGCTTCACGATGTGTAGATCAGATAAAAAGCTGCTGGGCTAAAATTTTCTGTATGGTTATGACAAGGTGGCGAAACAGCTTGTTGCTATTAGTTACAGCAACCCATAATAAGTCCGACATCTCGGCGATTCTCCGCAACTTTCCTTCCATTCTTTCTTCCAATTCTTTCTTCTTTCGCCTCCGGGAAAAAGAAGCATCGTCTCGTCTCCTTTGGGCAACTTACGCCGTTGGTCTCATTGTTAGTGCACGAGTCGGTGTTGGTCTTGGTGCTGGTGCTGGTGTTGGTGTTGGTGTTGGTGTTGGCAGCTGGTTAAAAGCGTTAATAATCTGGCTTTAAAGTAGCAAAAGAAAAAAAATCGTCTCTTATTAGCGTCAGAGCGGTTCACACTAACGGAAGTGCTTTCCTCTGTCATAAGCAATTGGTCATCATCTAAACGCCGAGGAGAAAGACGGGAAAGAAATCGCGTGCTTCTCTGCTTCGGGTGGCGTGGTTGACAAGCTTCGTAATATCAATCAAATGGCTCAGAATCACAGGAACAGAGATCATGGTTTGAATCAAAAGTCCACATTGCCATCTCTATATCTATCCAGAATCTGTATATAAAGTCTAAATATATACAACAAGAAAAAAAGGGGTATTCATGAAGTGAAGAAAAAAGTTGTAAAAGGTGAGTAGTAAAAGAGCGTGTGAAGCGCCTCAGTGGGCGGTAAAGTTGAAATGAGTGCCAGCCTCTGGTTCCCCTCTCTCACTCTAGGTGAGAAGAAGAAAGACCAAAATCTGTAAGAAGTGAATGGTTGTGCTCGCAACCAAGTTTGTCCTTTTTTTGTTTCCCGTGCAAAACCTATACCCAGTAACCCGTATCCCATATCATGATAAGTTTTTGCATTTCATCATAGCGTCATGAGTGACCTGGTGCTCAACACCAAGGGGAGCCAAAAGCCTCCCAGAGTCAAATCAAGAAAAAAGGAAAGTCTGAATACACAGCTATTTACTGCTCCTCAGTGAAGGTGTGAGCAATGGAGCCAGAGCCAAGAGTGGTGATGAGGTCGCTCTCCATGGTAGCCTTGGTCTGAATGTCATCAGGGAGGTAGTAGGCGTTGTTGCAAGGGAAGTTGACACAGCCAGACATGGGCTCATAGGACTCAGCAGGGAACATCAGCTTGACATTGTCCTTGTCGTTGGGGTCAACGATGGCAGAGACGTCAAAGTAGGTCAGTCCGTGCCAGCTGCCGAAGTTGACCTCACCGAGCATGCCAGGGACGTTGGCAGCGCCCTCCTTGACGGCGTAGAAGTTGCCTTGCCAGGTATCAGGGAAGGTAACAGTGGTGTTCTTGCTGCCGTCAACGGTGACAGAGTCAATGTCAGCGTTGCCAGGGTTGCAGGTGAAGTAGATGGTGCGCTGAACGTCGTCCAGAGTCCAGAAGGTGACGGTGGCAGCGGAAGAGAGAGCCGCGGAGGCAATGAGAGTAGCAACAGAAGTAGCGAAACGCATTTTGAATGTTTGTTTGGGTTTGTTTGCTTGAGAAGCTGAAGAAAGAGTGTTGTATATAATGTGACGGGCCTTGCCGTAATACTCTGCTTTCCAGAAGGAGTGAAAAGGTGTAAAGTACACAAGAAAGAGTGATGGTCCGAAGACAAGTGAAATGAACAGTGATGGTGATATCTTGACAAGATTCCCTGTGAACAAGAAAGGGAGAAAGCCGTCCTCTTTATAATTGCTCAATCACATAGCCAAGAGGGCTCATCGCCCAGCATACGCGTGGCAAAGGGTAGTCTAGTGGGGAGCAGAACAACCGGCACTGTTCTCTCCCCTCTTTGTCCCCCCCTGTGGGCGCCTATCGTGGGTCGATTCAACGAGACCGACGAGCCCAGAAGCTATTTTAGTGCCTGCATGATTGACCTTGAAAATGCTTTCCATGTGCATAGAGGACAGCGTCTAATGCAGGCACCATTTGCTAGCCAGCGGTGGTGCTGGCGAGTGGTGTGGACGGAAGCGGTAGCATGCTGGGCAGCCGGAAGCCGAAGCCGTTGAGCACCCTTGCTCTCAACGCCACAATGGATTACGGTGGTCTCGTAAAGACTGAGCTTCGGGACCCCATTGCGCGGCACACTTGGACCAGCGAGTGGGCCTGTTCAGAAGAGAAAAGAGAAGACAAGAAGACGAATTGCGTCTAGCAAGAGTGGTCACCGAGACTGGCCTTGGGCTGGCGCATTTTGAAACGAATGGTGTCCATTTTCAGCCACTTCTTGACATCCCACATGACTAAAAAAAAAAGGGCCTCTGATGGACGTAATCCGAGTTGAATGGGAACCGCAGCGCTGTTGCGCGTTACAGTTGCCGCTGCGCTCGTTCCCCTCACCCGGTGATGCATGTCTCCCGGCCACGGACGCCTTGCAAAAAAGCATAATCGAATGTTTTTGCAAACGGCCCAAATACTCCAATAAGAAGAGGAGAAGAAACTCTCGTCGATTTGCTGGCGCTCAGCGTATCAGAGCTTGTCAGCAAACGGCAGAGAGAGATGGTGTGCAGTCCAGGGCCGCAAAATTCAAACCAGTAGCACTGTGTTGTCACTGGCTTGGAGGGACGGGTTCCTGACCCGGATTCAGAGTCCAGAGCCGAGCATAAGACTTAAAGTTCGGCGCTCGTAGGTACTTGTCAATAATGTCCATTTCGTAATAGGCCATGCGCTTCATCGCCACCCAAACGCAGAGACCGATACCTCGTGTAAGAGTACCCTCCCGACCCATTTCAAAGCTTGCAATTGGCCCAGAGGGTGCCCGACGGCTTGGGGAACCGTCTTTTCTAGCTGCATAACGGCCGGGACCCGGGGCCGTGACTCCATTGGTCGGTGCCTGGCAGGAATCCATGTGGCCTGCCCTGACAGGTCGCCGGACCGGCGGGTGGATCATGAGAATTCTCCTGTCGTGCCTCTCCGTTGCCTCCGAGCAAAAGCCTGTGTCGAGCCAGTCGCAGAAAGTTGCACGAGGCCTCTTGGCGAGAGAGACTGTAGCGCGCAATCTGGCTGATGATAGTTGTCTCGGTGGTAGAAATCACTGTACAGATACTTGATGGAAGAAAAGCAACTAGTTCGACACTCTATGCCAATCTTTCATCGATTAAGCTCGGTTGAGATCGTGCGCACGGCCTCTCACGATTGCTTGTCCCTTGCGTAAATAGCTCGCAACTAAGGCAGTGGATTGGGCACCATTGAGCAATTCTCCTCATCCCCGCCGAGGGAGGGCTGAGTCTGCGGTCCTTTTTGCCTCTGCGCCTTGCAGGGTTTCCTTGCTTAGGGCATCCGATGCTTCGATCCGTCCTGGGAACCCAGCCAATCCTTGTCACCAAGCATGCAGGGCGCAGGGATGTTGCAACCACCTGCAAACCTGCTTGCTTGCGCAGCTTCTCATGAGTCGCAAGGAACGACCAGAAGAGGTGGAACCTGAAAAATCCTCAAGGCTCCATCCACTCCAAGAGCAGCAGGGAAGCTCCATGGCCATAAGCAGCAGGGAGATTCCATGTGATTCCCTCCCTCCCGCTGCCTTCCGCCTCCAGAAACAATCGCGATTTCTCCTCGATGCGTGGGCCCATTGTCACGATCTCAACGCCGATATCCAACCAAGGGTCACTCTCGGTCGCGTGTAAGCCATGCTATGTATCAATATTAGGTGGGAGACCGACAATAGCCTGTATTATACGGATATCATTGTGGTCAATGTAACACTGCAAGCCACGTAGAGGCGCATCAATAGTAGCACATTGTTAGTTAACACGGCTCTAGGCTGCAAAGCTGATTTGACATGTTCACCTGTGTGCTTGATGATGCAACCCTTCCATAATCCAATACTGACAGTGGGGCTTCTGGAGAGACCAAGGCACACCGTGTTGGAAACATTTGGACCCTTTTGCGATAGCAACTTTGACGAGACGGCAGACTCGATGTGTACAGCTAACACATGTGCCGCATACCAAGAACCGTGGCTCAGTAACAATGAGACTTGGCAAGGGCTGAATAGCCTTTAAGAAGCCGAGGCTTGCGTGGCAACCGATAAATGGTTCTTTGGAAGCCCTCCAAATCCCATTTCGTGTCAGAAACTGGCGGTTGCATGAGGGCCATTACAGCGTTCACCATTCACACAGTGAGGGGTTCCTCTTGGGAGAAGTCCAGAATTTTTTTTCTCAGATGGACGGCGAACAAGAAACAGGTTAAACTGCTTGACCTCCACCCGGGAATATCAGAATGGCCCAGTTATCCCTCACTAAGAATGGACATGATTGCCTGATACGGTAAATGTAAACTTGCCTCTGTATGTAGTGTAAGATAGCTTGGGCCCAGTTCTGATATTTTTGCCAAAGCCAACCCAAAGCTGGATTAACTGGCAGAGGGCAACTTGACCAACCCCAAGAGGAAATCCGAAAGACACGCACGAAAATTTCCTTCATTGTTCACGCCGTGGAAGATCCAACAGTCTAGGCTATTCGGATAGCCCGCACAGTGGCGAGTTCGAGCCGTAAAGCAAAGCCCGAGTTTTTGCCATGTTTGAGCTATCGATTGACGGCCTTCGGCCCTCGGTGGGAATAGCCGTTTATCAGGCGGAAATGTGTCTGCGTGTCTTTGGGCTTGGCCGAGAGGAGAGAGCAGCTAGTGCAATTGGGCCGTGAAACAATAGTTTTGTTGACTTACGAGGTGCTTCAGAGACTTGGTGAGAGCGCACCACCTGGATGCCAAAGTTGGGGCCGCGTGAGCCATTAAGACGTCAGGCAGGAGTTGGAATGAGAACGGATGCACAGCGCCAACACATGCAAAACCGGTGAGTGAGTACATCGCACAAGCACAGATATCTGTGAAACTTGGAGAAGCATCAACGAATGCGAATCAAAGAAGAGGACGATGTGCCAGATAAAGGCATGGCATGGGTGTGACGAGGGTTATCAAGGTGCACATTATGCAAAGGCCATGGACAATGGTCTTGTCTTGAGGGCAAATCTCACTCAGCATGAGGAGTTCCGGCGATTTCTTCATCGTCGAGACCTATGATTCTACCTATGGGAAACAGTTTAGTTAGATTTGGTCGATAAGCGGAAAGGGAGTAAAGTGAATTGAACCTCCTCGAGTATTGCGCTTCGGCCATGACAGGCATCGTACCGCTATCGTCACTCACTGCTCCCTCGTTGACAGGGCGTAGGAACGTAGGAACGTAGGAACGTAGGAACGTACGACAAGTTGCTTTAATTTTCCGAAAGGATGCATTTGCATGTGACGGTTACAGACGTGGCGCAAGAAGTCAAACTCATGGCGGAAAGCTTTGAACCAGATTCTCTGCACTTGGTAGTGAGGGGGATTTTGTAGGCCATTCCGTCAAGGGAAGAGGAAGCACGAGGCACGTGTTGAGAGTGTACGTACAGTGTTTACTCAGATATCATTCGGATAACACTGTATTTTAATACGGCGATAGGCAGCGCTATACAGTGTTAATCATTCAAGGCAGGTACGACGATGCCTCGTATTCCTCACGATGCAACTCCAAACTCTCTCGCCATTCAGATTCTTGCACATCAATTTCGTACGTAAAATCCAGAGACGGAGGTAAATCTCCATTCGGATATCATCCAACCTAATTTTTGTCTGCTTGAGGCTGCATCCAATATACTAACATGCATCCAGACGCACACATCACGACTCCAAGCTGCATGCCATTCATTCACATGCAAACACACAGCCAGACGTGAAAGCCACCATTCTTCCATCCGCCGTCATTTCTCTCGCCAGCCATCATCCAGTTTCTATCGGACCTATTTTTACCTTAGAGCTCTTGAGAGTTTCTTGCCGTTTTTTGGTGGCAAACTCTCTCTGCGTTGCTTTCGGCTGCCCAGCTCAGTGGTTGGTTCCGTTGCCGTCTACCCGCATTCCAGTTGGAACTCAATCTGCCAGCCGGAATCATGAAGGCGACATCAGATCGGTGCAAGGCTCCTTAACGCCTAAAAGTCGGCGGATAATCGTATTACCATTGTCGAACTGCATTCAATCGGACTCTCAGCTGCGATGATTAACGGGGGCCCCATGGGAGCACCATGTTTGGTTATCTTTCATTCGATTGCACTCATAGATGATCCCGGATCCAGCCTTCATTCTTCCGTACAACGGAGTATGAGCCCATCTATTTGAAGATGGCGGCTTGCTTTCGGAATTTACCCGAGACGGTTGAACAATTAAGGCCATGTAACGATGTGGTTGGGGCAAGCCTCTGGCATCTTCGGAACTCCCTCTTCTCAATAGCTGCTGCTATGGAAGGCATCATGAACTAAATCATGAATTTCATCTGAACACATATTCTACCCAAGATTCTGGCGTGTTAGGCTACTCCAGATCGTTTCTTCTGAGGCTTACTTTCAGAGCACCAGTTGACACAATGTCACAGGGATCGTAACTACCGGGCAATCCTCCATGATAGGAAAGTTTATCTTGGAGCAGCAGTTATGGACTTGGCCAATGTGCTAACCCAAGCTCAAACTACATGGTAACGAGATACTCGTATTACATTTAACCAGCTAGTTGCAGAGCTTAGATGAAACTCTAACTTTGTTTACTAGTTTTTCTCCCCTCTTAAGAGCCAGCCAGAAGCCACCAACGGCTCGGAAACTCACAGCCTAACCAGATTCTGAACGTTTTCGTGACATCAGAACATTAGCGGTCCAATTATTTCCATCTGTAACTCCATCCCGGTGCTGCTCGGAAATGAGGCGCTGATCCTCGAGTGCTTCGACACAAGTCAAACGAGTATTTCCCCCCAGGCACATGGATAATACCCACTTGACGTTTTCGTAACACATTTGACATCTAAACCTAATTAGAGCATTCTTTACTTCTCATGTTAGTTATTTCATCTTGATCAATACACTTCTTTATCGCACTAACACTACTGTACCTAGTATGTTTATGAGAAGGCATCATGCAGCCACAGACTAAGCTCCCAAGCCTCCCTCGATCCGGCGATGCTTCTCTTAAGCGATAGACAACTTCATGAAGCCTCTCCTCATGCGGCAAGGTGCAGCAATTAAATACTCGGTCTGAATGCAGCCATCATTATGCGATCGACCCGCTGTTTCTCAACTACAAAGAGGCGCCTTGATCCCGCCATCGACTGGAATTCTTTCTTGCATCACAGCAACGTTCTTTCACTACAGTCTTCAGACGTACACTCGCTTACTGTTCAGGAGTCACATCTTCTTTGTCTTTTGTTGAGAGGATCAACTCTTTTCCGCAATCATGCGTTTCATGCACATCTTGGCGTCCACCGCGGCGCTCACGTCTGCGATGTCGATCGCGGACCTGAAGCAGCGGGATGAGCAGAGCGTTGACTCGAAGGCCGACGGCAACCTTGGTGCCCAGTCCAATGAGCCCAAGATTGACCCATCCACTATTGGAAACAAGGTTGACGCTTCCAAGCCGGAAGACAATAAGGAAGATGCCAAGAAGGGTGATCAGAATCAGAAGTGGGGTGACAATGGCAACCAGGGCGAGCACAAGGAGGAGCCCAAGTACGAGGAGCCCAAGAAGGAGGAGAACAAGTGGGATGACCACAAGGAGACGCACAAGGAGCACGAGTACCCGCCGCCCGTCACTTACACCAAGGAGTACACCAAGGAGCATGAATACCCCGTCACCAAAGAGTACACCAAGGAGTACACCAAGGAACACGAGTACCCTGTTACCAAGGAGTACACCAAGGAGTACACAAAGAACCACGAATACCCCGTCACCAAGGAGTATACCAAGGAGTACACCAAGGAGCATGAGTACCCCGTCACTTACACCAAGGAGTACACCAAGGAGCACGAGTACCCCGTCACTAAGGAGTACACCAAGGAGTACACCAAGGAGCACGAGTACCCCGTCACCTACACCAAGGAGCACGAGTACCCCGTCACCTACACCAAGGAGCACGAGTACCCCGTCACTTACACCAAGGAGTACACCAAGGAGCATGAGTTCACCTACACCAAGGAGCAACCCCCCGTCACCTACACCAAGGAGCACGAGGTCACCTACACCCAGGAGCAGCCCGTCACCTACACCAAGGAGCATGAGCAGACCTACACCACCACGGTCATCACCACTGATATTTACACTACCTTCTGTCCTGTGAGTTCCATCTCATGAACTAACACAAATATTCTATGAGCTTGAACAACCAGCTAACTCACTCATCACAGTCTCCTACCACCATCACTGCTGGCAGCACCACTTATACGGTCACCGAGCCGACTACTCTGACCATTACCAGTGAGTTTCCCCTGATGACAAGACTCCAGCTTTCTCAGCTTCCACTAACTCCCAATAGACTGCCCTTGCACTATTACCCAGTCTCCTCCGCCGCCTCCTCCTCCAGTTACCACGGTTATTCCCCCACCGCCGCCTCCTCCTCCGGTCACCACCGTGGTTCCTCCTCCCAACACCACGGTCGTGCCTCCTCCGCCGCCGCCTCCTCCTCCTCACACCGTTGTTCCTCCTCCTCCTCCTCCTCCTCCTCCTCACACCGTTGTTCCTCCTCCTCTGGTCACTTCCGTGCCACCACCACCTCCTCCTCACACCGTTGTTCCTCCTCCTCCTCCTCCTCCTCCCCACACTGTGGTTCCCCCTCCTCACTCCGTTGTTCCTCCTTCTCCTCCTCCGCCACCACCTGCCACTGGCACAGTTCCTGCGGTCATCCCCACCGGTGCTGCTGCCAACAACAAGGCTGGGCTCGGAGCTCTCGTCATCGCTGGTATTGCCGCTCTGGCTCTCTAAGCGACCGACTTCGCTACCATAGGGGCCCTTGGTGGCCCATCAGAAGTGCCATTTTCCCATTATACGGGACAGTTCTCAACTTTTAATTTCTTGCTTTTGATTTAATCTTCTTCACACTCCTTGATTATTTAGGGAATACACGATTAATGCTACATGAGAACTGAAGGCGAATTAAAAAGGCTTTGCTGGATCGGGTTATTTACCTAGACAAGTAGTTTGATTTTAATAAACAAACAAAATACGCTCCTTACATCATTGAAGCATCGTGATATCAAATTACCCCCTTTCATTGTATCATGCATGCTATTCATCTGACTCCGTAAAACGACAAAAAGGGGAATTCAATTTCATACCAACTTCATACCATAAAGTCATTTCGCTTCATTCAATCAATTAATTATATGAATCATGATCGAAATCGAGGCAGCGCCTGCACCCGCCGCTAGCCAGCAGGCCCCAACATCCCAGATGCCTCGAGCCTCGATCTGACCTCCCGAGCCAAAGCTTTAGCTTCTTCAACTTCGACTCCATCCTGACACAGCTCCGCTGCCAGCCGATTCGCCGTCGCATAATCTGCCGTGCGCATGGCGAACTTGGCCAACCACATCCGAGCCTTGCTGGTCGCAGCCGTGACGCCAGTACCTTCTGCATTCCCCTCCGCGTTCGCATCTTCTCTGTCGGGATAGCCAGGAGAGCCTCCCGGTGAGTCATTATGAATCCTCACAGACTCACCAAGATTTCCAGCCGCAGCTGGGCCGCCGTCTTCTTGGGCCATACACAGCTCCATGTAAGCCTTTGCTTCTTCCTCTTCGCCCAGCTGATCATACATTGTGGCAATCTGCAGCAGAATCTCCGGGTCCATTTGGCCGGTGGCGCCACGGGCACCCAGCAGATCGCCGCCGCTTCCAAAGCTGCTGCCAACGTCATAGTACGCATCGGCTAGCAGAGCACGTTTGAGTGCTTTGATGCCATCTCGCTCTCGGCCCATCTTCTGGAGGCATGAGCCAACTGCCATCCACATTTTGCCATCCCAGGGGCGCAAGCCGGCCGCTTTTTTATAGTACCATAACGAATAGGTATGCATTTCCAGCATTTCGTACGTTTGGCCGAGACCATACCAAGCACGATAGTCGCGCCGATTGACATCCACAGCCCGGCGATATGATTCTATAGCGGCATGAGTGTTCTTGAGTTCCACGTATTCGTGGCCCATCAAAGTCCAAGCTGAGAGACACGATCTGTCAAGCGTGAGTGCTCGCCGGAAGTATCCCACCGCTTTCTCATGCATTGATAGGAGCGAGTAGTAGTTTCCTATGACGACGCAGGATTCTGGTCGAAACCTGTCCACGCTCGAACACAGGTGAGCTAAAAATGCGAGCTTTGGCCGCAGGTTTAATACGTAGAGAATATTTGAATAGTGGTCCAAAGAATCCAATCTGTGTGGATGAAGTGATAGCAGCCGGCTGAAATGTTGTTCGGCAGCCATTAAATCCTTGGCATGGTAGGCCAGCAGTGCGTTGCATGTGAGGAGAAATGATGAGGTCGGAAAGATGGAAAGGAGCTGATCGAGAGAGTTGGCAAGCCCTGCCGATTGCTGGTATAGCTCCAGCGATGTGTGGAGATGGAACATGTAAGAAACGATATTTTGAGGACAGTGTCGAGATATCCGATTCAGCTGCAGATGTTATATCAGTTACTGTGTCATAGGGGGAGAAACAAACAATTGATGCTTACATCTTCGACTCTTGATATTAGAGATGTCATCTCTAGCCAGCAGCCCCAGTTCATGGGGTACTTGTGAACACTTCGTATGAAAAACTCCAATGCTTTCTCGTCATTCTTTTCTTTCGCAAGCACCATGCCATATCTGTTTGAATCATCCAGAGTTAGCAGATGCCAAATAACAGAAACCCATTTCAACGTACAGGTATTCCAGCCAGCCCTGACTTCCGAGGACCTCGTCATCGTCTGTCGTCCTCTCTTCAAACCAAGCAGCCAAGAACCTCCCAACAACGAGGAGCTGCTTGTTGACGACAGTGCCGAGGTCCTGGGGGCCCATGACCATTTCCGACTCTTCATTCTTGCGTTTCTCCCCCGACATAAACTTGGCATACAGCGCTAAGAATAAGCTCTTCTGGCTGAGCTTGGGCAGCGGAACCGCACTCAGCTTCGTCTCATCCGTCGCCTTGGATTTGCCCTTGCCCTTGGCCGCTACAGAGGGCTGCTTTTCGAGGCGCGAGTCGAGAACAGTGGACAGCAGCGAGTCCGGCAAGAAGACGGCGGCGCAACGATCGTACTCCTTGCAGTCAAACAGAGACTTGGCGAGGAGATACTTGCTGAACTCCATCGTCTCCAGAGCAGCCTCGTCAGCATCCTGATTTGGTGAAAAGTTGGACGAGGTGTGCTTGAGCTCGGCACCGCCCGTCTCATGCTCGCCATCATCTGTTTCATGCACTGCATTGAGTAGCTCAGCTGCCCTTGATTAGATGGATGAGATGATCAGTATGGCCATTGATGACGCGCAAATTCAACAGAATTGGACAAGGAGACTCAGCAGCTCACCATTTTGCCGATTGGTAGAGACACCTCTCGGAACACTTGACCACCGCATCCTGCAGCGCCACCCGCAGCGTGGCAACCTCGTGAGAGCTCAAGGCCATGATGGCGTCCAAGTAAACAAAACAAACCCAGAGCCAGGCAGGTGATGAAAACGCGGCGCAAAGGCCCAACCGCAGCCCTTGCTGTGACTCCCCAAACCCTTGCTTGTCTATGTCATGAATCCAACTCAGCTCTCATGCAGGGCGTCAGCGGTGCAGAAGTGCGAATGCAAATGCATCAGGCTGGTGACATCAACTTTTGGTGTGAACTTGTCTCGGGTGGTTGTCGCGATAAGCACTGCAAGACAAATCCGAGTACGTGCCTTGGTCCGTACTCGTATCAGTTGGCAAGGTGGTGCCAAGTACCCAGTGATGGTGGGAAGAAATTAGCGCTGCTGCCTCCCCAGAAATACAGTGCGCTGTGGGGTTTACAGCAGATATTGGCGGATGTTTTGCACGGAGTACCAGAGCTTTTTTTTCTCATCGAGGTGTCACAACCCCCCCATCACACCCAAGATACAGCATGTTCCCACCCAATTTTCAGGTACCGGCACACCATTAAGCGCATCAAATGCCACCATCCCATGCCGCGCCAAACGTCCGCGTACACTCTACTTCAAGCCATCTGCTAAATTAGCTGCGCTTCGCCTCACTTATCAGGTACTGAGCACATGTAGCCGCCGCTCACCGCCCCCCTAAACGGAAAGGCAATGAGGGGCCCCTCCCGTTAAGTATGGCAATTTTCCCGGAATTGAATAGAGGGGTCCAGTCCAGTTCTAGGTAGTAACCGAACTCGACCCAACACTCACCCAACACGTATATCATTGTCTCTCCCCAACTCGTGGCAGATTTTCTCTCGTTCTTCTTGTTTTCTTGGAATTCAAGCTGAATTATACCCGCCGCTCTTCTCTCTCTCTTTTTTTTCTCTGTCCCTGTTTGTTCAATTGACTCCGTCACCATGGCTCAAAAGACTACCCTCAAGGAGTTTGAAGCTGTCTATCCCAAGCTGGAAGAAGCTCTCCTCGACCATGCCAAGTCCTACAAGCTGCCCGAGAAGGAGCTTGAGTGGCTCAAGAAGGTGAGTGACAATGTCTTCATTCAATCTACTGCGCCCTCTTATACCATATCCCTACGAATATCAGAAGAAGAAAAGAAAGGAGAATGGGAGGGGCACACATAGGACGAACTGCCAAACCACAGAATCAGGAGCATGAAAAACTAACTCATCATCTTCTCCCTAACAGAACCTCGAGGTTAACCCTCTCGGCGGAAAATGCAACCGCGGCATGTCCGTCCCCGACTCCGCCTCCGTCATCCTGGGCCGCCCTCTGACCGAGGACGAATACTTCAAGACGGCCACCCTGGGCTGGATGACGGAGCTCCTCCAGGCCTTCTTCCTCGTCTCCGACGACATCATGGACAGCAGCATCACCCGCCGCGGCCAGCCCTGCTGGTACCGCCAGGAGGGCGTCGGCATGATCGCCATCAACGACGCCTTCATCCTCGAGTCCGGAATCTACGTGATCCTCAAAAAGTTCTTCCGCGACCACCCCCGCTACATCGAGCTCGTCGAGCTCTTCCACGAGACGTCCTTCCAGACCGAGCTCGGCCAGCTCTGCGACCTCCTCACCGCCCCCGAGGACAGCGTCAACCTCGACAACTTCTCCCTCGAAAAGTACTCCTTCATCGTCATCTACAAGACCGCCTTCTACTCCTTCTACCTCCCCGTCGCCCTCGCCCTCTACTACCTCGACATCGCCACCCCCAAGAACCTCCAGACCGCAAAGGACATCCTCATCCCCCTTGGCGAGTACTTCCAGATCCAGGACGACTACCTCGACAACTTTGGCCTGCCCGAGCACATTGGCAAGATCGGCACCGACATCAAGGACAACAAGTGCTCCTGGCTCGTCAACCAGGCCCTCAAGATCGTCTCCCCCGAGCAGCGCAAGATCCTCGAGGACAACTACGGCCAAAAGGACGACGCCAAGGAAAAGGTCATCAAGCAGCTCTACGACGACCTCAAGCTCAAGGAGCTGTACGAGGAGTTTGAGGAGAAGCGTGCCGGCGAGCTCAAGGACATGATCAACAAGATTGACGAGAGCGAGGGCCTCAAGAAGCAGGTGTTTGAGGTGTTCCTGGGCAAGATTTACAAGCGAAGCAAATAAATTTCCATCTTTCTGAGATAAAAGAAAAAGAGTTAGAATGGGACGATTTCACAGCGTTGTGGCGACATGGTAAAATCGACACAAATTCAGATTAATATATTCACGACAAGATATAGACACAAAAAAAGGATGAATGGATTAGTGTTATGTATTACTATAGCCTTCCCATGATATTTCTCTCCATGTGTGCGCGTGCGCATATTTTATAATACCACAAAACATCCTAATTGCTGAAATACACGGCTTTCCTCTAATATGAAAATACAAGCTCAACCCAAGTGCTTCCCATTTTTCCCATAATGTTTGCTACGCATAGCCTGAAAACCACCCCGGTGCCACTCGCCTTGGCTGAATGATGAACAAAGGGAACAAGAAAACCATTGCTATGACCAAGATGGGTTATTCAAGAAGAATGAACAAATGGAATACCAAAAAAAAAACCCCGAATATCGAAAACTCTTTGCCTCTGGTCAAGGTCTCATGACAAGGAAACGCATATCGCTATCATGCATCACCGGTATGCTGTACAGTGCATGTTCACTATCGGGCTGAGTTGACTAGAGGCCCTGGCCGTCGCTCTTGAGGACGTTCCCGCGGGCGTTCTTTGGGACGCTCCTGGCGTTCCTGCAACAAAGGGCCCGGACGACGATGATCACGGTGCTGCGGCGCGGGGCCGTGAGGAGAAGGAGGGGGGGGCATTCGGCTCGATCGTGGGCCAGGTTGCCGGTTTTGTGTAGATGCAGAAGGGAGGTCTTCGGCGCCAGGCATGCGCCGAGAGCCACCTCCGCCATTGGAACTGGCAATAGAGCGGCTGCGGTTTCGCGGGCCCGGCTGTGGTAGAGGACCGCCGGCAAGAGGTGGGCCGGGTCTTCCTCCTGGTGATCCTGGTGGTCCTTGTTGTCCCCCAGTTGCAAAGTTGACGAGGGGTGAGCCTGGTGGAGGGCGCAATCCTTGGCCGCGTCTCGACCCGGGGCCCTGCCGAGGGCCTTCTCGGGGCCGTGGAGGCTCTGGGAAATTGGAGGCAAAGTTCAAAAGCGGTGCTGGCCCCTTGCCATGATCAGACTGAGTTGAGGGGTCAGCTGTCACAGGCCGTCGAAGAGAAATCGAAGCAGTCCGGTTGCGCGCGCTGTGTTCGGCGGCGGAGGGAAACCAAGACTTCACCGGGGGCTGTTCGGGAGATTTGGGGGATTTGGGGGATGATAATCCAATGCTATTCAGCAATGATGGGCCCTCCGTGAATGGGCCCTCAAGCTTCTTGACAGTAGGGCTTTTGATGTCGGTTGTAGTCTCGCTTGCCGCCGCTGCCTCCTCCTTGCGCTTTTCATACCCTTCTCCTAGTAAGCCAGTAGGCGAAAACGTTTCTTTCACGCTGTGGGCAACGGATGCGCTGGAGGCTTTCCTTCCTCTAGGCTTGTTCTTATTGAGCTGGGCCTCCAGGGCTAGCTTCCTGGTAGATTCTTCAATGGCCCTGGTAAAGTCGCTGTCGTCGATGAAGGATCCAGTAGAAAGGGTCAAGCCACTAGAGACTCGTGGAGACTTCTCAGGGATGATTGGCATCTTGATGCTTTCAATGCTCAGATCAAGAGGCGGAGACCTCTCTATCGGGCGTGAGTGTGTTATCTTGTTGACAATGTACCAGCTTCGCCAAGCATGCACCTGGTCAAAGAATCTCTGGGCAACGGCAGCATCGTCCGTACAGAAAAAGTGGACGAAATTCTCTCCATTGGGAAAGACGACTGTCTTCTGCTGGCTCTTGATGGCATAGCAGATCTTTTTGGGAGGCTTGAGATGCCGCTTCATCTCACTCGCCTTGGGCTTATAAATGTCAAAGTCCGTTAGGTGGCACAATGATGTGCTGTCTTTGTCCGCGGGCTGCGCATCTGCGCGCTTGGAAGCAAATACTTGGCCGGTGCTTAGCAAGGTGATGAACCTTTTGCTCCACTTGCCAGGGCGAGGGGAATGATAAAGCTGAATAGTGAAGCCAGGCGCAGGCTCATCCGTCTGTGGGACAGAGGAGAGCTCGAGGTTGTCGTCATCCCCCGGCGTATCACAAGGCATAACCAAGAGTGAATTGTCCTGGTCACGATCCCAAGAATTCAAGGTGTCTCGTACATGCTCATAGCGTCGCATGCGCCTTTCCAGCCCAAGAGTGTCGTAGCACTCAATGACGACGCTGGTTTCGACATCAATGTCATGCCGTGTCTGAGCAGCCGTTGCGATGAGGATATCCTCCGGTGTAGTATCAGCAGTTACTTCCAGATTGATGGTTGACGAAAGGCATCGAACAGTGATGCGCTGCAAGAGGGGGGGGGGGGGGGGAGAAGAGGGGTTAGCAAATCTGCGGCAATGGTAACACAACTAGATCCAACAGCACTCACTCGTTCACCGCCATTAATGGCAGAGATTGGCGCATCGCCATCCGGGTGTGGTCGAATGAAGCTCATCCTTTGCGAAGGGTGCAGCGGAGGAGAGTCGTCAAGGCTGCTTCTTCGGCTTATGCTAGGTGTGGGTGTAAAAACAGAGGGTGCGATGCTATTTGGAGTAGCCGGTGGCAGAGGGGTCAGTGGCGGCTGAATGAAGTTGGTGCTCGGTTTCCTGCTTCTCGAGAAGAGGTTGAGCTTCTCGAGGACCTTCTTGGGCTTTGCGGATGGAGTCGAAGGCGGCTTCGCCTGAAGTCGAGCCAAGTCAAATTTCCTCTGCTCGTCAATAACAAGATCCCTTTCGGCTTCGAGTCGCGCAACGTCGTCTTCGCAGCGAGCGGCGTCGTCCTCCTTGCAGCTCTGCAGGGCCTCTGCCTTTTTGCGATGCGCCTCCTCGATTTCAAAATCCAGCTGTGCGGCGAGTTCGTCAATCTCCCTCTCGGTCCTGCTGGCAGTCCTGCTCAATGGCGTGCCAAAGTGCGAGCCAAAGGGCGATCCGGGCTCAGAAATGAAGGACCTGGCCGAGGGCGAGGGCGGCGGCTTCAGCTCACCACCAAAGAATCGGCGTTGCGAGGGGCTCGAGTCGTTTTTGGGATTTGCGCTGAGCACAAAGTTGGGGATTGGCGGCGCGTCTGGCAACGGGGGAGCTTGCGAGAGCGAAATGGACGCAGGCAGGTTGCGGATGCTCTTGGAGCCTGGCGAGCTCTGCGCATCTGAATCGCGGAACAGGTTGAAGCGAGAAACGCTCTTCCCTCGAAAGGTGCGGTTGCGAGGCGTCTTGGGCGGCTCCCCTGCAGGTACATCGTCTGCAGCAGCCATTTGATGATTGCACGCTGTAATAGCCTTCAAGTTGCTATAGCCGCCCTGGGGCCGCTGTCAGATTAGGTTTTGCAGCGGTCGATCAGCCACCAAAAGGCGCCACAGCACAGCTGACAGCACACGACTGATTGCCTGATTGCTGTTTTGAGTTGAGTAGGTACGTGGTACCCCGGCCAATATAACTGCCACACAGCAGAGATTAAAGGCCGTATTCTGTATGCTGTGCACAGGGGATCGAGTATCAAAGGCTTGAAGAAAAGAAACGAAAAGAAGAAGGGCGAATTCCTCCTTAGTCTTTCCTTTTTTTTTCGTATATTTTCTTTCTTCTTTTGCCTCCTCTGCTTTCTTCTTTTCTGCTTGTGATGCTTTATGTTTGACGTCCACCTTGTAATACAAGGTACACCACTAAGCAAGGGCTCGTGTAAGATAATCGACAGTAAGTGTGAGGCAACAAATAGCTCTAAAATTATAAAAAGATTAGACAAAAGTTCCAACTGGCATCATGTTATTATTGTACCTAGTAAACAGGGTCCGCAGCTTACTTACCAGATGCTTTAACTCAAACCTGCAGAATGAATCAACGATAATGTTGGCCCCCACAGAATGAGCAATCCAATCCAAAAAGCCGCTCTGGAAAGATCAGCTGCCTGGGAACAGGTCCGGAGCAAGGGCGATGGGAAGAGGAAATAGGCTGGAGAAAAGGGAGAAATATCGAGGAGAGAATCGAGGAGAGAAGGCTCAATTCACCCAATCTCTCGTGGCAAGCGACAGACTTCGCATGGGCGCCAGGGAGTCGCCCTGCCAAGTGAAGATGCCCATGATGCAGGTCATATCGCCAAAATATCAACCTCTTCGGACCCCATCCACTGTCGGCCGCGCAAGTCAAATGGATCAATGTCTTAAAATATCTGCTCGCTTGCAGCAGACCTTGTCGTGGTAAGTCGCAATACTACCACTGGCCGTTGCATCCAAGCGCCTGCAAAGGGGGCTTGTGTGAATGCCGTATTTGCTTTTTCCTGAGGCGGGTCCAATTTGACCAGCTTCTTGGATAATAGCGCTCAGACACGCAGGTTCGGCATCCTGAACAGAAGCAACTAACACCTTGTGGCTTCATTCTAGCAAGAGAATTCATGCAAGGGAGGCTCTTGGGTGCACACAAGAATGATTAGGATGTTGCGCTACACCATAGGGCAAAAGTTAGTACATACACCCGACATCTCCAATTTGCCCCTTCGCCTGCTGTACTCGTACTCACTGTGCGACGGTGCCATCCCTTGCCGAGTCCAAAGTTGGAATATCTGCCCCAAACGCTTCTCGGCGCTGCTTCGTGCCTCTTTGGAATTTTACTCCCCGTGGGTTTAGGTTAATCGAGACAACTCCCTTAGCGGGTCATGGAAGCGGTTGAAATATTCTCATGTCGCCTTCCAAGCGGATCCCCCACGAACCACCGTTCGGTGAGTCTAGGCTACTCTCAAGGCCGGGGTCTGATATATCATTCGCCTCCCTACTTCGTACTCCGCATAATATGACAGACACTGTTGCGGCACAGCGCGGCGGATGACATGGACCAGTATTCACAAATACAAGCGGCCAACTGGACGGCAACACGGAGCGTGCGCAGCAACTAATGCATTGAATCTCCGTCCATGGTACGAGCAGTGTCTTGGACGGTAGATTACACACCCCCGTGCTCGCAACTGCGTGTTCATATGCACACGTCACCCTGATGGGAAGGAGGAAGGCTCTGGAGAGAGAGAGATCAAAGTCGCCAATACGGAATCGTATTTCGGTCAATCAGCTTGGAAAGACGAGTGGGTTATTAATAACTACTTGCGAAACGCTCGAACCTCGCGGCGCCACCAGCTGACGAAATCGACCGTTGAGACATCGATCTCGAGATTTTTGAGCTCTCGGGTGCTCAAGTGGCAATCATACGGCCGCTGCACACTGGCGTTGGGATCGTTGCCCTCCGTGTTGGGTTCGATGTTGGCAATGGACAAGCCCATGATGTCGCCAAAGTGCTGGCAGATCTCGTACTTTGTCATTTTGTCTTCGCTCGAGAACTGGAGAGTCCGGGGAAGAGACTTGCGATCCCCCGAGTCAAGGTACTTGGCCGCCACATCTAGGGAGCAGTATTAGCGTTTGCACAGCTTTCCGAGTTGTTATTGGCAGTCAAAAGTGTAATGAGATATCAAGAAGTTCCAGGTAGGGGAGATTGGTGGGAGAGTGAGACACGGGGAACCTGGAGGCGGAGCTTCCATGAGACAACAACTTACCACGGCAGATTCGTCCTACGTCTCCCGTGTTGGTCGGGTAGCGAATAGCCCAATGGTCCATCTTGATCTTGGTGCCCTCTGTCTGGGCCTTCCAAACACTATCCATGAGCACGTTGACGGCGCTTTCAGAGGGCGTTTCTGCGTGGCCGTAGAGCACTGGGACTCGAAGAGTGATCCCAAGGCCCTCTTTTCCAGCTACGGCGTACTCTTCCAGCACGGCTTTTTCGCCATCCAGCTTCGTTTGGCCGTAGAGGTTAGTAGGGGCTGGGGTGGCATCGGCTTCGTAAGGGGCGTCGCCTGGCCGTCCGGGAAAGACATAATCAGTGGAGATGTAAATCATCAAAATGTCCCGGGCCGCAGTAGCACTGGCAAGCGTCTTGCTGGCGGCGATATTGAGAGACCTGGCCGCTTCTGGGTCCTTGTCCACCTTGTCTGGGAAGCGCTGCGCCGCACCTGGAGAGAATAGGAAATCAGCAATCCGTTCCCCAAGTCCTATTGCTTAGACACTCGACTCATACAATGAACCACCACGTCGGGTCTACCACCCGCTCAGAGTTCCGTTAGCATAAACGTTGTTATATCGGCTATGAAAAGCTGCCAAATGAAGGGCTGATTAAGAGAAACGCACCGTATCTCGTCCAGTGTTTTGGCAATATCAGCTCCGCTCTCCAGGTCGAGCTTGATGATATCAGCGCCATCCGCCCGTGAATAGCCTGAGCCCTTGACAATCCATCCGTCACGAATCTTGAAGGCGGCAACGACTTCTCTGCCCAATAATCCGGTGGCACCAGTGACGAGGACTGTTCGCTGCGCCATTGTCTGTGAGGGGATCAAGGCTCCGAGCTATAGATGTCACGCTGAAGCTGAGATGTCACTGAGGCGATGGCAGGTGTTGAAATTACCAATGCCGTTTAGATAGACTGACTTGCCGTCTCTGTCTCTTTTGGTAAGCAAGAAAGGTATCTTAGGGATTCTGGTGGTGAAAAAATGAGAGAAAACTGGGCAATATACGAGCTTGCGTACCTCCAAACTTAAAAGAAGCTGTGCCTGAGCTATTGCTTGGTGGCTGGTGGAGCTGTGACGTGAAGACGAGGGGCCAACTCCGCATTTCCTTAGGTAGGCGTCTTACCCTATAACGGACGTTTTCAGATAAATAAAAGGCAAGGCAAGGCAAGGGCAACATGGACTACTAAATTCCAGATAAGGTGGAATTGTATGCTACTGGTCACCTCGATGGATATGTGTTGTTTCTAGAAGACACCGCGGAGAGCATCAAAATGAATATCATTTATACGGGGTGTGGCAATGGTGATGGACCATCCGAGTCAACAAGTTAAGATGTATGCGCACGTAGGTCACTTTACATCAAGGCACTACTAAGATAGTAAAGTGTAGCCATTGAACGCAGATGATTGGAGAAAATCCTTTCAAGAATACCCGGTGTATCTCAATTCGTATATATCAATCTAACTTTAAAATATAAAATCTTCATCAACAACTTTCTGGGAATGCTTTCACAGATCCTAGTGAACGCATGTATTCAATAACAGCGCCCGTGACGTGCGTTTTAGCGGGCTAAGGTAGCTCTACGCAGCACTAGCCCGATAGCTTACCGCGTTTGGCTTATCGCAGGCGGATTTTCTACCTGTAAACGGTCATCTACATACCACTTCTCGAACTTCAAAACTTCCTCTCACCACATCAACTCTCCTCTCTTCGCCCTCCACAATCACAATGCCTCCAAAGCGCATGACGGCAAACCCCGTCAAGCCCTCTCGCCACAGAGCAGGCAAGCCCTCCGGCGCCGATTCCTCCTCCTCCTCCTCAGACGCCAGCGACGCCGACGAGCCCGTCGAGCCCGTCGCCGTGCCCCCTCCCCCAAAGGCCACCAGCGCCGGCAAAATCATCAGCAACCTGAACAAAGTCGACCTCAATTCCCGGCGTAAAGATGCAGAAGCCGCCGAAGCGCGTCGAATTGCCGCGGAAAAAGCAGAGAGGCTAGCGGCGGAAGAAGGCTTCGTTACCGAAGAAGAGGAAGAGGAAGAAGATGACGAGGAGGAAGAGGATGATAGCGAGTCAGAAGAGGAGGAAAGCAGTAGTGAAGAGGAAGCGCCGAGGAGATTAATGATGCGGCCGAAATTCATACCGAAAAACCAACGAGGCGCCGCCGCAAAGGACTCGGAAAAGGATCAAGAAGCCGCCAGACAAGCCGAGGAAGAAGCCCGGAAAAAGGCTGCTGATGCCCTCGTCGAGGAGCAAATCAAGAAAGACCTCGCCGCGCGCGCCGCGGGGAAGAAGCACTGGGACGACGAGGACAACGAGGAATCCGACGTCGACACCACCGACGGGCTGGACCCCGCGGCCGAAGAAGCAGCCTGGAGAGTCCGCGAGCTGAAGCGCCTCAAACGCGCCCGTCAAGCGATTGAAGAGCGCGAGAAGGAGCTCGCGGAGGTGGAGCGCCGGCGCAACCTCACCGAGGAGGAGCGCGCCGCCGAGGACGAAGCCTATATCGCGAAACAACAGGAGGAAAAGGATAGCAAGGGTAAAATGGCGTATAAGCAGAAGTACTACCACAAGGGCGCCTTCTTCCAGGAGGAGACGGCCGCCGCGGGCTTGCTCCAGCGAGATATTATGGGCGGCCGCATACAGGACGACGTGCGCAACCGCGAGGCCCTGCCCGAGTACCTGCAGCTGCGGGACATGACCAAGCTGGGCAAGAAGGGCGCGACAAAGTACAAGGACATGCGGAGCGAGGATACCGGCCGTTGGGGATCGTTTGATGGGGATAGGAGGAGAGATGACCGTCGTCGGTATGACGGTGAAGACGATCGGTTTCGGCCGGATGATGACTGGAATCGCAGAAAGAGGAGTACGTCTCGTGAAAGATATCGTGATGACGGCGACAAGAGACGTAGAGTTGATGATCGAGATTGAAAGGAAGCCTTCCCCAAAGGGATGTAATGTTTTTTTTTTAATGGGGATGCAAAATGCATCCATACCTTGGAGTTTATAACCATACAAATATATACCCCATCTATTTGGCATGAAAAAAAAATGGCCAAAAGAACATGATCAAAATCAAGAAACAAAAACCAGACATAAAAAATGTGCCAAATGTCTTGTTATTAGTTGCTGTAACCCCCTTCCCAAACAATCTTCTATATCCTCACAATTTCTACCCGTGCTCTATCGAATACCTTGTGGCTTATCAGGCCATTTATTGCTTCTCCGTCTGAAGTTGGGGGATAGAGAGTCATGCGCGCATATGTTCCTGCTCCACGTCTCTTTGACAAAGGACCTGGGTTGATTGCCAAAACACTTTCAACAACCTATTATCATAGTTAGCTAGTGATGTGGAACAAGGGTGACAAGTCTGATATCATACCTTTGCAAATGGAGGTAATGAGCTGGGAATCAGCAACACATCAGGCCGAACGCTAACCATCTCGCCCAACTTGAGATAGCTCACATCAAGCATAGCCCCCGTCGCAAGCCCATCTTCCGTCCCCGTCTTCGGCAGCCTTGACCTGTCCGTCGGCGGAAACACGGGGAAGTAGTGCCGCTGCTCAACCAGGTGACGACACAACCGTCGCATGAGCTCTCCGGGAGGTGCCCCCCTGGAGACCTCCTCGCCGCGTAGCTCGTACAGCACATCTTGGCTAGACAGGCCGAGAACAACCTCGTTCATGGATAGGGTCATGGGGTTAGAGACGATGCGCACCGACTTGGGCAGGCCGAGCTCTCGTCGGGGAATGGTATCCTGAGGCCAGGAGACGTGCTTGTCGAGGACATCTCGCACGGAAGGGACGAGGATGACTGTGAGATGAGGGTTTGCTGAGGCGAGGCGGTTCAGCGCGGGAGCGACAAGGTATTTGAAAACGGTGTTCATGTTGGCAGTGTCAGGGTCATATGTGGCTTCTTCAGGAAGATCAAAGTCTCCCGTAGCGATAAGCGGATGGTCGATATCCAGGAACGGACCTGTGAGAACGAGGGCATCGGCGTATGTATCAGCTGCCTGGTTGCAGAGCGCCTGCAGCGGCTCATAGTCAAGGTTATCATCAGCCGTGTACGGCCCAGCTGCATAGATGATGCTCAGCGGCGCAGGTTCCGAGTCTGAGTCCATGGCATCCGGGTCACCCCTGAGCTTCTCTCGGTGGGCCTCAAGAGCCGTAGCACTGGACGCAGCGCTTGGCAAAAGCGGCATGTCTAGAATCTCCTTGACGATAAACTCATCTCCCGTGATGTTGCTGCCCCTGAGCGCAACAATCTGGCCCGGAAAGAAGCTCCAGCTCTGGATACCGTCCAGCTTGAGCGGCACTCTTAGACCCCTCCCCATCCGCCTTGACGTCTCCAGCACTATTGAGGCGGCGTTGAGCTTGCCCTCTAGAGAATCCGACGCAATACGACCTACAGCCACAACTTCGGTTGTGCTTGCAGTTGCAGCGTTGCCAAAGGCAGAGTCCTCCAGATTATGGTGCTCACGGACAAGGTCAAGAAAGTCGTCGATTCGGTCGTCAAGGATTTCGCTAGCCTCAGATAGCTTCATCGCCAACGGCTTATAGCCCGTCTTCTTCTGATCAGAGGCAGCAGTAAGCTTGATTCTCGGTTCGGGGTAGGGCGCAATGGGCGCTTCGGCCGGCGGGAGCTCGTCGTTGAGAATTTCCACCACCTCTCCCGCATTCTGTCGTTCCGCAAAGGTCGCCGACCTGAAAGATCTCCTGGTTAGCAGCTGCACAGTAATTCAGCCTTAGTGGGAAATACTAACGGGAGATTCATCGACCTGAGCTGCTCGTTGAGTCCTGCTGCCGGCGAGCTCGGTATGTCCCTCTGCATCTCCATCCTCTTCCTCAACCCACCACTGCCAGGCATCCTTTGCTTCCCCGACGCAGGCGTACTCGGCACCAGGCCATCCAACATTCCAAACACATCCCCCTTGCCCGCCTTGGGTCTCGGCGTCGGCGCCATCTTCCTCTCGCTCTTGACCTGCAGCCGCCGCTGCGACTTCTCCAGCTCGTCCTGGATGCTCTGCTTCAGGCCGCGCACATTCGACAGCGTCACAGCTGCCGCGTCCACATCCATCTTGATGCAGTACGACTCCCACTTGAAGTAGAGGTCCTCGGCCGAGATGTCGTGTAGCCGGCCCATGGACTGGAGCTCGCTGAGGACGTCTGGTTCCAGCGTCCCGTTGGGAGCGAACCGAGACTGGATTTCTTCGTCGGCCATTGTGGGCGACTGTACTGTTGTCAATTGGCCAATTTCGCAGCTTTTGATTCTTTTTGACTCTTGCCGGTATCGAAGTCAATACGAACAAAGCTTATACCGGCAACTACGACAATTGGAATTTTGTCTGTGGCTGCAAAAGAAAGATTGAGCTCTCTGGCTGTGGTGGGGGTTGCAAGTGAAGACGTGGAGACGCGACGCGTTAAGTGGCAGAGCTTAAGAGCTGGACGCTCGAGGTACATAAACGTATGTACTCTCCCAGTAACCCAAGACATGGAACTCCTCTGTTCCTCAATTCCTAGCACCATTATAACACAAACTCCAGTCGATACATATATATAACCAAGCATATATTTATTGATTAAGTTTTTTTTTTTTTAATCCAATGATAGTTGATTTATTTTTATTGATTGTCGTCGCTCGTATGAATTGTGTTGCATCATTCCCTCGTGTCTCTATAGCCTGAAAACTCCAAGTATACCCCATACAATTCTTCACTTCTTCAAGAAAAAGAGGAAAAAGAGTACTTGAGACAAAGAGACAAAATAAGCGCATAGGCATAACATCGTAACAACATTGAGTCTTGCTCTGGTATCCGCTATGCTAATCCTGTATGAGGTACATAGCTATCTAATAAATAAGAATAAAGAAGTGCTAAAAAAGGAGAAGAGCTCTCTCTTTTCGCTGTAAAGGAGCAACAACTCTGTGCTTCTCCTGCCTATCGTCAAGAAAGCCTGTTTGTAATACCTATCCGAAACTCCACGCGCTATAACAAAAACCCAACGTCAATCATCAAATACCATATCCCTTTTCTCTAATCGCATTGCTTATAAATGCATTATTTAAGCTTCTTTATGACACTGTCCATCCAATCGGCAATGTTATTAGCAGCGCCGTCGTAATCGAAACTCAGCCCCATAAATCCATTCTTAGGGGATGAACTAGGCATAATATCATCTGTGCTCAAGAGGTTGCCAAAGTCAATCAACTCGTCATTGTGTCCCCCTAGCCCAGGTAGGCTGCTGAGGTCCATCTCGGTTTCCCCCAAAGTGTGGCCCTCTGAAAGCAGTTGCACAATGCTTCGACTAATAGGGGAATCAAAGACGTCAAAGTTTCCCTGATGGATCCGCGGGCTGCGTCTCCTAGCGCTGCTGCTAGGAATTCTCAGTAGAGATCTCGGTGTCTTCGTAGGAGTCTGCTCGACTGCATGCTGGCTTGGCGAAAGCGTCGACTTGGCCGACCGCAAGGACCGGGATACACTTCTAGTGATGGGTCTATGACTTGGGGTAGGCCTTGTAGGGGTCTTGAAAGGCTCAGCCGTTGTAGGCGCTGCATCGGGTGGCGGGGTGGATGGTCGTCCTTTGGAGGGGAAGGGGCTGTTAAATAGAGCATCCAAGTCGTCTAATTTGTCAAGACTCTCGCGCGATCCTGGCACGGCAGTATTCTCTTGATCGCCTTTCAAATGTTCCCCTGGTCGACACTCTGCAGTTTGAACGACATTAACGTCAACGTCGCAAAGCACCTTTGGTACTCCGTCTTTTCTAGGAGATGGGAATAGCAATCTCCTCGTGCTGCCGGCTATTTCGTCAAATTCGATATCGATGGGGGTCTGAGCTGTCCCGCTGCCCTGAGAATGGGTTGATCCTGGCTGTGATACCACGTCCAGTCCATCATTCACAAGAAACTGTTCAGCTTGCTGACTTTCGTTCATCTCTGGCACCGAAAATGAGTTCAAGTCTGCAGGAACTGCTTCGCTCATTTTTGGCGACGAGGGTGCTACTGGCTCAAACGCATCTGTAGGGAGATAGGCTTCCGAAGTGAGATTGAGAGGGCCGTCATCCTTTGGACGATTCTTCTTCGCCCGAGATGTGCTTCGGCCGGTGCCTCTCTTCCGTCGCTCCTGGCCTAGTCGAGAGGCATCCTTATCCCACCTGTCAGGGGGCCGATGAGTTTTGCACTTGGTAAGCCAGATGCCACAAGGGTTGCAAAGCAGAGCCTCCTGCCACTTGGTCCTCTCGTCGGTAATGGCCAGACTCTTTTTGACGACACGATGAAGTGTTGGCTTGCCCTCGTCATCACGCCGTAAAACCTCCACAGCCGTTATTTTCCCTGGCTTTTCAGAATACTCGCACCGCTCTGGAACGCCATCACGCTCTTGAATCCAAATCTTCCTCCATGTAGGGGTTTCAATGGCACCGCAGTTGCTGCAGAACGGAGGCATTTCTCCATTCATTATGGCTTCTTCAAGACGCTGCTTGATGGCATGCTTTTTCACGATATTCTTATTTGATCGTTGCGTAGGGGGTGAGGATGGCGCCGGAAGGAAATCGCTTGGAGGACATGGCTCCTCAGGAGCCGTTGAGTTTCCCAACGGGGCAGGGTCTACCGGAGACTCAGACGTGGATTCGGCGCGAGGCTCAGGCATTGGCAAAGCCAACGTCCCCATGGAACTCGGCCGACGGACGTCAACACCTCCTACCGAAGATGGACGGTCCGAAGCGTTGGCTGGGGGCTGTGATAAGCTTGAGGGGCCAGCGGGATCGCTGGATGGCAGAATAAGCGGACCTGCGGATTGAGATCGACTCAGTTGGCGAGGGTACTTGGGTTTGGAGGTTTGCGGTCTTGATTGAGGTGGTTGTGAAGATCGTGATGGCGGTCGAACGAATGGAGGGGCGACTTCTTTCGAGGAAAATGTAGAGGCGAGTTGTACTATGGGGTCGTTGAAGATGTCATCCGTCGCGGGGGTAGCTTGTGAGAGTTCAGGAGGAGATGTTGAAGCCGGCCCTGAAGTCAGGGCCGGGGCATCAACGGCGTTGACGGGTGATGTAGCCGTGGTAAAATGCGCCAAGGTATGAGCTTGAGTAGGTGCGGGAAGAGGGATGGGAGTGGGAGCCTGAATTGGAGCAGGGGTAGAGATTAGAGCCGGGCTCATAGGCCGTTCAATGGCATCTGTCGTAGGTGGTGGAGTTGGGCCCAGCATTGGCGATGTCGGTTGCGGTCTCTTCCTTTTCGTAGATTGGCCATTCATCTGTGGCCGGTTTGGGCCCCCTTTCGGCGGAGGTGGTAATGAGCCTTCTGTAGGGCCAGGGTTATTTGACGTCGGATAGGGAGTATTATATGTGAGAAGATGCACCAGATCCTGGCCGCTGGGGCCGTCCTGAAGCTGGAAAACCTGAACCGGCACACTCTGCTTTGGAGCCCTATGTGCGCGCTGTGGAGGTGGTAGCTCTTCCAAAACAGCCTGATCTCCCTCTCCGAAAAGCTCACTCATATCATTTCCCGGAATGCTGTGCTCATGCTCACCAGGAGCCATCGTTGGCATTGGGGGCAGCACTGGGCTTGAAGGAGGCGGGCTGGATCGCATATAGGGCGTCGCCTGCTGAACTGGTGGCGAGGATCCAATATCAGCAGGGCTGTCGTCGGGGTAGTTTGGGGTTGGGGCCATGGACTCTGGTGATCTATCGTCGTCCATGCCGGGAGATGCAAAGCGGCTAGCCTCGCTCGTGGCAAAGCTTGATACGGGCGGCTGGCTCAGTGCGGATTCACGTCGCTTGAGGGAGCTGGGCTCTCGTCCTGGTACCGCCCTGAGACGACCGTTAGGAACGGGTGTAGGAGCTCGAGGGACCTCCTGCAGATGGCTACCTGTCACACTGTCGCTATTGATGGCAATGGGTCGAAAGTTTCGCAGGGAGCTGGAATTGCTCGCAGCAACCCTGAGGGATTCGGGCTCGGTAGCGAAGGGATTCGCGTCTGACTTGTCCACCTTGGTCACCTTTGCCCTCTTCTTGACAGGCTCATCCTCCTTGGCGGGCGCGGCCTCTTCTCCTTCAGTTCCGTCCTCATAGCCGGATGTGTTGCCTTCGGCAGGTTTCTTTCGCGGCCTGCCTCGCGGCCTACCTGTTGGTGGTTTCCTCCGGGGCGGCCTATTTGACGCTCTACTAGATGGTCGTGATGAGGGTGCCGGGACGCCAGGCATGGACTGAGACTGAGGTTCGATGGGTATGGGAGCCAACCTCGGCAGCTCTTGCGTAGACGCTTGGTTGTAGCTCGGGCCAAAGGAGCCCTGCCTAACCAACGGTGGTGGGGGTCCTTGAGGCAGAGCAGGAGCCATGCTGGGTGAATGGTGGACTGGCATAGGGCTACCATGGTTCTGGCTTGCCTGTTGGCTCATCTGAGGGTTGGATTGGACCAGAGAGTTCCATTCTGATGCAGCACCGGGTGTCAAGACCTGCTCCATAGGCCTGACTGGCTGCTGGTCCACAGAAGAGGCATATGTGATGGAACGCTGGATTCTGGCTGTCTCAGACAGCTTCAATCTGACCTCGAGCGTCTCCCTATTGCCACCACCAAACACACCCAATACATTTCTCGTTACACGGCCCGTCACCATCTTTGGCTGATGGTTCCCAAAGTCGGGCCGCATAGACTGAAAGACCCATGATAGCAGGCCTTGACCGACCAGAGGTAAATCAGGTTCGGAATAATCAATTGCGTAGATGGTGTAGTCGCACTCGTGGTTCGTAAGCTCCGGGCTGCACTCGGCAATAACATGTACGCAAGCCCGCAGGTCGACGACGCCAATGGAGTTGGTGTCATCAATCGGGACCGTCTGGACCTGCAAGGGCTGGGAGCCTCTGGCGAGGCAATTAACCTTGGCCTCTTTGTCGAACGTGTAGTGCACCTTTACTGTTTGGTCTGAATTAGTCGCTGCAGCAAACTAAAGTAAAGCCAAGGCACACGCTGAAGCTGAATCTGAGGGAGATTTTTCGTACAGTTCATAAACTTGGTCTGCACGCCATAGTCGTCAGCGTCGCCGGCGACAGACGTGTTGTTCCAGCCACTGGAGTGAGCGGGCATTGGTGAAGCCATGGCGATTGTGCCTCGCCCTCGCGGCCGGTCGTCGTGGTCCCCCTTCGCCTGCTGGGTTGCCGATGCAGGAGTTGAGATTTATTCTGCCGAGATGGGGTACTGTAAGTATTGAAAAAAAGGGAAGTGGAGAGTTTGCTGGGTTGTTGGACTTGGTTTGTGGTGCCGGGTCAAATTGGGGAGGCGGGTTTCATGCTCGTGACGCGCCAAATGTCTCCAGGTCGCGTCTGCGTGGTGGATCTGAGATATGGAGGCGCGCAGGGGATTTTTTAAGACAAAAAGGCGAATGGGGCAGCACCAAGAAAGAAAAAAAAAGTGAAATGAGGTCGGATCCACGTTGCTACAGAGACAAGCAAGTGGCCGTCGCACAGAGAAGAGGGAGGACAAATTCTTTGTTCTGTCGTGAGTGGGTTGGCCTTTGTGATGGTTGATGATGGCCTCTGTTTCGTCACGCCCCAAAAGCGTGTGTGCCTGCACTGCGCTGGAACCAGGCCTGACGTGCCACCCAATTGCCCACTCTGCAGCTCGCTAGCCGCGCCACGGCAGCTTGCTTCGGTGTGTGCTGGAACTAGCAGCAGGTGAGCTTTTAGTGAGAAAGTGCCTGCAGCAAAGCCCGTTGGAGCCCGGCACTCATTGAATCATGGGCGTTAATAGGCTGCAGGGGGGGACTCAAGCCTGCCGCGCTTCTTCCTACCCCACCTACCCAATGGAGCAGTTGATCTTATCGCTGGTTGGCGCCGGCTGAACTCCGGACTAGCGGACCGGCTCCGGATACAAGCCTCGCGTTCTTTGGCTTTGGAGCTTTCTGAAAATGCCCAGCGAATTCGTCTCACACAAACGACGGTCTGGCGGCAGGGCAAAAATGCTCCGGTTGAGCGGGCAATTTGACGGAGCAAACAAGAGGAGCAATGGCCAGACTTTTTTTTTTCTTCTCATTCTCTCCCTCCTTGGTTGCAGCGGGCGGGGGCTTGCTGGCCCTTTTATAGTTGCCCCAACCAGGTTGACGCCATCTTGAGAGCTGCTCTGCCATCACATCAGCACCCCCTCCAACTCATCCGTCTCGTGACTTGGCTTCTCCCTGCATTTTCTTAGGCTGCACAAGTCTCTGCCCCTCCATACAGACTCGCCCTGCCGTTTTAGCCCGATAAATGAAGCCGTCTGCTATCGGCCCTTGCACCTTAATTCCATGACGCCCGATGGTTTGCAGCGCCACCGCCGTTGTGCAAAAAAGGCACGGGCGCACTTCACGCCATCTCCGCAAGATAACACTATGACGGCTCCATCATCATTCATCACTCTGTGTTTTATCTTCATCTCATTAAATGCATTCGCATATCGTCTTTTTTATATTTTACTATTGTACATGTACATGCGTCTTCTATTTTCTCTCTTCCCTCTTTACTCCCCCCTTTTTATAGTCGACTTGAAGCTGCAGAATCACCGGCCACCCACTTGGCTTTGCCTTGCTCGTCAACTGTTGTTTTCCTGCTGATAATCTCGTCTACAACCTCTGCCACACCCTGTCGGTTCTTTCTTGATGCCTTGACCTGCTTTGCGAGTTCTGCTGGTGTAAGAGAGTTGCCAGACACAATGGCCTGAATCTCCTTCTCCGTAGGCACGCCGAGGGCGGCGAAGGGGTATTCGGAGTAGGTGCGGTCCGTAAACAGCTTAAATCCGGCGTCTTTGTTGAAGTCGAAGAAGGGCTTGGCAGTGTTCTCGCTGGCTGGGATGGCCTCCAGAGACTCGGGTTGCCACTTGGCAGCCTCCTTACGCACCAGCAGCGCCGTCACACCCTCCGTGAAGTCGTGGTGTTGCATGAACTTGGTGGCAATCTGGTGCTCCTTCTCAAACGTCTCCGAGATGCTCCATTTACTGCCAACCCGCATCTGCCTAAGGGCAACATGCACGGCAGTGGGCGACCGCTTCCCGAGCGTGGCCAGCTGCTTCTGCGCCCACTCTTCAGTCTCACCCCGCTCTTCCTTCAAGGCAGCAATGATGTCATTCACGTTGTTCTTGCTGAAGCATCGGTCGATGGCCCGTCGAGTTTCACCGCTCAGAGCAAAGGCTTGGTCGTAGGGCAGGCCGGTGCAGAACTCCTCCAACGTATCGTTGATGAGCTCGAGCCTCCGGGGGAGAGGGTCCTCATCGCGGAAGCGCAACTCTGCCAGACGTGCCTCGAGATCCGGCAAGCTTGACGAGTGTAGGTAGTGAGTCGCAATACCGCTGTAGAAGACGTTGGGTCCAGTGAGCCGGTCGCTAGTCAGCGCGAGGTAGGTTCCGATGGAGCCGTTCATCCGAGGCAGGAAGAAAGATGCACCGACATCGGGGAAGAATCCAATCGTCGTCTCGGGCATGGCAAACATTGTTCTCTCAGTCGCAATTCGGAAGGGTGCGTGGATACTCAGTCCAACGCCGCCTCCCATGGTGATGCCGTCCATGAAGGCAATGTAGGGCTTCTGATATGTCGCAATGTAGTGGTCAAGCTGGTATTCGAGAGCAAAGTAGTCGGCTGATTTCTTCCATCCATCGGCACCCTCTTGGTTGTACTGAGCCAGTGCGGCAACATCACCGCCGGCGCAAAGAGCCTTCTCGCCAGCACCCTTCATGACAATGACGTTTGCCATGTCAGACTTCTCCCACTCGATCAGCCGGGGAACGATCTTGCGAATCATGGATCCATTGAGGGAGTTGAGCTTCTTTGGGCGGTTGAGCAGCACAGTTCTTAGTCCGTACTTGCTCTCGAAGACGACATCGTTGGGCTCGTCGCCAGGCAATTCCTTGACGTTGTAGGCCTCGGCGGACAGCTTTTGCAAACCAAATTAGCACCGTACCACATATAGAACAAAATCTCCTGGTTGCTAACCGGTCGTGCGCCTAGTGACGAGCTCATCGCTCTGCTCATGGTGGTGCGATAGCTCCGGCTCGCAGCATTCGCTGCCGTGCCAGCTCGAGCCGCAATTGTTCGGAAGGACATCAGACGTTGACTGGGTGCTCTCACAAAGTCAATTCTAAGACATCTAAACAAGGAGAGAGAGGAGGAGAAAGAGGATGACACCGGAAGGGCCTTGGACTTGGACTTTGAATCTCCGGCTATTTCGAAGAATACAAGAAGCTCCACCTGAAAATTGGCCCGCCGATTGCCGATAAGGATGGCGGAGAAACATCCCATGCCAGTACGTACCTTTTTTGTGTGCCTTTTGACGGCTGTGTGTCAGGTGATCACAGCTGTTCACTTTCTGGGTACAAAAGTACAAAAGTACAGGCCAATTGTTTCCCCACAACAAGCCGCGACAAGGGCCAATCAGCAGCAGTGCCTGAGATACGCCTACAACTTTTCGAGCTTCCAGCTTGTCCAGCCTTGCGCACGCAACCTCATCCATCACACCCAAAACCGCAGCAGCAAAAGATGGCCGACCCCAAGATTCAGTATGTCCCACGCCATACCGCCAATTGTACTTAGGCTGACCGCTTTACAGGGAACTCCTCACCAAGTCTCGCTCCGAACTCACGTACGTCGCGGATAACGCTTCTGCCCCTCCCACCGCTCTCCTGCATTCCAGCATACCTATATATATATATATAATATGTCATATCTAACATCCGAACCTAGCGAGTACGAGATTGCGCAGCTCGAAGAGTATGAGTTCTCTTCCGGCCCCCTTTCCATCCTCCAGACGGCCGTGAGGTCGCACACGCAGGTGCTCATCTCCATTCGCTCGAACCGCAAGCTGCTGGCACGTGTCAAGGCCTTTGACAGGCATTGCAACATGGTGCTCGAGAACGTCAAGGAGATGTGGACGGAAACCCCCAGGCTAGCGGACGGAAAGAAGGGCCGGCCGGTCAACAAGGACAGATTCATCAGCAAGATGTACGCTATACTCCTCTCCCTCCTTTCCAGAATGTCGACGAGGTCTTGGGCTTCAAGAGAAAGGGCTACTGAACCCGATCGCGTCGAAATACAGAAATATTGTTGCATAAGGGCTGGGTACTAATGTGGTGCAGGTTCCTGAGAGGTGATAGCGTCATCCTGGTTCTTCTATCCTAGAGTTTATACGAGCTGCTTTGGGTTGTTTTGGGGTTTAATTGACATTGAGCTATTGGATGAACGGATTTACATCGCGAGAGTCTCAAAGGCGAATTTAGGCGTTGAAAACAATTTATTTGGTTGCTTTAAGCACACATCAAGTCTTTGGACATTCTTACTAGATCGTGGCCTCCACCATTGCGTCCTCTCTCTGTGTCATATGTCGTATTTCAGATAGATTCCCAGCCCTCCTCTGTCGGCTTGACACCTCCCAATCCCAAGAAGAAGCATGCCAATCCCCAAGCACCAGGATCGGGCACCTCCTCATATCCACTGCCACCTATGTACACTGATCGCCCAAGGCTTGCCTGCATGCCCTTGGTTTCATCGGCGGCCTTCCTCGCTGCATCAGCAGCCTTCTTCACGTCACCAGTCTTACCCAGAACCTCGACAAAGGGATAAAGCGCGTCCACAAGCGTGCGATCGCCGGGCTGAGCAGGGGTGTATTTGGATAAAGCCTCGCAGCTAAGCTTAAGAGCGGCGGCCCATACTGAAGGACCAGCTTCGCCGGATCCCAGGGTACGAAGAGCGTGGACGAGAGCATTGAGGAAAATAGCGTAAAGAGCACCAGAAGTGCCATCCATGGCGGTTTCCACCACCTGTACAATGGAAGCCACGTCGACAACCACATCTCCTGTTAGGGGCTTCTGCTGGATGTGCTTCAGGATGGCTATAATTTGCAAGTCAGTGTCCAGATGTCACGAAACATTCAAAGTCAAATTTGAAATGGGGGGTTCTCTTGTGAGCTTACCTTCGGCTCCTCTCTTGAGACCAATGCCACAGTCTCCATCTCCAACGATGGTGTCGTACTTGGTAACTTCAGGCTCGGCCGCAATCACGCGTTCCAGCGCATTGGTGAGAACAGAAGTAGCATGTTTGGCATCCATTTGTAGTCCGCTCGGCTGAGTCTCTTTGTTTACCCCGGCGGTATCTGTCCTCGTTGCAGTATTCTTTGCCTCCCATGATGTCTTTTGCACTGGGGCAGACCAACCAGTGACCTCGCTGGGGGCATCTAGCAACTCAATCATGCTCGGTCCACCAATATCGGTATTAACGACGTTGAGAAGGGTGATGCTGAAGCCCTGGCCATTTAGACTCGTCATAAATGTGCCACTGATGATGCGGACTGGTCGAATATTGTACTTGTCGCTGAGCTGGTTCACCACTTCGGTAGTGATGCCACCCAGCTCCAGAACACTAACACCTCCAAGATTGTTGATGAGGAGAACAACTTCATTCGAGTTGACATTTAGGAAAGCTCTGTCCTTGTCACTCTGGTCGAGCAGTTGGGTAAGCATTCTCTCCACCAACTGAGGCAGCTCGAGCTTCTCCCTACTTGATCCAGGTTCATTGTGAATGCCCATCCCGACCTCGACTTGCTCAGGCGCCAAGGCTTCACTGGAATCGATAACTCGTCCCGGAACGTGAACATGCTCCAAACTGGCACCAACACTGACGATGTTGGCCGCAGTCAGCCGGGCCACCTTTGCCACCTCTTCCAACGACCGTCCTTGCGCGGCGAGAGCGCCGGCAATCTTGAGCACGAGCACAGTACCGGCGATTCCTCGCCTTCCAACCTTGCCCGTCTTCTTCCTCCCAACGCCCACGTCGTCACTCACAACAACCATCTCGACGGCGTGGCCAGCCGCAATGGCTTTTTCCACGGCCATTCCAAAGTTGAGAATGTCGCCCGTGTAGTTCATCACGACGACCAACACGCCCTTCTCGGTGTCTACTCTTGACATGATGCCATTCCTGACTTGCTCAGCAGAGGGACTGGCAAAGATTGTGCCCGCCACGGCAGCTGAAAGCATGCCCGGGCCAACCATGGCGGCGAACGAGGGCTCATGGCCAGACCCTCCGCCCGAGATGATTGAGACTTGCTGAGGAGCATCGGATGGCCGGCGATAGATGATTTTGTTATCTGAATCGAGAGCAACGTTGGGATTGGTCAGTGTCAGGCTGTGAAGCGCAGTGTTGACCAGATGAGTCGGGTCGTTGATGAAGTGCTTTGTAGACATTATGTGCGATGTAGAGGTGAATGCAGCTGTAAATTCAAAGACAAAATGGCGTTGATCACTCCGAGATGAGACAGATCATGAATGAGAAAAAATGAAGGAAAGAGATGCTCTATGCAATATATTGAATCCAAAAGAAATAGGTACAGAATGCTATATAGGAGTGGCCTGATTATCAGTGACGTAGAGTGATGACACCGACGGGCTGATAAAGAAAAAAAAAAGGGCGGGGAAGCTCGATATTGGGATTTCAGCGGGGTTGGTTGAAGTCACAATTCCCGGCGAGTACAAGTCTCTACCTGTCTTCACGGTGTGAATGCAGCCGTGAGCGTCGGTAGCAGTACGAGCACCGTGTTTCTGTGTAATGAAATGCACGGTCATCAGCGGGGAATTGGTCGAATTTCGATGGAGAATCAAGAAATCCATTGATTGGCATTGGCATTGGCATTGGCATTGGCATTGGCATTGACGGCTGCGGGCCGTCCCAACAGGGCTTGTGCACTTAAAAGACGACCTCAGTTCCATTCAAGCTGTGCCGCCGCCTGCGGAATAGCAGCTTCACAGTTGCAGCTACCATTGAATTTGTCTGCCTGTAGAATTGCATTGGCGTCTTTGTCTCGGCAGCCAATCGCCCAGGCCATGACATCTCGTGGCTAAAAGACAGGCAACTGGCCATCCGGCATCTCATGTCCTACATCATATATCAGACAACGGCCAATCAGGGTCCTTTAGTCATAATGTCGTGTGCAATTCTGATATCAGGCTTCCGCCCATCTAGGTAGTACTTACAAACTGCTACAAATGAATACTAGGTAATGATGACGACGATAAGTGATGATACCCGCATTCCAAAGTGTCGTGAAATGTACCTATTCGCACGACAAAAAAAAGGGGGATCAAGAAATATATATATCCAAGGCCACTCCCAAACGCCAGCCACAAAGAGCATCCATCCTACGCTCTAAATTCTCGGACTTGTATAAACAAAAAAAGAGCATGCGTTGTGTAACACATGTGTATGTAGAGAATCAAATCCAAAATCCCATTCCCTTCTTGGGGCATATTTGCGTACTCTATATCTTCATCACAACAGAAGCACCGCGCTGCCGCCCAGGACGCTAAGAAGCAGCAAGAGAGTGAGGATTGCTGCTCCAACCTTTCCACCGGTGGTAGGCTTCGTAACCTTGTCAATGTCGCCTGCAGGATCAATGTTACCCATACCAGCGCCGGGGTCACCCTTCGAAGTACCGCCCTTCTCAGCCGTGGCTGGCGCAGGGGCCTTGAGAACCTGAGTGTACATGATGGCATCCAGAGCGTTCATTTGTGATCCAACACCATTTTTACCGTCGTATGTACCCTTGGGAAGCCACGCGAAACCACATCCCGTGCCGTCGATTCCCTTGAATGTGGCTGAGGCCGGCCCTGTGCAAATGGATGCTGCGGCTGAAGCAGAGTTGGTAATTAGGGGCATAAGAGTCTGAATAGTATGCGGGGCGAGCTGCATAGTAGAGGCCATATAGCGGACCAAATAGCCCTTGAAAGTACTCTGATCGACTGAGCAGAAGCCTCGAGGCTCGCAAAACTGTTCGTAAATGACGCCGTTCTGGACAAACTTGCCGACAGTCTGGGTGATGATGCCGTCCAAATTGGCCTTCCAGGTGGCGTTGTTGGTAAAGTTGTACATGGCGGCGGCGCCGTGCATGTAGATACCCGCGTTATAGGACCACTGGTTCTGGTCCATCTGGCCGCATGTGTTGTTGCTGTCGATACTTAGACCGTCATAAATCTGGTACTGGGGACCAATGAGGCCAATCTGCTTCTCCCACTGCCAGACCTTGAGGGCCCAGTCAGCGTACGTCTGGTTGCCGGTGTATCGGGCCAATCGAGCGGCAACGTTGAAGAAACAACCGTTAGCGACGGAGTTTTTGTAATCGTAACCCTTGTTCCATGAGAAAATCTGCCAGCGGAGACCACCACCACAGTGCTCATCCCAACGACCGACATACTGGTTGAAGACGGCTTGCGCCATGGCCAGCCATTGTGGTTGATCGGATGGCGGGTTAGGGAAGACATCTTCGGCGGCGGACATGGCGGCCATGGCCCAAAAGCCCTGATCGTCGTTTCCTTCAGTCAGCGACTGGTTCGTGGGCAGAAAGGCACCATCGGTTCCGGCCTGCCAAAGCATAGCTTGCATAGTGGCAGTGTTGTACGACGAATCTTTTGTCATGCGCCAGTAATCAATCATGGTTCCAAACATCGCACCGGCCTCCCACCCTGTTATTCAAAGTTAGTATCCATGTTTGAACAGTGGACGACTGGCCGTAAAGAGTAAAAAAAGGGTTCCTGACAATAGTATGGGTCTGGCAAGTTTCCGGGGTTATCGCCAGTGTTGTTTCCCGTGTAATATTTCATTAATCCATATGCAACGGTACCTGCGGCGTTTAAGACCGAAGCTGAAGAAAATTGGTGAGCAATGTCTGTCTCGTTGGGTTTACGGAGCCTTGATTATCTTACTGCTGTCGGTCACGGTCAAAGGAATGGCATCAGCTCCCTGACCCAGCAGGCACAGGGCCGCTGTCGCAGCCGCCCAAGGAGACCTCATGGCTTCTAGCAGTCTAAAGGTCGAAATAGTCTAGTTGTGTCGAAGAGGTATCTATATGTTGTTTTGATGAAACGGAAGTAGTCGTCCAGATCCAGTCTGTCCAACGAGGAAGCAAGGCGGCGCAATTCGAGAGTTCGCAAGAGGATGTCGAAATGCGATTCGCTTCCACCGGGGGTATCGCAAAGCGGAATGCTCGGTACGTCGAAGGGGTCAAAGAACGAGAGCAAGAGAGATGCGACTGTAGAAACGAGCGGCTGTTGCTGAGGACAATGCTACATGCAATGACAAAAGATGGGATAAGAGAACAGGAAAAGAAGTGAGTGGTCAAGGAGATCTCCGCCGCGCGTCAAACGAGAGTAGTCGCTCCACTGCTTACATACGGGCCTCTTGAGGCTCGATGATTAGAGATTGAAAATGAAGAGAGAAGAGAGTGTGCGGCGAGAGAGCATGCAAATCGGTACGCGAAAAAAATAGTGGTAGGGGGGAAAATGACAATACGGATGGACACAAGAGTTAAGGCGCGTCATTTTTCATTTTAGCAAGGTAGGCAGGCCTTGGAAAGGGTGTAAGTGTATCAGCAGTATACGGGTGCACGGGGAGACATGGTTGGCCGCATGTGCAATTTCACGGAACCTGCTAGTTGCCAGTATGCCGCGCCCCCCGGCACTCCAGGTTTCGACCCCCATGAGACTGAGCTGCTTGGGACAAACGGCCTGAAACGCCTCACGGGGGTGGTGCGTCTCCATCCTAGTGTGGAGGATGGATGATCTCTGGCCTTGACCATTGGCACGGAATCCTTTGCCTGTATGCACAGTACTTCGTATATGCCACAGCCCCTCTGGCGGTATGAAGCATCATAACGAGAGGGCGAAGAAAAAAAAGAAGAAGACCGGATACATGAAGCCCTCGTACATGAACTCGGCCGCAGCGGCAGTGCTGCGTAATTGCTACGGAGCCGAAATTCCGGCAGTGGACGTGGCCAGCAATGCGCATATTTTCCAAGGGGGGATTCGCCAGTGCAATACCACCAAAGGTAGCAATACTCCGTATCAAGTATACTCGGTGATGAGCAATCGCCAAGCCAAGTCAAATAGTGTCGTGCTTCGCCTCAAGGGTGATTGCAGCTCGTGTGCCAGTAGTAGTAGCATGATTCCCTTTGTCAACATCTTCGCCTAGCCATTTGTGCGAGCGAATGTCTGGCTGCAGGTACGTCGAGCTGAGGTACTTGGAGCATCGAAAAGACAAACAACACGGCCCACGGAGTGTGTACAAGCGCACCGGTGCTGTCGACGGTGCCAAAGTTTTGCTGGTTTCAAGCCAAGAGCGCAGCCCCTGGGCCCGCTGGTTTTCGCAGCGGATTGGCGTCCGCGTCTCTCTCAAACCACTGGACGACCGACATAGATGAGGTGGATACAGCCCGGGGTGAGGCTGTGCATCAGCGGCTAGTGCCAGTTTCGGGAACATTCAACGTCTCTGAATCAAGAGCCCTAAGGGTCTGGCGTTGCAAATTGCTACGGCGATGCGCTAACGGGCGAGGCCTCAACTCAGTGCTTGAATACGAAGCGCCGCCCCTAAAATTGGCTGCAGAGCTGAGGTGGCGATCAGAGACACATCAACAGTCGAGGTGGGTGCTTCAGACGTGGTGCGCATGTGCCCGTGTCTGTGCATCTGCATCTGCATCTACATCTGCATCTGCTTCGTGTTTCTTTCGGGATCAGGCTGGCGCCAACTTCAGGCTGGTGGCTGTGGAACGGTGTCAGGCTGTGGTTCAGGCGGGATGAGGCTATGCAGATCATGGCTGGCGATCATCTGAAGGTTATTTTGTAAAGAAGATGAAGATGAGCAAAAGACGGGAGTTGAGATAGACATGACAGGACGTCCAGGTACGAGCATCAAATACCGCTCTTTCCTTGTCAAGGGGTAGAAGGAGCGACGCGACCCGTATACGGAGTAGAGCGAGGGGGAAAGAGCCGTTTATTGGCTGCTTTATTTGGACTTGCCTATTCGATCGGCTTGGCTTTTGCGCATTTGTAGAAGGCACGATCTGCCATTGTTTCATGACAGGAGGGTGTTTGCAAAGCCTCATTCGAAATACGACGTATTATTACTCATCTTTGTTTATAGGAATTAATGTTGTCAGCATTTGCTTGGAAAATCGCATCTTGTAATTTCTACAAGAAGAAAAACAATAGATACCTACTACTACCTACTTCAGTACCAGGTATAGTAGTACTATAATAAGGAATGCATAATAGGTACGTGTAAGTGGTTTTACCCGTCATATAACAGGAAAGCCTGCAGAAAGGCAGCCCCGTTTCGCCAAAAGCCAAAGCACTGCTCCATACCTAGTACTCCATACACGCATGGGCAGTTTAATACCCCGTCTGTGCGTTGATTCGAGTCTGGGCACAAAGAGTGCCAAATAAATTTGCATATTGACATGAGACGAACCTCTCCGTACCTTAACTTTTGGAGGTTGGTGGTGCCTTTTCTCAATTTATACCTACAACACTCCTAATTTCTGATGCTATCAATCCCTTTTCCTAGATAATGCCTTGAAGTAGTAAAACTGGACCCAGCTTGTTCTCGGAAAGCCTACCGGCTCTTATCTTTATTGGCCAAGAAAGCCTATGACAGCCTCGCATCATAAACGATTCTGGCATCACCCAAGAACTTGCTAGAAGCGGAAATGATACATACATCCAATAAGAAGAAGCGAGTTTTACACTATGTTGTGTCTAATCAGCCTGGTTTTGAATATATTGTGTAAATTCACTGTTGTCAACAGCCCTATAAACAGCTGCTCCGTACTTGATATCTTCATAGCTTTTACCAGATGATTCATGGCCCCCTTGGTCCTAGACCTCACTATAAAAGTACGGGTATGGAATGGACGTCGGACAACATCAAGGGTGTTTGAGGGATAGTGAAGGACCTGGCAGCACCGGCGTCTTGAACCATTTGCTCATTGACAACTGAATTGCAAATGTACAACAGGCAACTCTTTCACGGCGCCGTCATGAGCTCCGGTCATCTCATTCCCGTTGAGCCAAAGAGATGGGGTCTGTTCTGGCCTTGAGAAAACATCTTATTGGACGTCCAATGTAAGATACATATTTATTTGTTCCTGTTGGTTTTGATACCTTTTTACCTTGACATGGAATTCTGCTTCGTTCGCATATTATACTGGCACTCAATTGCATCGTAATTCTTCTATTGTTGCGCTCTGGTATTTGAATTTGCAAACAATTTAAACAAAGATAAAGACGTCTCATACTATTAACCTTCCACGAACAATATCACAAAACCGCACCCCGCTTCCAGCAATATAGCAACACAAATCCATCGTCATCCAAGGACAAAAAAGAAAAATCATTATAAACAGCGAATCAGAGAAACCAAAAGAAAAAGGGGGAGGTCGCAGCTCTCTAAGTCTTCGGATCTACAACACACTCTCAGTCAGCACAGATCCATCACTACCACAATCTCATCCCCCCCCCCCCAAAAAAGAACTCACCTATACAAATAGCATTTGCCTTCTCATGCTTCTGATGACACCACACATACACCCGCTTAAACGGATCCGACGACTTGGGCTGCTTCCGCTGACTGCACAACCACCCAACCATACCCTTGCTCGTAGCATTCGTGCAGAACGTGATGCAGCAGTCCGTCACCGACGGGAGCCAGACGTAGCTGTGGGCTTCGAAGCCGAGATCCGTGCCGCCCTCGTCGTCGATGATGGTGCTGGCTTTGCCGAGGAAAGTGTCGTTGGAAAACCCCTGGAAGGCGAACGTGTTGCCAGAGGTTGTTTGGTTGTTGAGGAAGGATGGGGTTGGTGATGAGGATGTGCTTGTGCTTGTTTTTGTGGATGTAGTTGAGCTTGTTGAAGTCGACGATGGTGTACTGTTGAAAAGGTCAGCCAATTCTTCTCATTTCCATCCTGTCCTTTTCTCGTCTTCTCTCTCGTCTTCTTACCTAGACGATGTTGTCGAAGCAGCATCTGAAGGAGGAGCATCACTCTTGGAGTTCTTCGCCGCCAGTCCTCCTCCAACTCCACCCCCTATTGCCGCAGCGAGCACAATCACAGCAACAATCACAAGAATCCACAGCGTCCTCCGCGGCAGTCCGCAGATTCTCTTCCCCCCTTTCCTCCCCGTATGTGCCCCCTCAACATCGCCCGACATCCCGTCTGGCGTCACCGAAGACTGCTCCTCCCCTCCCATGATGGCAATCTTGTTCGTGTCCACGTCCTTTGGGATCACCGTCTGCGGCGCATCGCCCTCGAGATACTTGCGCTTGTACTCGGCTTCGAGGCGGGACATTGCCTGGGGGCTCGAATCAGGAACAACCTCAGGCAATCCCTCATCGTGAGGCGGATACATGCCAAGGGTCGGTCCGTAACCTGAGCTGATGGTCGATGATGGGCTGGTAGCTCGGTTGATATGAGGATGGAGCAGGTGGTTTTCATCTTCTGCTGGCGGCTGATTCGGTGGCTCATGTTTATGTACGACCTCCTGGTCTCGCTGCTCCTCGACCGGGTCTTCATGCTGGCGCCCATTCGGGTCATCTTTTGTCGGCTCCATAGTAATAAACTGCGTGTTCGAGATGGGAAACAAAAAATAACCAACAAAACTAAACAGCCAAGAAGCGAAACGACACGACGGACAGGCTAAATCGTCCCCCTTTGAACTCTGAAAATCCACAAGACTAGTCCTGGGACCTCGCCCGTAGTTTATAGTACAAGGCAAATCAAATCACAAGAGCCTCATCGCTGGCCTCGGCTAGAGTCCGCAAGGCTCGAACCGATCCATCCACGACTAGCTCTGCACATCATTTCCCCCAACCCGCAAGGCTCGAGATGAAGATTGAACCCCAATAGGCCCGAGTGGTGATGCTAGCTGAACCACCAACGACTCCCCCTTGTTCATGTAGATGCATGGATCCTGTCAAAGACTCATCCTCCGACTTGACTTTGCCAAAAAGAAGGCGCTGTACCACGCACAAGCTTCTGTGCTCTCCCCTTTCGCAGACGTTTCCCTCCTTGGTCGTGGTTGAGGGCGTAAGACGGAGGAAATATCGCCCGCACGAGACGAGAGACGGGACTGAGACGCAGGATGCAGATCATCTATATTTATTGTACTCTGGCTGACTCATTTTGTTTCTTTAATTGAACGTACTGTCCTTATTTGTAGTCGCATGCTCCTTTGCCGATTGCATTTAGATGCATCTTCTCGTGCCCCTTGCCCTAGCCAAGAGTGGCTTTTTTAAGTCTAAATTTAAAATCTCAGCCCATCATCATTGTATTACAACACCACACGATCATTTTCGCGATAGACTCAGAGATTCGAAGGATTCCCACCTAGCCCAGAACTGAGATTATCGCGGGATGCTGACCGTGTTTTCTCTCGACACTTGTTCCTCAGCCGCAATGTAACCTTAATATAAAACCGTGAATTTAACCTCCAATGGCTCCATTTATTAAGGCTCGCGTGACAGTGGGCCCCCAGCTTGAATCTGCGCTACCCGCGCTATTACGCACAAAAGTCCAGGGCTTGGAAGCTTGGCTTCAAGATGCCGCTTCGAGCAGGGCCAATTCTCAAGTAATAAGTATCGTATATATGTCTGTACGTCGTTGGAACACTAAATTAAGATAGGTAGGTTGGCAAACGAGCATGGCTGGAGCATAGCTGGAACATGGCATGGGATTCTCAACCTCTCCACGCAACACCAGTTTGGATCAATACGCACGTCGTTGCTACACCTGTACAACACTTGAAGCGAATGAACCCAAAGGGATGCGCAATCGAAATGCTCAAGGCCATTCGCTTTCACCGCCCTCTCCGATCGATCCTACAACTAAAACCCCCCATCGCCAAACCCAGCCCTCGACTCTTTTTTGCTCTAGCCAAAGCCTCAGTGATTCATCATATAAATTTCAAAAAAAGGAAAAAGACGAGGTCGATAATATGGGTAACATGAAGCATCAAGTCATCAGCTCCTTGACATTGGAGCTCGCATTGCCAGTCCGTATCCCAAAATTTTCTAAAGCCCATTGTCGCTGCAAAAGTTTGCTGAAATCCTCAATACTTTCATGAGCGGCTCTTGCGGTCCCTAAGCATCCGATTCCGTTAGTTGCAACCCACACAGAAAACACTGCTTGTACTTAGAATGATGGATACTACTTACGTGCTGAGTCTTCGGGACAGCTGGTGCAGCTTCTTGTCATTGTCCGCCTCTTCTGCCGCCTTTTGCAAGGCAATCGCTCTCTCCTCCTCTTGGTGCTTCACCACTTCGTCATGAGTCGGGGGCAGATGCTCGTTCTGCAAGTCAACCTTTCTGGCATCTTCAAATGAGCTAATCGCATTCTTGATACCTTCAGCACCGAGCATCAGAGTACCAGCGGGCAGCCTTCCACCAGAGACAGTCTTCAGCTCCGTCACGCGCTCAGACTCTTCACGCAGAACCTGGAAGACACGCGACATGCGGCCAATGGCCAGAATCTTGTTCTTGATCGCCCTGCGCTTGAACTCAATTGAGTTTGGATCCTCCAAGCTACCAGGAAGAGATGGCGAGCTGGGGCCGGGGGAATGTGAGGACGGCGTCTCCTCCTTGAGCTCCTCCTCCGAGCACGTGCTCAGAATGGCGATGAGCATATCCGTAATCTTTTCGCCAACAAATGGTAGTGACCAGGTGAAGACGTCCATGAAGTTGGGCAGCCAGTACGGATGAGGCGTGCAGTTGAACTGTCGAATATTCATAACATTGTTTTCGTACTTGAGCACGGCGGCCTTGTTATTGTAGACATCGAGGTAGTTTGGTGCCGAGAAGATGGTCATGACACTGGGGAAGCCGGTCGTCCGCGTCTTGCGGTACATTCTGTAACCGGCATCCTGGGCTTCGTGGGCACGGATGACTGAGAGCAAGTTGTTCTTCTCCAAGAATGCACAGGCCGCATGATATGAGAAGAAGTACGAACATCCTCGCACATGGTTATGCAAAAAGAAATCGCTGGACTTTTCCTGTCCAAAGTCCTCGAGCGGATCGGCCCACAGAATGTCGCACATGAGACCCTGAGTTGGGGGCTCTCTGAATCGATCAATCTACATTGTTATGTCAGCTTCGTGGTCAGGTGCATTGATCCCAGGCGTTGGAATGTCTTACGCTTCTCAGGTCGTCGAGAGTGTGCAGCTCGGGACTCAAGCCACCGTGGATGCACAGGAACTGCTTGTTCATGACGGCGGCCAGGGGAAGGCAGCAGAATGATTCCATGCAGGCTTCGTAGATGGCCTCCGAGTACTTGTGCTTACACTCGAGCTTGAAGGTGAAGTAGTCAGTCAGATGGCGACACTCGTGGTTGCCTCGCAGAAGCCACAATGTCTTGGGGTAGTGGATCTTGAGGGACCACAGGTAGAGAACACATTCGATACTGAAGTATCCTCGGTCAACGTAGTCGCCAAGGAAGAGGTATCGCGTCTCAGCAGGGTCGCCTCCGACCTCAAACAGCTTCATTAAATCGTAGTACTGGCCGTGGACATCACCGCAGACGGTAATGGGGGCGTCCATCTCGAGAAGATTGGGCTCGGCACGCAGCAGCTCGGTACCCTTTCTGATGATCCACAGCGCCTGCTCCTCGGTGAGTCGGCCCTCGCGATAGAAGTGCTGCTTGAGGAAGTTGATGTCGGGCTTTTCATGGGTGTCGTCCTCGAAAAACTGCTCATCCGTGGGCTTGAACATGGCCGGCGCCTGGACATCTGTAGATGGGCGGTGCCACGAGCGTTAGCGATGCCATGTTTGAGACATTGTGCGTGATGCGGTGCTGAATCCCGACGGCAGCCTCCCCTTATCAACAACAATGGCGGGGTAGTTGGGAGAGGCGGCGACGATGGAACATGGGCTGCAGGACAGACGTACCTTTGCACACTCGCTCGAGCGTGCTCACCTGAGTGCCATCCTCCATCATATGGATGGTGAAGTCGATCTCGGGCAGCGGCTTCTTCTCCTGAATTGCGCGAATGGCATTGTCGACCTGGGCGGTCCGTCGAGGCGCCTGATCGGCGTGGTCGCCTTCGGTGTCCATGGCGGGCGACTAGAGTGTTGAAGAGCTGAATAAAAACCGAGCGGCTCGAGAAAGTACAGGAGATGCTGTACTTTGGGGATATTTGAGAAAGGAAGAGGCTTCTGAGGCTCTGCTCGGCGAGGGTCCAAGAGGTCGCAAAGGCCCTGGAGCGGCGGGAGCGTGGCGGGTAGCGGTGAGGGGGACAAGCAACAGGCCTGCAGCTGCTGGTTCAAAAGCTAAAGCTGGGGGCGAGACAAGGCTCGTGGCAGAAGGACAGACGACAGACGTTTGGCGTGGTCACGGAGTCCCGTATAGCTGTGCCCAAGACCAAAACCGTGCGCTGGCGAGGCAAAGGCGAGATAGGCTGACAGGAGAAGAAGTTGGGGAGCTGGCCTGGGGCAAAAAGGCTGGAGCCGGCTGTTAGGGACTAGAGCAGAGGCTACGAGTGCCTGTAGGTATCTGGCAGCGCTAAAACTGCCTGCTGTGTCCTGTCTCCTTAGACCTCGACCAAGAGGTAACCTAAGTAGACTTGGGTACCTTCTCTTGGGTAAAGCGGGACAGGAGGTTATGCCCAATCATGATGGGTTTTTAAGCATATTGCAACGGAGCACCGACAAAGCAGCTGATGCGGCTGATGCAGATGTTGCTTTACAGAGTACATTTTGCTATATATTTTGAATGAGATATCTGTCTGTTAGTTACATGTACTGGAAACTCTGACTAGTTTCTAAGATACTGCTAATTCCAGTAGCAGCATTGGTCTGGATGGATTTTCTGGCGACGCCACCAGCAGGAAAATAAAGGGGCGGGGGGCTGCCTCTGAGAGTCATTGACATCACCCAGATCCCCCATACCGTATCCGACTCTGGTGGCATTTTATTAGTGATCTTCTAGCTTGCAACTACTCTGTAAGAATTGATCAGCTTGGTAAAATATTGCAAATAACAGCATCTCTTCCACTGCGAGCAGCTCCGAGATGAGACCAAACTGTTCATTAGCCAGACTGGCTGCCCCTCCTTTGTTATGCCTCCTCACGGTAAGACCAAGCAAGTACCAGCGTGTACCTCTCTGGAGACCGATGGCCCCTGTTCCCGCTGAAGCCCCGCCCCAATTCCGCCGCCAGACCCTGAAGACGGTTTACTGTTTGGGGTAAAGTGATGATGTAAGCTTCTTTGTTCCCAAAAGAGGACATGAAGATTGCTTGGAGAGTGGGTTGTAGAAGAGGTATGATTTGCTCGACATGCACACCAGGTACATGTATCAAGCATTGTATGGTGCGTTGATGATACGAGGGCACGGCAGCACCTTTTGATCAGAATAATCTGGATTTATATAATATGTTCATACCATAACCCTTTTGCTTTTCGAGACGCTAATCATAAGCAGCAAATACATTTACATGCATCTTCTATTGTATGTTCTGTCATTCCGTTCGTGTCCATTTTTTTGTGTGTAATTTTATTCGTCTTTGGCCACCTTGCAGCTCTTCATGGCAGGCTGTAACCGCCATCCACAATCATATCCAAGCCCGTGGTGTAAGAGCTCGCATCGCTCGCCAGGTAAAGGTAGGCGCCCTTGAGCTCGCCGGTCTGACCCTCGCGACTGTAGAGATGTATATATTAGCAATTGGACACTTTGCACAAGAATGACCACTCGCAACTTACCCCATGACAATCTTGCCCTTCCAGATATTCTTCGTCTCGGGTGAACAGAAGGTGGAGATCTCAGTGAGGATGTATCCGGGGGATACGGTGTTGACTCGAGCAAACCCGGTCCACTCAACCGCCAAACTCTTGCCTATACGAAGTGCTTGTGTCAGTCTTCGCCATCATCAAACCCAGGCCTGGCCACTTACAAAAGTGAATCACGGCAGCCTTGGAGCTGTTGTACACAGCCTGCAGCTGCGGAATGTTGACAATGCTGCCGCTCATAGATGCCGTCGCGATGAAGCTTCCGGCGATGAAGTTCTCCAGAGGCTTGCCGTCAATCGTCGTGCCCTGCTCCTTCTGGCGGCGGAAATGAGCACCAGCGCTCTTGGCGCACCACATGACGCCGTCCACGTTGATGGCCATGACGTTGCGGGCCGTTTCGACGGAGCCGTCGATGAAGGCGCCCTCGGTCCACGGGATGCCAGAGTTGGCGACGAAGATGTCGAGACGGCCGTTGAACTCCTTGACGATCTCGGTGATGGCCTTGTCGACATCCTCGGCCGAAGTGACGTTGACCTGGTACGCCTTGCCTGCACGGGGTGGTGATTTACAGCGTTAGCAAACAACCAACATTCTCCAAGAACAAGCCCGAAACAAATCATCCCAACTCACTCTTGACGCCGTAGGTCTTGGCAATGTTCTCGGCCGAAGTCACAGCCTGCTTGTTGCTGTTGTACCAGATGGCCACATTGGCGCCAGCCTCTGCAAACGCCTCGGCGACAGCCAGGCCGATGCCAGCTCCAGCGCCCGACACGATTGCGGTTCTGCCCTTGAGAGAAAAGAGGGGCAGCACTCGGTCGACGTTGGGGACGGCCGAGTTGTCGTGGGGAAAGGCGCCGTTTGTTGTTTGGACCATGTTGGCGGTAGGTTGTGGTATATAACGGGAAAGATGTCGATTATGATAGACAGGTATAAATAAGTAAATCAATCAACAAAAGAAGGGTATCAAGATCACGACTGCTGGCCAAAAGTGACACTATCACGAAATGCTGCGGGGAGAGCTGCAGATGTGGCCATGCTGCACCTCTTTATACTCGTCCACAGAACAAAACAACATGTCACCGCTTTCTTTCTCGCCGTAAATACTCCGTCCGCAAGACGAATCCAATCCAAAGGCGGGCCCGTCGGTGCGACATTTACCACCATTTGTCCGCGTTGACGCGCTCCAATGTCGACTCGTTATTTCTGAGATGCTTGACCTCGTCACTCCAGCCCATGTGGGGTTTTCTCCGTTGTAAACGGCCTGGCGTCCCGACCCCACGTCCAATGTCGAATTATTGCCTGTACGAGTATATACATGTACGAGTCCTTGCGGCTGGTGCCAGCTCACAAGCGTGCATTTGATGTGTCGGAATGTCACCGTTTCAATTGATTGGCAGCCTGCCATCCCATGTCTACAGCAGCCCACGTGCTCTGCTTCTTCGTCCGTTGTCTGCGTGTGCCTGAGCGTTGTCTGAGATCTTCAGGGCCCCTCAAATTGCCATCCATCCCATGTACTTACTGTACATACAATGGATCAAATGATAAAACTTCCATGTTCCCCCCCCCGCCAAGCAACTGAAACTCTTTGGGACATTCCGCCAGCCGCTTGTTGGGCAGCTAAACAAGCCCAGCGCCAGCCCAGCCATCCAACCCAGCTAAAAAAAAATGCTCCTAGCGGATCCCATGTCCTTTTGCGCAGTCGGACTATGGCTGAGTCTGGGAGTTGCGCCTGAAGATCCCACGTCATAGGCAGTGGGGGTTCTTGGATGCGTCTTTTGGTCGTGTGTTTGGAGCTCGAATCGTTGTGGCTTGGGGAATTGATAAGATACGCTGTTCAATTAACGGAGTTGCTTGCCGTGATTGGGTGATGTGTTGTATGGGCGGCAATTGAGAACCGGAATCAAAAGCCGAGATCACGAGCGGAATCACCCAAAGTGTCTATACCGCAACAACAACTTTGCATTTTTATCATGACATGTTCATTTATAGACTACAATATGTACGGACTATACGGGGCATATCCTATAGCACTTACCATCTTTCCATGTACAAGTCTTTATCGCAGTTGCATGTTCGATGCAATCACTTCCTCGCGGGGAAAGTTGGTCATTTTCCAACGGGAGATAAAGTCATCGCGGCTGACTATTGCACACTATTAGTCTTTTGCAATTTGAAATCATGAAGTTTCCGTGAGCAAGATAAAACACTGGTGGCTGAATGACTTACTATAGGCACCACAGATGCGCCGCAGTCCCTCAAATGCGCTTCTCCCGTGAAGTACTCGCCAGTTATCAAAGACTTATGAGAGTCAGTACAATGCCACAATATCCAATCGATCTCGCTCAATGCAGCCACTTACTCAAAACTCGCCCTGGTTCAAGCTGAAACCAATATTCGCTTTCTTTACGCTTCAGTATCTCATCCCACTTTCGTGCCGCCTGGTACCACGCATCAACGTCGATATCCACAGGGACTACTCCTCGGTCATCATTGTTCCACCTGATCCTGTGCAACTTCTCGCCAGTAGCTTCAATCACGGGATATGCCATATCCGGCGCAATTGCAACGCCCTGGTTGCCGCTAGCATGCCACGGGAGCTTGACCTTGCGCAGGATCTCGAAATCTCCTGGTGATTCCTTTCTAAGTGTCTCGGCTGCATGGAATCCATCTACGAGCAGTGATTGTCCACCCAACACCTCATCAGCGGGCTTATTCGTAGGCGGCGTGTGAGATAGCAGGTGAAATGCTTGCAAACCTGCGGGCTCGGTAAAATAAGTCGTGTCTGTATGAGCTGGGAGAGCTAGGTTGGTGTAAGCTGTGTCGGCGAGAGCTAGGTCTGGGATGAAATCGTAAAAGCCTCCGTAATGGGTATTTCGAATTGGTCCAATTGTTTCCAGGAGCTTCTCCGTATCTTTGGGAGTTTTCGGCGAGTTGGTAACGAAGCAAAACCCGTATTGGCGCTACTCATGGTAAGTTTTGGTCAATCGCGTAAAGAGAACAAGTACACACAATCTTTCCCGTCAGTTCAGCCATTCCCTTTGGAGAAGAGTTGTTCATGACATTCTCAAAATCGACTTCTGGAGGGTTCGAGGATACCGATGCGCCCCATAGCTTTCTTTCGCTGGAGATAATGTTAGATTCCATAGGCTTATAAGCTCATTTTGTCCTTACTCTTGAATCGTGGGCTTCTTATTACTCGTATCCCGAACAGTAAAGTTGAGCCAAGACCATGGGTAGTAGCTTTTATGAGAATCCGACCCTAACAGTTGTCAATTAGTTTCATCCCATAGATGTTCAAGGTAAGGCAGTTGGGAATGAGTACATAATATGTCAACGCCGTCACTTTTGGGCGAGATTTCTGTCGGCGTAACGTCCTCGGGTATCTGCAGGCTCAGAGAAATGAGCATTCAACGACATTGTAAGCAATAATGGCTTTGGCCAGTACCTACGGCAAAGGTATCAAAATTGCGTTGTAGGGTATCCTGATTTACGCATTTGGCGCAACGGCAGTTGTCGCTGTAGAAAGAGATTCGTCGGTTAGTGTTACATTTCATGCTTGATGCCGTCACTGGTGGCATGTGAGCGCACATACCGGAGCCATATCTTAGATCTAGAAACTATGATTAGCGATTCTGTTTTGTGCGTGGCTATCAGTGATAAAACGAATAAAACAAACCAGGCACCTACAATTCAGCTTTGGCAGGGGATCCGGAATCATTGCTCTTGAAAACGAGCCCTTTGGGACCAGTCTCGAGGGTTGTCGCATAGAACCGTGGCCTTGGGAGAGCAGCCGAGGCATGCCGAGGGATGAAGCTGAGGCGGCGGCCAAGGCCAGAGCTGCAGGTACAGCAAAAATGAGCAAAGAATGCACAACTCAAAGGGCAAAGGAAACTACAGCAACCAACCTAATTGTACGACCCTTGAGCAAGAAGAACATGGCTCAGTGTGTGATGAGGACGGATGATGAGAATCGGCCCATGTTTCCATCAGCCCGCGGGTATCGCTAGCATGGGGCGGTAGCTACAGCTGGTGCCAAAAGACAGCTGTGAACGCTGGAAAAAGAGGGCCCGGACAATGCAGGTTAAGTTTTGATACTCCCCCACAATTCCATTGAAGCTGTCTAGTACATAGGCCTAAGGTTTCTAATGTTAACTACCTATGGCTCGGAGTACGAGCAGGCTCTATAATATGCTACCATGGATTCATCGCCTCTCTCCTCATGCTTCTCTTCCTCGCATCTCTACAGTAGGTTTTCTTCCAGTCTAATCAATTAATATTTTATGCTATCCTATTTCTCCAATTTAGTTCAGCTAGTGGTAAGAGAAGTCAGCGAATCAAACAGCCTCGATAATGTTCATCGGCCCTAGAGCCGCAGCTTCACAGCATTTTTTTCCTCACTCGAGGTCTAGAGCGGCCGAATCCATTCAGTTTCTGGAGCACAAGGCTCTTCGATTTCTAACAATAATAAGGGACGGGTGGTGGTTCGAGACCACGCTTATTAAGAAGCTCTCTCCCACTCAACTTCTCCAATTAGCATGTAGGTTAGGTGAGGGTGCTTTTTTTTTTGTCAGCGCTGGTTCATGCATCTTTAAACATGTGCCTTTGAGCCACGTGAAAATGAAAATGCGCTTAGTCGGCATGAGCTTAGCTGTACATCCTGCTGAAGATAATCCGACTTCCGGGGCTCTATCTGCCCGCTGGCGAGTCCACATCAAACAACTTCCTAAAAAAAGTTGAAATCAGCGATATTTCGCCATCCTTCTACAGCAAGCTCCTTTGCTATCGCTCATTATTTTCTCTTCATCTCTGTCCTACTGCGTGATTTGGCGACTCTTTCAGCGAGGTGTTTCGATCGCCGCATCGCACAAATCTCTCCGGTCTCGACACAAACGCTTTGCGCCGCGCCCTGCTGGTCATGGAAGCATCGCCCTCGAGCCGACGCCGCTGCACCAAAGCCTAATTCTTGTGGTAATACAAGGGCGTGGATCCCCGGGGTGGAAAAGGTCTTGCAGCATGAATTCGCGACAGCGCGGGTTCGACACGTTTTACGACGACCAGGTCGCAGCCCGTCGACAGTTTTACGCGCGCGAGACTGCCGTGAATCGCATCAACGACTACGCCGTTCTCGTAACCGTCGCAACGCTCGTGGTCACTTTGCTGGCCAAGTTCTGCAGCCCCGACGGATCGATTGAGGGCATCTTTGCGCTGGTTGGCGGTTTTCTATGGGACGCGCTGGTGTTTCTGATCCCCTCGCCGCTGCTTTTCGCAATCGACAACTGGATGGACTCTTCCGCGACACGACCGATGCGCGATACCACAAACCAAAGCACCTATGCTGCTAAAAGCGGAGCCATGCGGAGGGTGATGGGCTTGGATCGCCAGGATGGCGTCATGAACTCGGTCCTTCGTGCTAGAACAAGAGCGTTGTCTATGACGGGAAGTGTTTTGGGCCTGAAGATCGAATCGGACCGGCCGGCGGGATTGGGCAATCGAGATAATTCATGCTACCAGAATAGCGTTCTCCAGGGGCTGGCTTCACTGCATTCGATGCCCGACTATCTCGCAGCTTGTCTCAAGGGTGTGGACGAGACTGGCCATGCTGCTGATGAAAATGTAGCACACACGTTACGGATGCTCATTGCGGATCTGAACGATGTTTCGAATAACGGGAAAACACTTTGGACACCTTCTTTGCTTAAGTCTATGAATACGTGGACACAACAAGATGCACAAGAGTACTATTCCAAGGTGTTGGACGATATCGAAAAAGGAGCAGCCCTGGTGGCCAAGAACCTGTCTTCTGATAAACTCATGGGGCTGGAGACTGGCGAGTATAGCAATGCGGACGAGCGTTCCACCAGTGAGCATAGCGATGACAGCGGCTACCAGAGTCAGTCGTCGAGCTCCAGAACAGACTCAAAAGGAATTGCGCGGAATCCCTTGGAAGGTCTTCTGGCTCAGAGGGTGGCGTGCGTGCAATGCGGTCATTCGGACGGGTTGTCCATGATTCCGTTCAACTGCCTGACTCTTAGCCTTGGACTCGACAAGAACCATCACGACCTATATGAACGGCTGGACTCCTACAGCAAGGTTGAGGCAATCGAGGGAGTCGAATGCCCGAAATGCACCCTGTTGAAAGCGCAGAGACTCCTCACCAAGCTCGTGGAGAGGTTGGAGTCGGGAGGTTCTACGAAAGAGCGATTGGGCGAGCCTCTGCGAAGACTGGAAGCCGTTCAAACAGCCCTGGAGGAAGACGACTTTGACGAAGAGACGATCAGGGATCGCTGCAAAATCCCGGCGCAAAGCAGAGTCAATGTGACCAAGACGAAGCAGATGGTGATTGCGCGACCGCCTCAAAGTCTGGCTATCCACGTCAACCGATCCGTGTTTGACCCGTCCACCTTTAACATGATTAAGAACTCCGCACCCGTGAGCTTCCCGATGACGCTGGATCTGGGGCCATGGTGCTTGGGAAGTGCAGAACCGGCGAAACCCGTGAAGGAAAAGGCTACAGATGAGAAGGATGAGAACGACGACGAAGAGCAGTGGCACCTGGACCCCATGTCCTCCATGGTGGCGGGAGACTTGGGAGAGTCGAGGCTGACAGGGCCCATCTACGAACTGAGAGCAGCTGTAACACACTACGGACGACATGAGAATGGCCACTACATCTGTTATCGTAAATATCCGCCTCTCAAGCCAGAAAGCGTTGATGATGCAGGCGATGCAGACGACAAAGAAGCTGCTTCGCCCGAGGATGTTGACGACAAGCCAGCAGACCCAAATGCAGAAGAGACAACAGAGAAAAGCACTACTAGCAAGATCGACAGAGATGCATCTTGGTGGAGACTCAGCGACCATAACGTGTCACAAGTCAACGAAGAAATCGTCATGAGCTTGGCCCCCGGAGTGTTTATGCTATTCTACGAGTGCGTCGACCCCTCCATGATACTGCAATCCGAAGTGGAAAACGGGGCCGCGGCGTTTGCAAACACCGAAGCACAAGACGCCGCTGCGACGAAGCAAGACGAAAGCAAAGCGGTGAATGGAGCCACCGTTATCCCAGTAACAACGGTATTACTCCCGAAAACTGTTAAAGAAGAGACAACGCCGCCTTCAGAGGTAGTAGTAGTAGCAGACACCGTGAAGGCTGAATCAAATGCTACCTCTGGAAACGCTTTGGATGAAGCTGACAAGGCGTCGTCAACATAACATTGTTGAGGCGGCATGCTTTTTCTTCCTCTTCATTTTTTTATTCTTCGTCTTATGATATACATACCTGCATAGCGACGGCGTTGGTGAGATTTCAAAAACAGGATCAGTGGGACTTGGGTTTTGGCGTCAATTATATGAGGGAAAGCGGGTTCAGTGGGATATTTTGAACGGTAGATGCTATGAATGCCGTAAAACCGGCAAGAGATTGAATACCAATTTGCTACGGTGGATGCCATACGAGCAGAATAACACATGCATGTAGTCCATGTTTCTCAGTGTGCTCTGTAAGCGTAGTCAAGAAGTACTGTAGGAGAGATGAAACAGAGTCGGGGTGTTTCGGGTCCGATGGAAACAGAAGCAGAATGACCCATGTACTGTACGAGTACTAGTATTACACGCCACGCCTCACTCTGCGTCACCTGTAACCGTTGCCGCGTGGTGCGATTTATTGGATGGATCGGGAGGATTGAAAGACGGGTTGCGCCGAGAGGAGACGACACAGCCACGCAGGACTAATTTGATGCCCATTGAATCCATACGATACCCAGTTCTTGTCGGTACTAGTAGCAGTAGTGTGAGTGATAGTCGTCAAGCCAGAGGACGTGTCGTCCCGAGACGAGATTGTTGCACCCCTCAGGAACGAAACGTGCGAGGAACGTGGGAAAGAGAAACAGAGGTGAGTTGACGATGTAGTATTTTAGCATTGTTGTTGCTTCTGCCATTGTTGGATCGTGGTCTGGATGTCTGCGGGCAAAGCGACTACTGCACTCTAGCCTGGCCCAGGTCGCAGAATTACCTATAACCCAAGCTGGAAAAGGCCCAGGATCCGACGCGGCCAGGGAGCGAGAAACAAGCACTACGCTAGACGGGGGCACGCTGAATCTCGGCCCAATCGGCGCCCCGTCGCCATGGACCATTGGCGCTTCTTCCCGTACAGATTTAGCGGTCATGTTACCTGTATGGCCGCTGTTGGCAGAAAGCTTGGCGGGCGAGCACAAAACTTTCATGTGCCGTACACTACAGAAATAGTGCTCACTCAGGGGGGCCCAAGACGGTTTAGGTGAGCATCCAAGGGGTTGTTACTACTTGTTAGCACGGATTGATGTTAGTTAGCATGAGCAGGGCTCCAGGGGAATGGGAACCAATCCATTCATGGGACCCCTTTTTTCTCTTCCGGCGAATCCATCTACTTGATGCAGGATCAGGTACGGAACAGGGGGGAGGGAATGCTTGAGCCAAGAGATTGCCTAGGTAAGGAAAAAAGAAGAGAGAAAAAGGCAATTTGTTAGCGATCCATGGATTGATTCCATGACTAGCTACGGAGTAAACGAGGCTAGATGAGATGAGGCAGCGTGAGAGAGATGAATGGGACGAGATCTGGTGGGTTTGGTTTGGGAGGCGGTTTGGAGGTTTGGGGATCATACAGTAGTACTAGTACTACAAGTGCTGATGATGCATAGATAATGTACTTGAGGGGCGATGCGATGCGATGCGATGCGACGCGGTGCACGCGTATGTCATCCATCAGCGGTGATGCCCTCTCAGACGAGTACGGAGTCGGTACCAGACAGCAATCAAAATTGGCGGGTGTTGGCTCTGCTCTGGTGGCCCGTAGATACGAGGTGCAAGCAGCTCTGCGGTGGAGATGGTTTGAGGCAGAGGCCCGCTAAAACAAGTTCAGCCACGGACGGGTTCCGGACGTCTTTGGAAAGGGTACGGGAGCCGTGGCTACGACAGCTCGCTTCAGGTGGTGATCGACTCGAGCTCGTCCTTTTCGTCTTTTTGGGCGTCGGCAAAATGGGATTGGACATGAAGAGGCAAAAGGCAAAAAAAGGTTGATAGAACCAAAAGCGTCTTTGTTCGGAGGACGGGTGAATGTACCGGCAGAATACCAGGTAGTAGGTACAGAATGCAGTTCCCAATGTGGCCAGAGGTATAGTAATTCACTGCAATGCAATACCATCGATGGAACACTCAATTACTATACTAAATCAATGCCCGCCAATATTCCAACACCGGAATCTCCATCCCACTATTGGCGCTATTGCCTTACGGAGGCACCAGACATGTGCATCATCGATTTTTCTCGCTTGGAGCAACTCGCGGTTGCCGCCGTGCTAACTCGCTCCTTTGTACCTCTGCGCCTCTATCAGTGCGCGTAGTGCCAAGCGGTACTTCGTATAGAGTACTGGACGGTACTTTGGCCGTACTATCAGTATAGTACCTGTAGCGCGGGCTCCGGATACAGACACATGGACGCCTTGCGCCTACCAAACAGAACCGCGCATTCCCCAGCTGGGGCTTTCAAACAGACTCTGCGACGTGGAAGCTCCTTCCATGCCAACCAGAAGTGGCAAGCATGGTAGGTGCAAGGTAGCAGTGCTTGCCGGTGGCTTACCTACAAAAGTACAGAAGTACAGACGCAGACTTAACTTTTGCCGTCTTGGACCGATTTGGACTGGTTAGCATCGTTCTTGCTCTTCATAAGTGCGGTGCTGTGCTCTTTCCCTTCTCTCGCGCCGCCGAGCTTCCCATCCTTGGAGCCTTGCATTTTTGCCAGATTCCTTTTCTTTCCTTTATTCTTTGTCGCGCTCCGAGTGGTGATACGAGCGAACCATCGTCGACTTCGTTTTTGGGGCCTTTTTAATGCGCATTTGGATTTGACGTTCTCTCGGCTCTGCGGATTTTTTTTGGCCTGTTCGTTTTGGTTGAGTCGAAGCTGCATGATAATTCTTGATCGCCCGTTCTTTTTTCTCCCTAGCCCGCGCCTTGTCTTGGCATTGGTGATCTTGACCGAAACCGCACACCCTGGTAGCTCTGCACGATACCGGAAGTCGAGGAAAGACGACAAACGGCGAAGTCAATTGTGAGCGTTTCGCTGCGATTTGGGATCGGATTGAAGAGGCGGATAATCACGCCGTTGCGGCTTATTTTGGTCTCGATTTACACCGTCGCCGACCGACTTTGTTGCGCCGTGTAACTCTTGGCGACACAGCTCCAGACGCTGCGCAACGCTGCCAATTAATCTTGTTAACAACGGCCATCGCACGGCATCTCCGCTTTCACCTTTTCTTGTGTTGACGGGACCGGGCGGGAACGCCAAGGGAACTGTCACCTCTGCCGAGCTGCACAAGGGCTACAATTGCTGGTGCCAAGCCAACCATGACCGTCTCAAATCGCAATGGCGGCTTGCTGCCCATGATGGAGGTCTTGCCCTCTGTCAAGTTCCAGATTCCGGTTTGGGCACACATAATGTAAGGGGAAATGCTCTTGTGCGGATGCTGTGCCTAAGGGGAGCTGCGGATGTTGCGGGAATATTACGAATGGGAACGCTGACTTGCCTGTAGAAATTGGATGTTCTTTTCAAATGTCACCATCATCTTCAACAAGTGGCTAATAGACACTGCTGGATTCAGTAAGTATCTAATATCCCCGCAGATGACGCAGTCTGGTCTTTATGGGATACAAGAAACTAACGAGCAATTACAGAATATCGTAAGTCGGACTCGCGTGGATTGCTTCCTGGGCAAGAGAAGAGAAAGAGGTTCTGTATTCGAGAGTCCTGTACTGACCACTGATGATAGCCATTCTGCTTACTTGTTGGCACCTCATCTACGCCACCATTGCAACTCAGATCCTCGCTCGCACGACGACCCTCCTTGACTCCCGCCGCAACTTTCCCATCTCCGGCCGTCTCTACCTTCGCACCATTCTCCCCATCGGCCTACTATACTCCGGCTCTCTCATCTGTTCCAATGTCGTGTACCTCTACCTCTCCGTCTCCTTTATCCAGATGCTCAAGGCGGCTTCTCCAGTCGCTGTGCTGTTTGCCTCGTGGTCCTGGGGCGTTGCCGAGCCGAACCTGTCCAAATTCATCAATGTCTTGGTCATTGTTTTTGGCGTTGCCGTGTCTAGTTTTGGCGAGATTCAGTTTTCATGGGTTGGCTTCTTTTTCCAAATTGGAGGCACTTGCTTTGAAGCCGTTCGCGTGGTTATGATTCAGGTCATGCTCAGTGGCGAAGGGCTCAACATGGACCCCCTTGTCAGTCTCTACTACTACGCACCTGTCTGTGCGGTTATGAACTTCCTCATTGCCCTCGTCAGTGAGATACCCAAGTTCCAATGGGAACACGCCGTCCATGCTGGCTTTGGAATGCTGTTCCTCAACGCTTCTATTGCCTTTATTCTCAACGTTGCCAGCGTTTTCTTGGTAAGCTTGACCCCTCTGCATATGCGTATGCAGACGTTTGGCAATAACTGTATTGAATGCTGACGGAATGTCCTTGTGCAGATTGGCAAAACCTCAGGTCTAGTCATGACCCTTACTGGCATTTTCAAAAGCATCTTGCTCGTGGTCGCTTCCGTCCTCATCTGGTCCACCCAAATCACCTTTCTCCAAACCGTGGGGTACACGATTGCTCTTGGTGGACTCACCTATTACTCTCTCGGCTACGACCAACTCGTCAGCCTTGGAACAGCGACACTTGCTTGGACAAGCGAGTTCTTTGCAGCGAATGGTGGTGCAATGAGGTCAAAAAGACTCATTGTAGTTGGAATATCTTCCTTTGTGGCCGTAATCGTGGTGCTCGAGTTGACCATGAGCGAAAGGGGGAGGAGGATGCTGGCCGGCCCTTCATGGCATGGAAGGCACGGTCATGGAGGTCAAGGAAGCCAATGATTGATATCTAATGATGTTGAAGATAAAAGTGAAACGATTTAGCATTTGCTACGAGATGAGTATATGATGGGCGTAGCGAACCACCCAGAAAAAAAAAATAAGAATAATACCCCTTTTAATTCAAGTTTGATCTATTCATTCAGACCACGTGCATGTCAAGCGAGCAACGTCTTCATTAATAATTGCGTTTGGCTTTCTTGCCAGTCTTGAACGAATTCTCTTTGCTAAGCTCAGGTAAAAAAGCACCCCCTCGGGCTATATTTTCGTATCTCCCCCTTTCCTCCATTATCCAGGGTATAAAGTCTTCTCTCTTTAATGAAAAAGAAGCCAAGCAATAGTACCGTTCCGATGCTTCCAAACTGTAACTAGTCAAACGTGTGCGCACACATAACTAAGAGAGGGAAAAAAGGAGAAAGAAACATGGCATGCTCATGCTATTCCATCTTCTCGAGGCCTCATCGGCTCCTACTGCGACGGCGGCTGCGGCTTCGGTGTCTCTCTCGGCGGGGGGATAAGCTGCGATCTCGTCTGGTCCGTCTGTCGCGATCTCGATCTCGATCTCGGTCTCGGTCACGATCACGGTCTCTGTCTCGGCTGCGATCTCTCCGGTCCTTGTCCCGTTCTCGTTCCCTATCCCTATCCCTATCACGGTCGCGGTCGCGGTCACGGTCGCGGTCTCTATCGCGGTCTCGTCGGTCCCGATCTCGATCTCTGTCTCTGTCTCTGTCTCGCTCGCGGTACCGGGTCCTATCCCGACTGTTGCTCCGCGATCTGCTCCTATGTCGATCGTCCCGGGCTCCAGGGGCATATCTGTCAACTGCTTGTCCATCACCCTTGTGCCGCGCGGCAAGTGTTCTCTCACCACTGTTCTTCTTGTCGTCCACGCCGGGGATAGGCAGGCCCTTCTCCCTGGCGTCCTTCTGAGCCGCCAGGTATGCCTTGGCCTCCTTCTCCCGCTTCTTGACTTCCTCGAGTTTCCACTCCTCGAGCTCGTCCTTGGAAGCCCCGTGCGGCACGGCGGATGATCCTGGTCGAGACCGCGAGCGGCTTCGTCGGTCGCTGGTGCGGTCTCTTTCCCGGTCCCGGTCCTTTCGGTCTCGATCCTTGTCTCTATCGCCGGATCGATCACGGCTACGGCGACGGGGCGAGCGTGCGTCCGATCTACCCGGGTAGTAGGAGTCTGCTGCGCCGCGGCGACTATCTCTTGACCGGCTGCGTTGTCGTCGAGCACGGGAACGGCTCCTATCGCGTCGATCAGTGCGTAGACGAGAACCGCTGCGGCTCCTATCACGTCGGTCGGTTCTTGGAGCATGTGAGCGCGAATGCTCCCTCCGGTCCCTACTGCGATCCCTGCTGTGATCTCTACTACGGTCTCGCCGTTCAGTCTTGATTCGAGAACGGCTTCTCTCTCGCCTAGGAGATCTAGGGCGTGACCGGCTTCGAACTCGTCGCCGTGAGCTGCTTCTAGCAACAGATCGGTCGCGTCTAAATCTCGAGCGACTTCGCTCACGTCTGTCGTCTCTTCGGCGCCGAGACCGACTCCTGTCTCTCCGCAGCTTTGAACGGCTTCTATCCCTTCTATCTCTAACTTTGGAACGACTACGATCGCGCCTTGGCGAGTCTGAACGATGATCACGGCGGCGTCGATCATCCGTGTCTCGTGGGCGGCTTCGATCCCTATCCCTGTTGTTGTCTTTCTCGTGAGTTCGTGATGCGCTTCTACTAGAAGGGCGCTCATCCTTTGCTCCTGATAGTTTTGGGTCGATGGATGATTTAGAGTCTCTCCTTTCGCTTGGTTTTCTAGACTCTGCGGTCTTGGAGGAGTCTCTTCGAATTGGGTTAATGGCCGAAGCTGGGCCAATCTTCCTGGGAGGAGGGGCCAAGGTAGAATCAATCTCCATCTCGGTCTTTGTGTGTGTCGATTTGCTGCTTTCTCGCAACAGATCGGCCAAAGCCTCCTGTTCCAGTCGTTCATGATCCTCCTTGGACATCTTCTCCTTCATCTCTTCAGACAGAACCACCTTCTCTTTGCGAGGGCCATCACGATCGCGGTCGCGGTCACGTTCACGGTCGCGGCCCCTGTCTCTGTCTCTGTCCCTATCCCGATCTCTATCTCTGTCGCGATCTCTGTCGCGATCGCGCTCCCTTTCTTCCTTCTCTCGCTTCTCTCGTTCCTTGTGCCGTTGCTCTCGCTCCAAGTCACGCTGTCGCTCTCTCTCCTCGCGCTCTTTCTCGCGCTTTCTTCGGCGCTCATCTCTTTCTTCTTGGCGCTTGAGTTCGGCCTTTTCACGCTCCTTTTCTTCTCTGCGGCGTTCTTCCTTAGCGATGCGCCGCTTTTCCTCTTCAATAGCAGCTTCTTTCTGTTTCAGTTCCTCCCGTACTCTGTCGCGTTCGGCTTGCTTGGCTGCGGTGTCGGCGGCATACTCCTCGTCCGTCTTGGCTCCTCGTTTTTGCTCTTCGTTGGCGATTTCCTCACCAATTTCGGCTCGCCTGGTTTCTCGAATGCTCTGCTCGATTGCGCCGACGTCAATCAGTTCTCCGATGACTTCCTCGGCCTTGTGATACACTCCCGATCGCTCCAACGCGCCATCGATGAGAGCTGCGGCCTTTCTACGGTCCAACGTCAGGAGTTGATGGGGATTGCGCTCGACTTCTTGCTCGGCCACCTCGAGGATGGCCTTTGTAACCTGAGCCTCGTAGTCCTGATGCCGAGAAAAGGAGAAATCAGCAATGCCCAGAAAGGTAGGAGAAAATAAATCAAGCTTCAATTATTCTGCATACGCTGGCTGCAAACTTGTCCCAAACCTGCTTCCGTATTGAATCGTAAGCGCCTTCTTTTTTGAAGCTATGTGCCAGAGACTCGATCGCCGCTCGTGTTGCGGACGGCAGCGGCAGTTCAGAAGCCTTGAACTTCCGCGATGTCGTCTCCGCAGCCGATTTGCCCGCCATGTTTGTCTTCTCTGCAGACGTCGCCATTGTGCTGAATTTGCCTGCGCGTGGCGTGATGCGCGCGTCTCGTCTGGAGATGGAGAGTCGCTCTGCTCGAATCAAGACATGCCGCTAAATCGAAAAAAGCGAATCGTAGTGCACAATACAGTCTCGTAATCAAATCGGAGGGCAAAACCTCACTTAACACCTCCTATGCCATTTGCTGAAGGGAAGTTCCGTGTTGAAGGGCAGAAGTGGGAGTATCATCAGGTGAACGCCTGCTCACGTGACAGCAATCGTGCGTTTGGTATTCAACGATTCAGAGCGGGAGCAAACGCATCATGCAATGGGCGAAGATGTTGGTATTGCTCACTTTTTTTATGGCAATTTTTGTCTTTTTTTTTGTGGAAACCTACAATTGGTTCAGTGTAATCTTGTTGTTACATTGAGAACCTTGACATTGCTGAACCATGCCCGGTTAACAACATGTACCCTGCAATGCCTGCCGATATTGCCTTTAACTTATTTGCAGCCTTGATATTGTCTAGATAATTATACAGCTGAATAATTATGGCCATTAGGATTAACCCATCTTTTGGTATATGGCAAAGATACTGAAGTTTTAACTGTATCTCGTTGAATCTACCTCCGTAGTTTATGCTAGGTGCTCATACTCTGTATTAGCAATTAACATAGTATCCTGGACTATCGCTATGAAAGCTCTTTCTTTATAGTTCAATTTTGATAATGGCTTAGATAAAACAACTGTTGCTAAGAATGTACCTGTCATTGTAATATATTCATTTCATGCTATATCAACTACAGAGCAAAATCCTAAATCAGCCAACTAGATACCACTCAATGCTCTGCTTTCTAATCGAGAAAAAGAACGGATAGTTCAATGCTATTCGTGCACGCATATGAATGAAGGCATAGTCGGGTGTCATCGTTCCATCATAAAAGTCGTTGTAGCGGGGATTTTCTTCTTCTTCCTTGTGCTGTCGTCCACAGGAGATATGTACTGATATCTCTCCCATCTTTTTCCCTTGTCCCCTTCGTTTCTCACTGGTATACATGGTCCGTTTTGGACCCTTCTCATATCGTTTTCTGTCTAAAACTCACCATCGCCACCGTGTCCGACCATGTTGGCCATCCAAAGACCAACCAGTCCCCACCAGCCGATTCGCCATCCCCTCCAGAGACCTTCCATGCCCTGACCCTTTTTGTAGGTTGGTAGGAGGTTCTTGGTCTTGACCTTGCCTCGCTTGCTGATCACGGGCTTGGGTGGGATCTCCCGAGTGCCTTCTTCGGTAACGATGTGGTACATGGTGCCAAAAGTGCCATTGTATTTGCCAATGGGTACAATGGTCTCCAATGCTGGCTCACCGTCATTGAGAGCCTCCAGGTACTCCGGTTCGGAAAGCACAGAGAGTTGGCCTCGGCGCAGTACAGTCTCCAGGGGAAGCTTAATCAGAATTCCCACCGACGAGGCGAAAAACTTGGCGGCGGAGAAAGTCATGGGGGCAATTTCGCTTGTGACCATGAACTTAGTCTTGAGCGCCAATGGGGTGGAGAGAGTGAAGATGGGGTTGACGAGAGAATGAAGAATGGTGGGGACGACAATGGTAGAAGGGCAGTAGTAAGATGGGAGGGCTCGAAGGCTTGCGATAGTTCTTCGCTGCCCCTTGAAGGGGTTGGTGAGGATTAACCTGTGGCCACGTCAGTATGATGAGAGTAAGTAGTTGATCTGTACAGCCGCATTACATACCTCGTCCGTATGAGATCCAGAGGCGCCAGCGCGAGGCTGGTTGTAACTGCAGCGGCGGCGGCCACGAGCAAGGAAGCCCAAGGATATGGGGACGCAATGTCAACAAGACGCTCAATGTTGTCCTTGACACCCAGGTCGGGCACATTGAACACAGCACTCAAGAAGCTTCTTGACCAATTCTCTAACAGAGACTGCAAGACGGTGTACAGAAAAGTTGCATTTGCTCCCTTCCATACTCCCCATGCACCGTCCCTCTGCCATAGCTGCCCAATGACGTCAAGAATAGCATCAGACCGGCGAAGATTCAAGAAGTGCTCCGGCATGACGGGCACCTTTTTCGGTGTCGTCGGGGACTGTAATGGAGATTCTGCACGCCGACTACTGGGTCGCTTCTCAGGCTGAGCCTGGGCTGGACCCCAGGGATTGGGGATGGCGGGATCGCTGGATGTGAAGTATGCCGGTTCCTCGCCATCAGATTCCTCCTGTTGCAACTCTTCATTAGCTTAAAGACGACGGCAGCTAGAGAGAGTACCTCCGAAAGACAGCGCTTACATCAAATGCCGAGCCAGCTCGACTTGATACCTGAGGGGCGGGGGCAGGAGTTTCTGGTTCGGCAGCTACCATGAGGGCAGCTTTTTCATCCTGATCCCGAGCCTGCAGGATCATCTTGGCGACCTCAAAAGGCTGCCCGATCAAGACGGACATGTATTTCCATATCAACTCGTCGACGAGCTCTCTGGCGCTTTCTACAACCGAAGGCGAGGGCTCGCCAATCAACTCCTTGTAATCAAGATCATTTAGCATGTGCTTCGCCTTGGAGGCGTACTTTGCACCACCGGCGACATCGTAGCTGTTGCCACCGGAGAATGGATTCGAGCTCGGGATCGATACCGGTTCTGCCCGCTCCTCGATTGTGGGAGGCCGGTAATACGGCCGCAGGGGATTGGGGGTAAACTCTTTGGGGGACGACATTATTGATTTATAAAAGAGAGAGATTTCCAGATCTCTACCTTTATTTTACGACCCAAGTTGGGCTCCTGTGGTCGATAAAAATGCAGTCATTGGCAAGCTGGGGGTAGCTACTGCCGCCAATGTAACTCCCCCGTTAGTTACATATTTGCAGCCGATAAGCAACTCTTATCACGACGGCAATTCCCACTACAAACAGCTTCGGAGATGCGAGGGCCTAAATAATAGCGAACCAAAGACGGTCTATTTACGATCATGTCCGGCTTTGCTCTTTTGTGATTCTCTCGGCTATTAAAGTGCTACGGCCTTGTCTCTGGGCACTGGCGATCATCCAACCTAAGCCAATCCCACTTTGCGACGCTCTTGCACCGGGTTTTCTTCCTTGATACCAATTTTTTTTCTCGCTGCTACCGAGTTCCGATCAAGCGCTCCACATGTCGGCCTCAAGATCGCTCTCACGAAGCCTTGCGAGGCTGTCGCAAGCGGGATGCCGTCGAGCTCCCTCCACGAGTGCGCCGTATAGAGGCTTTACTGCCCTACCGAACCCTTTCCTTCGATCCGCACCTACATCGCGAGCCCTTCAATCTCTCCAATTGTCTCTGAGCCGTCGCGCATTCTCTACAACACCCCAGCGGCGGCATGGCCATGTCACCCCGCCAAAGCCCGGTGAAGAGTGAGCAACAATGCAATTCCACACACAAAGACAGAAAAAGAGTCTTGGCTAACATTGATGTAGGCTCTGGGTCACATTCATCGATAAAGAAGGCGAGGAGCACAAATTCGCCGTCTCAGCGGGTGACAACCTGCTCGACATTGCCCAGGCCAACGATCTGGAGATGGAGGGCGCCTGCGGAGGATCATGCGCATGCTCGACTTGCCATGTCATCGTAGAGGGAGAAGACCACTTTGACAAGATGCCCGAGCCCGAAGACGACGAGAATGATATGCTGGACCTCGCTTTTGGGCTGACCGAGACCAGCCGCCTGGGCTGCCAAGTTATAATGACCAAGGAGCTAGACGGGTTGGTGGTGAGGTTGCCTTCTATGACGAGAAACATGCAAGCGAGCGACTTTCAGTGATTAGGCGGGAGTCGTTTGATGTGAATACGATACGGCACACACCACAGAAAATTGGAAACCCTGTATAATATTGAACAAAATAGAAGCGGTGGAAATGGGTCGGCGAGCCTCGGGGTTGGGCGCAAGCATTTTGCCCAGGAGGGGGTATCTTTGGGGTAAAATTTTGTATACCTAGTGATGAGTACTGTAGATCTGAAGACAGGCCGAACTTCGCTCCCTGTAGAGATACATATTGCAAACAAGAAGAAAAAAATTACAAAGAAAGACAAGACACCATCCCTTACGCCTCTTCCAACGGAGTCTTTTTTAAGCCGCCTCCTCCCGATGCAATCAAATCCAAAAAGCCCTTCTTACTCATCTCATTGACCTTTTCCTCCCTCGTCTTATGGCCGATGATGCCCTCCTTTCTCACTGCCCTCTCCGCCTCAGCAGCCTGTACCTGAGAGGCTCTTACGGCATTGAACATGCGAATCACACCCCTTTGCGCCGTCTTGCGAAGCGTCTTTTCAATCGCCAACATTTCCGAAGTTGTCATCTCCGGCTCACCCGACTCGTCCACCGTTGCCACCAGAATGTCCTTGATGCGGCCCTTTTCCAGCGCGACTCTCTTCTGCTCCTTGAGCTTCCTCCTGGCCTTTTGCTCGAGCGCAATGTCTACGGCGGCCTTGGAGGCCTCGTGGGCGGCTGCGCTTCGAGACAGCACGGGGTCGGATCGTTTTGACGCGGAAAGCTTGGTCGATAGAATCTTTGAAAGCGAGGTTGCGAAAGCAGTGGGGTCATTACGTTTTGACCTTGTCTTTGCTGCGCCTAAGTCGATGTCCATGTCGTCGTCGTCATCGTCATCGTCATCCTCCTCGCTCTGCTCCTCTGCCTCATCTTCCTCCTCTTCCTGTTGCTCAGCTTCCGGCTCTGTTTTTTTGGACTTTGATTTTGACGTCTTGGCATTGGTCTTTTTTACAACGGGCGCCTCCTCGTCGGAGCTTGAGGAATCATTCTCTCCAGCGTCGGCGACGTCGTCCACGGGCACATTGTGAATATCATCATCGGAATCCAGCAGGTTGACCGCGTCAAACGTCTGCTGCTCCTCTTCGTTTTCCGAGTCGCTGTGGTATGCTTGTGCTTTTCGCTGTTTCTTGGTCGGGCGATGTGACTTGTTGTCGTTGCGCCGTTTATTATTCTTTAGTCCAGCCATTGTGTTTGAATTGCCTGTTCAAATATGCCAACAGGTAAGTTTGATGATTGCCGTCTCTTGGACTTTTTTCTGAAAAATCAAAAAGCCTGGGATAATTTTGCCAGGTCCAGCTTTTTTTCTTTGGAGCAACGGTTCGCATTGGGGAAGGCGGTGAAAGTGCCCCGCTGGGAAGCTCTCTGTGGAATGGAGGTACGTACCCCCTGGAAGTCCGGATGACTTACGGCCAACCGTCGCCAAACCCCGAGCCTTTTGATCCTACAAGATTCCCAAGGCTCACTACCAAGTACTAGCAAAAAGAGAGTCTCACGATGAAGCGTATTTAACAGACACACACAGCGCGCTTCTACGGAATCAGAAATAACCACGTAACTGTTGGCTGTTGTTTTCCTTTCCAACATATCTTATATCTTGTCTCACTTGCTCGAACGAGCTGAACGAGCTCCGGACGGGATCGGCTTTTTGCGGGGCATCACCGGTGCCAGTCGGACGTCGTCGACCCTTCGGTCCAGTTCGTTGGATCATTGAAATCGCCCGTCCGGGAGTGCTTCATAAAGGGCTGCTTCATACAGGGCTGCGTCATAGACAGCCGTGTTTTGTTCAGCCGGCAGAGCTTGGCCTAGCCTTGGGAGAACTGCAGAGCATCCGCGTATCAGTCACCTCCCCCTTCAGGAGCCAACCAGCCTTCATCTCAAAAGACATGTTTGGCCAGTACACGCTCGAGGCAACCCCGGGCGATGGCACCTATCGGGTACCAAAGCTCAATCACAAGAAATCGCGATATGGCTGCCAGCGATGTCGCACGCGGCGGGTAAAGTGCAACGAGGCAAAGCCCACATGCCAGCACTGCGAGCGCCACAGGGCCAAATGCATCTATGATCGTCTTCCACAGAAGAAAACCAGCCAAGACCGATCTCCTGGTTCCTCATCACAACCTCAGCCCAGTGAATCTGGCATCTCAGAGACTAGCTCTGACAAGCCTTCTCCTTTGTCGTCGGTGGACCCGCTGGACGAAGACGCCTTGGAATCGAAGCAACGGCGGCTGTTGGAGGCGAGACTGATGCACCTCTATCTCACCGAGACTGGACCCTCGCTGCCCATTGACGACAAGACTTACCAAATATTCGCTAATTTGGCTCCCAAGATGGCGTTGGACTCTGAGGCCTTGCTGTATGCCATATATGCTCTGGCGGCCATCCACGCGCTCATATGCAAGTTAGACAACTCCTTTGATGGACTCAATGTACATAGACGATACCTGGCAATGGCTTTGCATGAACACCAAAGGGAGATTACCGAACTCAGCGAGTCCAACTTTGAAGCTGTTTGCCTCACGTCGCATTTGCTGCGCATCTGCACGTTTGCCACGCTGCGGTACCGAAATCGTGAACCATACTCTCCTCCTCTGGAATGGATATTGATCACGGGGACGACACAGGCCCTCTTCATCAAAGCCTGGAGCATCATTTTGGCTCATCCAGAGTCGTTCGTGTCGGCGATGACGAAGAGCACGCCCATCCTTTACGATACCCGGGCGAGATACGATCCAGCGAACCGGCAGGGCTTGGAGTACTTGCTTGAAAGGGACGCCAAAGATGTAGTGTCGGAGCCGTGGGATATGGAGATCCAGGACGCATACGAGACAACGCTCAGCTACATCGGAGGGGTCTTGCTATTGCTGCATCCCAGAGACGGCAATATCCAGCTTGACGAGGCGAGGCGGAGGATGGTCATCTTCCCCATGGTCGTGAAGAAGAAGTTTCTCGACCTCACCCAACAAGTGTGCCCGAGGGCGCTGGTGATTCTGGCATATTATTTCTCGATACTTGTCATTGAAAACTTGTGGTGGGTTGGTGATGTGGGGAAGCAGGAAGTGCAGGACATTGCGAAATACTTGCCGGCCAGGTGGCAGAAGATGCTGGAATGGCCGTTGCGCGTGGTAGAGCGAGGAGCAATCCTGCCGATATCTCCATGTAGGTAGCCACATGTGTGGGATGAGGGTGTAGATGATGGATTTTGCTATAGGTACCTATATAAATAAATACGAGAACCGAACCACCCCATAATGCCACGGCATGGCCATTTACCCTGCATGTGTCCAAACCGGATCAGTCCGTCTTCTATACGCATATGCGTAATATTAGTATATTAAACTGCATGAACCTGCTTCTTCGTTCTCGGTTCCAGACCTTGCATCTGCAGGGCGGCATGTCGTTCTCGCTCTTCTAAATCAGGCTTAGCTGCACCAAAGTAAGCGCATGTCTCTTTTGAGCTTCGCTTTCGCTCCGCCAGTAGCGTCATCACCACACCACACCAGCGACTTACACTCCTTACACAGTAAACGGGATTCGTAACGTGATGCAAAGTAACTCCAAGTGTTTCTATTGCGGAAAAGGGAAATCGATAGACTTACAAAGAAGTTATCTGCGACATGTGCCGAGCTAGTCCTCGGACTCGCTTCGAACGCGAGTTTCGAACGCGAGACGCTCGGATAAGGCATCTCGGGATATTGGGGAGACTCTGCGATGGGAGCAAGAAATAGCATCACGCATCTATATAACTATATTCGAATTCTTGTATCATCATCATGTTTCTGCATCAGATTTCCAGTACAATAAACTTGAGTTGAGACATCCATCAAGCATACGTCACTTACATCAACTTACAATATCCTCATACTGTCTTATTAGACCATAGCTTCAACACCACATACTCCTAAACCTTACTCTACATCAAATATACATCATCAAAATGGCAGAAGAAAACAAACAAGGTCCGACCATGATCAAGCTAAGCACCGACCAAAGCTTCCACTTCGAAATCCTCCGCGCCGTCTCCATCGCGCCCTACCAAGGCGCCGACATTGGCGAGGTTCTCACAGCCGCCGCCAAAATCAAGCCCCGCGACTTTGAGAGCTACTACACTGCCTTCCACGACCTCGCTGTTCGTGTGCACAATCAAGCCGAGAAGATTGACGTGGCCAAGTATCCCGTTTCAGCGAGGTCGGCGTTTTTCAGGGAAGCTACGTATCTTCGTACGTCTGAGTTTTTCCTTCATGGGAACTGGGAGGATCCGCGTATCAACTCGGTTTGGAAGAGGCATAGGGAGGCCTTTGATAAGGCTATTGCGCTTCTTCCTGTTCCTGGGCAGAGGGTGACGCTCAAGGCTGATGGGTTCGACGTGCCGGCCATCTTCTATGGTTGTGGGCAACCTGGCCGCCGTGCAACCATTCTCATGTGCAGCGGCTACGATGGTTCTCAGGAGGAACTGTACCATGTAGCTGCTGAGGCAGCTCTCGCTCGGGGCATCAATGTCATAACGTACGAAGGGCCAGGCCAACCCACCGTCCGCCGAGACCAAAACCTAGGCTTCATCCACGATTGGGAACGAGTCGTGTCTCCCGTCGTCGACTACGCCCTGACGAGAGATGATGTAGACCCCAATGCCATTGGTCTTTGGGGATACTCTCTGGGTGGATATCTCGCCACCCGTGCCGCAGCCTTTGAGCCTCGCATCGCCGCCGCCATGGCCATCGACGGCGTCAGCGACTTTGGCGAGGCCATTCTCCAAAAGTTCCCCCCGGAACTTCTCAGCCTGTACAAAGCCGGAAACAAAGAGGCCGTTGACCAGGCCGTGGTGTCCGCCGTGTCGAATCCCGAGGCGCCTACTTCTTTCCGCTGGGCTATTGAGCAGGGCCTGTGGGCGTTCAACACCAAGTCGCCATATGACTGGGCGACAAAGTGCATGGACATGAAACTTGGTGATGCAATTCACAACATCAAAGTGCCCTTCTTCGTGGCCGATGCGGAGAATGACGATTTGTTGCCTGGACAGGCAAAGATTGTTGCCGAAGCGGTTGGAGAGCGGGCGACGTATCATTTGTTCACTGCTGAGGATGGAGCGGGCGAGCATTGCTCCATTGGCGCTGCTGTGCTCCAAAACCAGGTTGTTTTTGACTGGTTCCAAGAGGTGGTGTCTGGAAACAAGGCTTGAAGATGTGAAGATACTTGATTCGAGACGCTCATGACAGTTAGCAAGCAGGCATTGTGTAAACCAAATCAGAGTAGCCCATAGTGAGCGATATGCTTAACAAAATTGTTTCCATACATGACCATTCAACAGAAATCAGTTTTCATAACCATGTTGTTCCCACATATAAGCATGGGCCTTGCTGCGTCCCAAACAAATTGACCAGACAGGTCATCCATCCACGCCTTCCCATCATCCATATTCCAAAAAATAGAAATGACCTTAGAATCATCCCCATCAGCTGACAAGTGACATACAATATCCCCAGACAGACGCCAAACAAACTCCAAGGTCTTATTCCGCTATGCAACTGGGCTACCAGCCCCTAATCCTATCCCAAAAAGAACCTGAAGAAGCCTTCTTCTCCTCTTCAGGGGGAACTGGCGGTGCTGTAATGGTCGTGTTCCATTTCTCCTCGCCGCTGATGAAAAGCCGATAGAGAAGCTTGCTCTCACCGTCTTCCTCTTCGATGGTGAATGAGCCAAACTTTGACATGCCAGAGTGGTGGTATCTTTGATTGCTGTCAGAACAATTCTCTCACGATAGGGGTGGTTATTAGGTGGGCCGAACTTACTGGATCAAAACGTCCTCATCGTCCACCTGCGAATATGAAGGAATTGGTGACGCAAATTGGTTGAGTGGGCTTGTGGAAAACTCATAGACGGTAGATTCTTCCGGCCAGTCGGATTCTGGAGGAGGCGGGAACTTTGTTGCAGCGAACTCGTGCCTGTCTCCGGACAAGACCACGACTCCAATTCCGCGAGCAGAGACATCCCACATAGCTTCGAGAATCTTCTTTCTCTCAACCAAGAAACCACCCCAGGTGTCTTTGACGTTCACGGGCCAGTTCTTCGTGAAGGGAATGGACGATGCCACAAACTTCCACCTGACGCCCTTGGGCTCCGGCCGTCCTAGCCAGGCCAAAAAGTCGGCCAACTGATCGGCACCCAGCATTGTCTTCTCCGTCTCATTGAACGGCAGCTTGTTGCTGGATCTGTAACTGCGAGTGTCAAGCATGAAGAAGCTCGCAGGGCCCTGCACAAACTCAAACCATGTAGCACCCTTGCGGCGCTCGCTCTTAGTACCGGCAGTTACCGCACGGGGAGGGTTGATTTGAGCCTGGTAAATGTGCCATGGGTCTACAGCATTCTGGTAAACCCCGGTAGTGTTTGCATCCCAATCCTATGTCATAGTTAGCCAACAAGCAAAGAAATTAATCAGCGCGTATTGGTGAAAGAGGGGGGGGGGGGGTTTACATTCGCAATCTCGTGATCATCCAAGACATGAATCCAGCTCAGATTCTGGCCGACAGGGGCCCAATCCTCAGAAGCATACACTTGTCGGTACTGCATACGGTACTCGTCGACCGACTTGCCAAAGCGCTCGGGAACATCAACATAGATGAAATCGCCTAGGAACAGCATGAACTGCGCGCTCAACTCAGGAAGTCGTTTGGCGAGATTTCGGAATCCCGGAATGGCAAGCGGATGATCCAAAGGCGAGTAGGGGAAACGCGGCAAGATGCACGAGGTAGACAAGAAAGTATATTTCCCTCCGTTTTGAGTTGGCATCTTGCCAGGTTGCGGCGCAGCAGTAAGCTCACCCGAGTGGTTGTTGGAGGTCCGCCACTCATACTTTTGCTGCTCTGCATAGCTCAGAAGCGGAATGGTGAGAACGCTGGTGAAGTCTGTCTCGTTAGAGGTGCTCTTGACGCTGCCGACGGATTGCCAAATGAGACCGTTGTAGTTTCGGATCTGGAAAGTGACGGGCATGTTGGCCTGGTCAGGTTCTCGGATGAGAAAGTTGGCCTCTTTATGAGAGACATATCCAAGTCGCACAAAGGACAAGTCATTAGCTGGATAATACCATCTGGCGCGATACAAGGCGTCGGCGGTAAGACCAACGAACGCTAGGTTGATGAGAAAACTCAACAAGGAGCTGAAGGGGCGCTTTGCGCTGGGAGCACCGTAAAAGATGATTTTCCAGGCCGGTACATCTTTTCCAGCATAAGAAATCGTTTCCTGAACGTCGACCTCTTCTGCGACAAGCTCTTCATCTGTATCATCATCCGGCGTGACTACAGTTTCTTTGACAGTAATGTCGACTTGATCATCGACGATTTCAAGTTCAGGTGAAGAGAATAAGCTCGTTAAGAAAGCTGGGATATATATGGCAAACAGGGCGAAGATGATTGACGGTAGTCGAGCCTAAGCGTGGTTAGGCATGCATGTTTACTTACGTTGACGGTCACCCAATGAGCCAGTAGCGATACTTACAGGAAACTATATTGGATGTCAGTTGAGGATCAAAAAATGAAACATTACGGGCACCTGTAAAGGGGCGAGAGAGATCACGTACAGCACGGAAAAAGAGAATGGCTCCTATCCTGATAGCGACCGAAGACGCATTTGCGATGGTTCTTTGGACGGCCATCTTGAGCAAGATGCCACTTCCGCCCCCGCAAAGTCAGACGGCTGAGGCTCACTTGGGGGAAAGCAAGTCACTCGTTAGCGGTGCCCAGGGAGGGGTTTGAATAAGCGTAAAGCAGGGCGATGAAGCTGGAAAAAGACTCCAATCACCGCATGGCGATATCGCGAAGATGAAGAAACGAGAATGTACAATCGACGTCACCTCCAATAAGAACAGGAATAACAACACGGGAACACGCCAATAATATAGCGGTGTCTCAGGCTGTGGCTCAAGCGGTACGTATTATTCGAAACCTGCTAAGGCGCTGTCCCGCTATTGCAGGCGATCCAACACTGGAGCTAGTGGGATAGGCATCAATGCAGCGGCCCTAGTGGGCAGCAGGCAGGAGGCTACAGGGGACGGCAGCTGCGAAATTCCGGTCCCGAGAAGCAGCAGGTACTCGGGTACTTGGGCAACTGTAATTGTGGCTGATGGCGGGCAGAGGGTGGCTGGTGCACTGCACTGCTCCATGGGCTTGGGGCCAATGTGTCGTGTCCCATTCAAGCATCCCTGAAACCAGTCAGTCCTCGACATCGCATCGTCGACCTGCACAACGACAAGATGAGATTGCCGACGCTGGTAGCTGGCCTGATTGGCCTGATGGCCACCAATGTTGCCGCTACGGCATTGACCTACAAGCTGACCGCCAACGAACTGGCCTGCTTCTATGCCTCCACCAAGAACGAAAACGAGAAGATTGCCTTTTACTTTGCTGTTAGTGCCGCCGCATTGCATCGAGGCGATACCCGTTCCGCGCATATTCTAACTTCCGAGGCGCATTAGGTTCAATCCGGTGGTTCGTTCGATGTCGATTACTCTGTCGAGGGACCTGGTGGAAAGATTATCCTTCAGGGCGAAAAGGAGCGACAGGGCGACTTTGTCTTCACCGCGCAGGTAGTTGGTGACTACAAGTTCTGCTTCAACAACGATATGAGCACATATACTGATAAATTTGTCGATTTCGAAATTGCTGTAAGTGCCGAACGGGGATTTGCAAACAGGTCACCGTAGCTGACCATACCAATCCAGGTCGAAAACGAGTCTCGAACCGCCCAGCTCCCCTCCAAGCAGGGTTCATCGCCAGAACAGACATCCGTCCTGGAGGAATCCATCTACAAGATCTCTGGCCAACTTTCCACCATTTCCCGAAACCAAAAATACTTTAGGACACGAGAAAACCGCAACTTCAGCACCGTGTCCAGCACGGAAAAGCGCATTGTCAACTTTAGCATGATCCAGATTGCTCTGATTGTCTGCATGGGAGCACTGCAGGTGTTTGTTGTCCGGTTCTTCTTCCAGGGTGCTCGCAAGGGCTACGTTTAAGCGAATGGTATTCTTTGTTATGCAACTGTACGGAAGGGTGGTCTGGACGGCAAGCAACAGGCTACAAGTTGACATGAGGACGGACGGTAAGGTATGGATGGATATCAGCATTTCTATGCGCAGGGATAGGTCGGCCAGCGTGGCCAGAAGTCACGGCGATGGGCGTGTTTTGTAGTCTGAAAATGGCCGGTGAAGAGCGTCACGAGAGTTACCTTGGCAAGCTAATGAAAATGGAGGCACTATTTACAAGGAGAATACAATTACAGATTCAACCTCATTGTTCTATCAGCTCGTGATCCTGCCAGTACTAGGTATGTACATACTGACGGACAGCTACAGACAGCTGCATCTTGGTGGCAGGGGAATCATTATTCCGAGGCTTGTCGCCTCAAGCCACCTTGCGGAGTCTTTGCTTGGATCCACCACCGCCTACTTGAAATGCAACAATCCCTGCAATCAGCCACACCTGCACCGCCATACTTGGAATTTCTCGACCAGAAGCTGGCATCGCAACTTGCAGGCTGCAACATCATCTCACGCGACGCCTAAAATGACGTCCATGGCCGCATCGCTGCAGGCGTCGCTCCCCAGGCCGAAATACACCGGTGAGGATGAAGAGGCGCCATCCCGAACGCAGCAGCGCGGCCCTCGCATCGTAGGGCCCGGCCAGCTGGACGAGACGCAAATCGTCCTCAAGCGAAGCGGACCTCCCCCATACGGCCAGCGAGCGGGATGGCGACCTCGCTCGCAGGAGGATTTCGGCGATGGCGGTGCGTTTCCCGAGATTCCTATTGCCCAGTACCCTCTGGACATGGGCAAGAAGGGTGCGAAGACGAGCAATGCCTTGGCGCTCCAAGTCGATGCCGAGGGCAAGGTCAAATACGACGCGATTGCGAGACAGGGTCACGGCGAGGGACGAATCATTCACACATCTTTCAAGGATCTGATCCCGCTGAGGCAGCGGGCTGACGCTGGAGAGATTGATCTATCGCGTCCGGACAAGGAGTCTGTGGAGGCGACGACGGAGAGAACCAAGAACGCGTTGGCAGCCCTCGTCAGCGGAGCAGTTGCGGCACAGAAGCCAAAGAACCTCAACATTGGGCAGCGAAAAGACCCGACATTTGTGCGATATACGCCGGCAAACCAGATGGGAGACAACTCCAAGAAGCAGGATCGCATCATGAAGATTGTCGAGCGGCAGCGAGATCCGATGGAGCCTCCGAAATTCAAGCACAAGAAAATCCCCCGCGGTCCTCCGTCACCACCTCCTCCTGTTATGCACTCACCTCCACGAAAGCTTACAGCCGAAGATCAAGAGATGTGGAGAATCCCACCTCCGGTATCGAATTGGAAGAACCCTAAAGGTTTCACGGTGCCCTTGGACAAGCGTTTGGCTGCAGACGGACGAGGCCTACAGGATATTACGATTAATGATAAGCACGCACAGTTTGCAGAGGCAATCAAAATGGCAGAGCGCCATGCCCGAGACGAAGTCCAGCAGAGAGCCCTGATGCAACAGAGGCTAGCGGAGAAGGAGAAGGCTCAGAAGGAAGAAAACCTGCGATCTCTAGCCCAAAAGGCTCGCGAGGATCGAGCTGCTGCTGGGCAGCGTGGAAGAAGAGACTCAAGGGATTCGCGGGACTCACGAGAGTCGGGATCAAGATCACCATCACGGTCAAGCTACAGTGATTCAGAGTCTAGGGGCGGCTCTGATAGCGAAGATTCAGAGGTTCGGGCTCGAGAAAGGGCACGAAGGGAGAAGCGAAAAGAAGACGAGCGCAAGTTGCGACAAACACGAATGGGTGCAGAGCGACGTATCCAAGTTATGGCGCGAGAACAAAATCGAGACATATCCGAGAAGATTGCTCTAGGCATAGCCAAGCCTTCGCAGTCCAAGGAAACCATGTACGACTCCCGATTATTCAACCAGTCCAGCGGGTTTGATAGCGGATTCAATGAGGACAACCCCTACGATAAGCCCCTCTTTGCTGCCCAGGATGCCATTAACAGTATCTACCGGCCGCGAGCAAATATGGACGATGAGGACGCAGAAGCAGGCGATAAGGAGATGGCCAAGATCCAGAAATCAAGCCGATTTGGCGAAGCACTGGGTAAAGGTACCTTTAAGGGGGCCAGCGAAGCAGAGGTCAGTTTTTCTTGGACATTCTCTCTCTCTTTCTACTCTTGCCTTTTGGTAGCATTGCTAACTGATCTGAAATAGGCACGAGAAGGACCCGTGCAGTTTGAGAAGGATGCGGTAGACCCCTTCAACGTGGACAAGTTCTTATCTGAGGTGGACCAGAACTCCTCCTCCAAGAGAGGATATGGGCTGCAGGACGAGGATCGGAAGGCGAAGAAGGCTCGCGTGGAGGAAGATGACGATTAAAGCGTACATGTACTATGTTTTTTTAGAGATGCATTATCATGTCCAATACTAATGAGATGATGGCAGTATTGCGTTTGCTGCTTGGGTATTCAGGGGGTCAATATCTTTTGGTTTCATCGGTATCATAGTCCACTGTGCTTGCGGTTAAAGGTATATGGAATGGAAAACAAATATGAAGAAGCAATTTGTTGATATGATGATTTTGATGCCATTTGGAAAAGAAACACGGTGTTAGTGTTTATATAATCTGAGCTGTAGCACCTCCTAACGCATGAAGACATCACATGTGAAGAGCAAAGCTGTCCCACATCTCACACCACACCACCAGAATACCGAGAGCCCACTCACACTTCGTATCTAGCACATTTTGCTTTTGGCTTTTTGCACTGCCACCCCGTCTCTAGCTCGCTTTTCGTTGATCTCCTTTTTCTTCTTCTCCTTTTTACGGTAAATTCTGCCGGGGAGCAGAAAAGAGAAGAATACGACAGTAAGTGATGGCGGCGCTTTGGTTCTTGTATGGCAGCTGTCAGTCATCTTGTATAAATACGAGCCAGCACCATAAATAGCTTCCTCTTCGTAGTACAGAGTTTCAATGACGCGTCATTGTTACAGGCTATGTCGATCCAGGTCCCCAGTTTTCGCTTCTAAAGGAATCCGCTTTTGCACGATTTCCGGTTGCAGGTTTGCATTTTTTTTTTTTTTTTTTTTTTTTGGCTGGCTGGCTGGCTGGCTTGTTTTAGTTAGGCAGAGGTTAGTCAGGGCAGCTACGGGAGTGTGCTGAATCTGGCGACTCGACACGGCACGTTTTTCCTTTGGATGGGCGACGGGGAAGCGGCATTTGGTCCAACCCCGGGGAGCCATTGGAATGAATCGCTGGCTGTGCCGCAGTATCCGGCGGTTGTTGTGTTGGTATGGGGTAAGATAAGGTACTACTAGGTAGTACATGTAGGCCAATGTGACGGTAGATGCGCCGATAGAAAGATGTACCTGGATGTACCTGTGAGGTGAGCAGGAGATCTCATGTGCGAGTATGAGGCCAATCCACGTTTTTTGTGTATTTTTATTTTCCTTACTTCTTACACCGCACCTCGTATCCGTGTCTGCTGGAGCTCTGTGTTTCTCTCCTTCATCCTCCAAACTGCCAGTGTCGCTCGTTTCTCTCCCTCTCTCTCTCTTCTTTTTTTTTATCTGCGATATCTCCAGCGTGGATACACACGATACGCATTTATCAGGACGAATACGCTCGTTGGGAGTTTGCTTGTTCCCAAAGTGGTTATCGCCGGTGATATTAACCGCCTACACTCATTGGCTGGGATTGGCATCCTTCGATTGATTCCAATCGTTAGTTGGTTCGCTGATTTGAATTTTTTCATTTGCGGCATTGCACGCCTTTCGACAAAACTAAAAGCGACAAGTCCCCTGTTTCTCTCTTTTTTCCCCTCTCGTCTTTCGTGTTTGCGACCAAAGGAAAACCCCCGTCTTTCAGGCACCAAAATGGATCAAGGCGTAAAGCCGGGCAAGATCCCCTCAAGATACGAAGAGTTTCAAGTTGGTTCTGGTGGTGGCTATCAAAAATCCGGCTCCTCCGCCTCTGCGTGGGACCCGAGATACTGGTCCAAGAAAGTATGGATCGGCATCGTTGCAGTCATTGTCATCGCCATTGTCATTGGCGTGGCTGTTGGCGTCACACAGGGGAAGAAGAACAGCTCATATCCTGACTATTCCCAGCTCACCTATACCCTAAAGGATACATGTGAGTTTACTCATGTCTCATTTGGGGAATCATGCTAACCACTACTTGCGCGCAAATGATTAGTCCAGGGAGAATCCTTCTTTGATAACTTCAACTACTTTACAGGATATGACCCTGCCCAAGGTTTTGTGCATTACGTTCCAGAGCCTCAAGCTAAGCAGCTTGTAAGTAGCAGTAGCTTTGATGCTATTACTCGCCGTACTGGAATGATTTTAACATGCTGTTAGAACCTGACTTTTGCATCCCAAGATGCTGCCGTCCTCAGAGTTGACACCTCTGTCGGCCCGGGCAGCACCCCCGATGCTTCTACGGGTCGCTTCTCTGTGCGAGTAGAATCCAAAAACACTTACAACAACGGTCTCTTCATCTTTGACGTCCGTCACACTCCGTTTGGCTGCGGCACCTGGCCTGCTCTCTGGCTCACTGACCCATCCAACTGGCCCAAGAATGGCGAGATCGATGTCATGGAGGCAACGAACAAGGCCGACGACGGAAACCAGATGACGCTTCACACCTCCAGCGGCTGCTCTATGGGCGTGAAGAGGAAGCAGACGGACAAGGCCCTTCAGACCAACTGCGACGCCACCAAGAACGGCAACGCAGGCTGCGGCGTCCAGGGTGCGGACAGCACCTTTGGCTCGGATTACAACAAGAATGGAGGCGGCATCATGGCCATGGAGTGGCGAGATGCGGGTATTCGCGTGTGGCAGTTTGCTCGCAGCGCCATCCCCTCCGATATCACGAGCCAGAAGCCTGATCCGAGCACTTGGGGCGAGGCCGCGGCTGACTTTCCGAGCACGGACTGCAATGTTGGAAATCACTTTAGGAATAACTCGATTATCCTGAACATTGATCTTTGCGGAGATCTGGTGTATGGAGTTTGGGACAGTTCTGGTTGTAAGTGCTCTCGTTCTACCTCGCATATTCTACAATCTTTCGAATATTGGCCAAGATGCTAACAGTACTTGATACCTGCAGGCTCCAGCAACTGCACCGACATTGTTGCAAACCAACCCCAGTCCTTCACGGATGCGTACTGGGAGGTTGGCAAGTTCCAAGTTTACCAGTCGTCATAAGACTGAGCGTTGACGTTTCCGTTTAATGAAGCAAGGTCATGAATTATCGGGGTTAATACGTAGGGAAGTGAAAGGCTTATGTACTGGGTTAATATAGTAATAAAATAAGTGGTACAGAGTGTGAGGATGTACATGACTCTTGGCATGTCCAGGGAAGAGGAAAATTGCGAGACTGTTCAATAAAGTTTCTCATAAAATACATAGTCTGCCTCTATAGAAGCCTGGGTATTGTTATACAAATCCAGATCTCCTGATTAAATCAGTAACATGCTACCATCTCTTTCTCTTTTAATCAAAAGGCCACACCCAAAGTGGAGAGATGCCATATGTCAGTTCCGCCAACGCCAACCCAGATGCTCTATATGTACACTCTACCATAACTCCCCAGCCCGTAATTACCACAAATTAAAAAGCACGTATCCTCAAAACCCTTGATATCATCATACAAGCCCCTTTTCCTTTCTTCGACAAAACAAGGACAGCAGCAGCTCTACTCGTCACTCGGTTGGCGCATGTACGCATCAATAGCCGCACTAAACGCCGCAAAGGCAACGCAGCCTCCCGCAACGGCCTGCGGGCCCGCGTTCTTGGCCAAGATGCCTCCCGTCAGGCACCCGGCCGCCATGCCGTTGACCAGGTCGTTCTTGGCCCGCATGCCCTCGATGCCGCACTCGATTCCGGAGAACAGGGCGCCGACCTTGCCGAAGTTCTTGGCCATGCTCCAGGAGCGCGTGCCCATGTCCTTGAAGCCGATTTTGAGCTGCTGGCGGAGGGGGAGTGATGTGATGGCGGGCTGGCCGTTGGCACCTTGGAGGGGGCTGCCGAAGGGGGTATCGTATGACATCTATAGAGTAAGGGAGAACATGTTAGCAAAAATGGACGGAAGAGGGGATATTGGTAACAGGATAGAGGAAACGTACAGAGGCCATGAAGAGACCAAAGAGTCCGCCCATGCCGAAGCCCATGACGCCTGACATGATGGATTTGCCGTAACATGATTCCATTGCGCCTTGAATCTAGGTCAGAGAACGGTTAGTCCATTGTTCAAGTGGTATTTCTTCCGAGGTTCGTTGGCGCGCAAAGCAGAAGAGAGGAAGATTTACAGCTCTGACGTTGGGATCTTGGCCGCCCAGCTGCGGAAGAGGAGTGTTGCCCCCGCTGAAAGGAGTTGGAATACTCATTATGGAGAAGATAAAATAATTTCTGAAATCGAATAAATTGAGTGATTGGCCGGTATCGCGATGATGCCGTCACTGCATGCGAGTAATGGGGATTGTTTGAATCGCCCAGCTACGAGGGACCTTGAAGATTAACGAGAGGAATTATTTCTGCCGGGTTTGACCGCCTTGGTGGGTTGGCGGATTCTCAATGTCCCCCGCGGCGGGGCTTAAATTCAGGCTTCGGTGCCGCCGGCCGGAGCGGAGGCGGGAGAGTTGCGGGAGGTGGAATTTGTGTGACAGATGGAAGAATTGGTGATAGTATATTGACATGTGCTTTTGTCGATTAGGATTGGATAATACCGGAATATTGGATCATATATAAATGTCATTTAGAGAACAGATGACTCGAGCTTAGACTCGCAATATTAGTGAGTAGAGCCCTTTCGTATATTTCCTCTAGCTTCGTCTATTTGTCAAGGTCCCGAAACAATCCAGATGCTAACAATGCAATGCCGATACATATCTTACCCGCCTTTCAATAACATCAAACTACATAAAAATGGCCAAATTGTCCTCATTCGTCACACACCGCAGCCACGGCTTTGTTAATCCACAGCTGGTTCTTCTCCTCCTCAATATACGCAGTCGCCAACCGCTTCAGCTCCTTCATCTTGGTGTAATCCGCCAGTCCAATCTCGCTCTTACCAAGCGACGGGTTCAATCTGACGTATCTCGTCTTAGAATGTTCAGACCGGTTGTTCAGCGCCGTCATGTGTCGTGAAAAGTCCTTGCCCTTTGCGTTTGTGTTGGTAGCAAAGCCAATGACTGAAGATGCCACTCCTGCGAGCTGGAACCATGATTCCGATGGTGAGTCGGGCTTGATGTAGCCAGTACCCAGGCTGATGACGCACGATACGGCGGGAGGAGGTTCATTTGGCTGGACGAGCTCGTATCTTGAGTACCACAGCTGGTCGATGGGGTTGTTGTTGAGCAGGCCGCCGTCCCAAAAGGTCAGCTGGGGATTGTTTTCGGGCCACTTCACTTCGGGGAAGTATGTTGGTGCGGCAGAGGTTGCGCGCGTGGCTAGGCTGATTGTGATTTTTTCTGAGTGGTCTCGCATGACATCGTTGACTTTGGATTGGACGTGGATGGTGTTGTCCTTGTATGATCTCAACAAGACTGTTTCAGCTCTGTTTTGCGCTGTTGTGCAGACAAACCTATTCACACCACATTATTAGATATGATTCCTGCCGACAAGAGTTGAAAAGAAAAAGATTCAGATTCAGATTTAGATACTTACATCCTGCCAGCATTGGGATGCATCAATGGCGCATCGCCCTTCAACCTCCTGTCCTCTTCATCAAGACCATACTTGGCAACGACCTTGTCAATGGCCTTTTTCAACGAGGCATCGTCAAATCTACTGCTCTGAACCAGCGTCTTGCTGTTGTTGATCCAAGAAGCCAGCGAGTTGGGCATCACGCGAGTGATGTTCCACCCATAGATTTTGGGGCTAAACACCTCCTCGGAGATAATCTCGTATTGGTCGATGGCATCCGAGGCCGTCATGCGAAGCCGAAACAGCATGATGCCAATGATGCCGCCAGTACTTGTGCCTGCGGCCAGTTCAAAATAGTCGGCGGGGCGACATTCTTCCTTGAGACCTTTTCGTTGCTGGACTCTCTTCATGATTTCTTTGAGGACGATGAGAGATGCTACGCCTCGGACGCCGCCGCCATCGAGGGCGAGGAGGCGGACGCCGTTGAGATGCCGTGTTGCAGGGAGGTAGACCATTGTGTTGTGGTTGTGGCTATGCTATGTAAACAGCTAGAAGAAGAGAGGAATGCTGGAATAGTTTAACAATTGGAAGATGAGAGTTGCGGGAGCGCAATTGTCACTTATATAGGTAAGAGATATACATCTTCATTGGTGAGCGTATGGGTATAATTCACACAACGCAGCTGCAAACTATCAATCGAGTCCCCGTCAAGCCTCCCAGACTATTGCCGGTCCATCCCGTTTCCAGAGCCGCTACAGGGCCAATTATTGACTCTTGGCCCAGCTGAGCTCTTGTTTGCCCACTCTAGACCAGCTCCACTCAGACGCGGCCCGTCCACTAGCCTCCCAATCTCACGGCGAACCCCTGGAAATATTGCCCTGGAAAACGCCGTCTAGTCTCTGCCGAGATGGGTCGCAGCGTTGGCTGCCTTCTCATAGGTAGTTCGAGACAGCTGAAGGCCATGGTGTTACCTGTAGTTGCTTCGGTTGTGGAGGAGATGTTTTCTGCCCCTGCGTTGTATGGAGGTGATCTGGGGATCTGAGTGGCGAGAGATACGGGGATGGTCGTTCAGCTGAAAGCAGAGGGTTCGAATGTGGAAGTGATGCGACGGCAGCTGAAATGTTCAATGTTCAATGATGCATCTGGATCACTGCTACTGTGGGCCTGCATGAGAGCAAGTTTTGTCATTCCAACTCTGGTGATCACTGTGGTTAATCGAGATCAAGAGGCAGCGGACAGTTGGATCTTTGCTCTGTTGAGAAGATGGTTACTTCGTTTGTAGGAGGTGTGCTCGGATCTGGCTTGAGACGAGTAGTAGATACTTGTATACGATTATTCGGGCTTTAAGAGTTAGTTTTGGAATGATACGAACTTTAGGGTATAATTGATAGCAGTGAATATTCTTGGCCCACGTAGAAACAGGCCATCAAAGCTCGTCTTGCCGAGCCATGGGCGTAACATCAATAACGCAGCTCTGTATGTCTAATTGGCGACTGAAAAAAGTGTAACAATTGAAGCACGAGAGAGTACATCCAGGCTAGAAACATGCTTCATATAACCCCAATTCCGTGTTTACCTATCCTCCCCGGGCTCTGCCATGCTTGGAATGTCGATGAAGAGGAAGCAAATTGAAAAGCAGAGTCACCGAATAAGTTCCAGTAATCTCCCATCTAGAGATTGGCCATGACAGCCTCTCTTTGCACCAAAGTAACCATTCGCTCTTGAGACCGCACTGGAATCTCTTCAGCCATGGAATCTGGCAGTACCCGTCGTTTGCGAAACTCACCAAGTTCACGCTTGTGCTCCACCACGAACTCGCGGGCACAAGGCGACTTGTGGCCAGTCTGAACGTTTTGGAAATAATGTTCGACTGGAAAATAGAGCAACACCAAATTAGCAAGTGATCCCGGGAGAAGACCTTAGGTTGTAGGGCTATGTTACGCACAGAGCATAAGCTTCGAATACTTGCGGCGAGCATTCACTCCCATTTCTCGCTGCATGATTTCGGCGCAAACCTTCCAGTCATGGATTCGGTCAGCTGGTTTCACAGCCTTTGGCGACTGTGGAACGATTGTCTTCCAGAAGAAGCGTTCCTCCTGCCTGGACCACGTTTTGCCACCCATTGTATGCGAGCTCGGATTATAATATTCTGTGAAGAAACGTAGCCTGGTGAAGGTTGGTAGGTGTATAGTCGAAGGCTCCAGCAAAGGACAGGATGCTCAGGAGTTGAAGATTGATAAGAGCTTTGCAGGGTGTAAGAAAGCATCTAGTCCACCATCGACAGTTGTTGTAGAGTCGGATGCAAACCAACAAGAATTTATAGCAGCGGAGGATTGGCATCATGATCGTCCACGAGGTGATTCAGTTCATCAGGAAAGCCGCTCGAGTGCCCATGCTGACCGCTAGATGACCAAACGGATGACATTCTCTTGATATAACCATCACCCGGGTTGTGTCTGTCAGTGATTCACAGACACTGCCATGAGAGAACTGGCTCAAAATAACTCTGCCAGCCCGGCGAATCAGAGCCAAAGCACCAAGAATTTCAGTTCTTCTCAGAAATTTGAGGCTCGGGCGCTTTGACGCCTCGAGCTTGGAGAAAGCCTGCCATGCAGTGATCGATCCTAGAAAACTACACAATGTGAGCATCACACACGGTTATACTTTAGCAGTTTCATCAACTCACGATGCTCTTCTGATTCAGCGGCACCACACCGTCCCTGATCCAAAACGCCCATGCACCCATCATATTTGCCAGCATCATGTCCGTTGTCAGTCTATCGCCGACAACGGCTATGTGCGACGGGTCAGTCACTCCAGTTTCCGGATACTTTTTGAAATACGCCATGATCTCGGCACCACAGCCGGGCTTCTTTGTCGAGTGAGGGAGGACAAACACTCCCGTACTCTTCTCTACTTCAGCTGCTTGCTTAAGGTCTTTATCCCAACTAGTTGCCCCAGCCGTGTTGGACACTACCAGGAGCTTGCGACCAGGGTAGGTCTGCTTGAGCTTTTCAAAGTGTTGCTGTAGCTTTCCGTTAGTGACGCTGCAGTTCAGAAATGGGGGACATGGCCGTACTCTGTAAGCGGGATATACTTCTTTCGCATCGGGATAAGCAAAACAATCGTCTTTGTCTAGAACAACGGCCTTGATGTTGACTCTCCGGCCGTCTCTTTGCAGGACCGAGTCGAGAGGGATGGGAAGATCGTTGAACGTTGGCGCAATGTGATGAGGCAGACACAAGCCCGGCTTAAGCAGAAGCTTTGCTGAGCTGAGGGAGCCGGCCAGATTGAAATTCATTTTGAAATATTATTTAATATTATATGTGTGGAAGAGTGAACCTAAAAATGAATGATTTATATGCACATCGATACTTGTATGTAAGTACGAAATAGACACAATTGATGCAATTTCTTCTGGCAGCTCCAGTGGGTCAATGGCGCTACGCCAAATCGTCCATTTTAGTGCCTCAGGACCCTGGAGCTCCGGTAGCTTCAGCGCGTCTGTCGCGTTGAGTGCTCAATGCATTGCTTTTCCAGGGAGAATCTCGGATGAGGTCAGCCATTGATTATTGCATGACAACGTTGAAGCTCGACGAGAACATCATTCCTACAGATCCATTCTTGTGAGGGCAATCAATTTCAAATCTCACTGAAAGAATCACGAATATATTGTGACCAGCAACCCCGTCTCTGGCTGTTGAATCTCCCGCAACTCTGCAATTCGACGATACCCTCGAGCAACGACCCCTCCATCCACCAGCAATCACCAAGCAGTCACGGTTGCTCCCAAAGCTCTAGAAGCAGTCAATACGAACCTTTGAAGCTATCGAATCTCATCAAGAAACTACCATGGATTCAAACGAAGAAGAACACCCAGATACCCCGTCATTGGGCGACAAAATGGACATAGACATTCAAGAAACAGCGACAGAGCCCGAACCGATTGCAACAACACCCACGCCTCGACGCCGTGGACGTCCTCCAAAAGCCAAGTCGAATAGCAACACTCCCAGTGCGAAATCAAACGTCGTGCCCGTCTTTTCAACTCCCAAGAAACCTACAGGCTTCAATGCCCTCACGCCCGGCAGAGCGGCAGATCGATCTGCGCGGAAGAAGAGCGCAAGAGCCTTGATAGACCGAGTCGTTGGAGATGGAGGGAGCGATGACGACGACGACATTGCAAGGCAGATTTATGAATCGAGCGATGCTGGAGACGAAGACGACGGCGAAGACGAGCTAGAGGAGAGGACAGACGGCGAGGCAGCAAGCTTTGTAGCAGACGAAGCTGCGACGCCTTCAAAAACGCCAGCGCGAAGAAAGGGCCGGCCAAAGAGAGCCAGATCGCCTACGCCGCCGAGAAACTTGCCTCCTCATGAGCTGTACTTTCTGCATAACAAGCCAGGCCGGCCCAAGACGTCAGATAATACCTTGACGTCCCTCAACTTGCTCTCTCATGACGAATACTTTAGTATCCTGCGGGAACACAAGGATCGCCACGCCGAGAACATTGACTATCTCGAGTCCCTCCACGCAGAGTCGTTTCCACAATGGACGTTTGAGCTATCCCAGGGCTTCAGCGTATGTCTCTACGGCTTAGGGTCCAAGAGGCATCTCCTCCGCAAGTTTGCGACCTACATCCACTCCCACAACAAGTCGACAAAGGCCGGCGGCAAGATTGTCATGGTCAACGGCTACGCCCACACAACAAACCTCCGCGAAATCCTCAGCGTCGTCGCGTCCGCCATTGATCCCACCCAAAGAGTGCCAAACGCTCAGCCCGCCGTCATGATCCAAAGCATCACCTCCCTTCTCTCCACTACGAAGCTTACCCTCACAATCATTGTCAACTCCATCGACGCCCTTCCCCTCCGCAAGCCCGGCTCTCAGGCTATCCTCTCCCAGCTCGCTGCCCATCCGCAGATTAACCTCGTAAGCTCCGCTGACTCGCCTGATTTCCCTTTGTTGTGGGATATTGGCGTTCGGTCAGACTTTAACTTTGTCTTTCACGACTGCACCACCTTTTCGCCTTTCAAGGCTGAGCTCGACGTTGTAGATGATGTCCACGAACTGCTTGGTCGGCAATCCCAGCGCGTCAATGGCCGTGAAGGCGTTGCGTTTGTCCTCAAGAGTCTTACGGAAAACGCAAAGAACCTGTTCCGCCTGCTCGTCGGTGAGGTTCTTATCGCAATGGAAGACGAAGGCGACGACGGCGTTGGATTAGAGTATAGGATGGTGTATAACAAGGCCGTGGAGGAATTCATCTGCAGCTCCGAAATGGCTTTTCGGACGTTGCTCAAAGAGTAAGCCAACGATACCCGAAATCCACCCCTTTATATCCTTTTATTCTATCCACCTGATGAATCGTCGAATAATGATGCTGACAAAACTGCTTAGATTCCATGACCATCAAATGTTGACAAGTCGTAAAGACAACCTGGGAACGGAATTATTAAGCCTACCGTTTAGAAAGGAAGACCTTGAAGCCATTTTAGAAGATTTAACTGCATAGTTGTTTTGCTTGTTAGTTGTTTTGATGATGCTTCTCTATCAATATTGCCAAAAGGAACAGGAGGAATACACACGAGGGAACGAATATACCAAAAGTGATGGCGCATTAGTATCTGCAAAGTCTTACATTAAGTTATCACAGTGATGCCTTTTTCGACCTCCGAATGGTTCGTATTGTCACAAATTGCGTGTCCTCTTTTCGGAAACTATCCGTCTATTTCTACCTCATGTCCTAGTAAATATCTAACCGTCAGATCATAATTTCCTCCCCTTGCATCGCGCTGACATTCTTATATGCAGCTGTCTAACCCCACCCATCTGTAATTGATCTATTAAAACAAGCAGATGAAGAGGTAAAATGTATCGCTTCATCGTATGATCCCACACCGGAGTTAAATACCCATCGTTTGATAAACCAAAGAGAGAAAGAAAACGCCCATATCATGCTTCTATATAATTAAACTTCAAGCGCTTTAACGCATGTCCAGAGAATCACTGGCACAATGACATTGTCGTTGCCTCCCGTCAAGACAGCCTCTGTCAAGCTAGCCATGGAGGAACACACCAAGGCGTGTCCAGCTCTGGTGGTCATGCTCGTGCCCTCGCCGTCGACGGGCCACTGCCCTATTCGAAGCCAGAGACTAGCAGCCGTTAGACCCAGAAAGACGACAACTGTAAATGCCAAGCTTCCCTCAAGGCTCTTACCGCCACCCCAGAGCCATTTACGATGGCCATATCGGCGCCCAATGAGGGAGGCAGCTGCATCACCGAGGCCAACACAGACGACTCCTGAAACCATGCTGATCTCTCTAGTGGGAATTTCCCAGCCGGCCAGGTATTTAGATCCAGTCCGCGGCAAGGATCCAAGCGATAGCCAGAGAGGAATGGCACACCCAATCAGGAGAAAGATGTGAGATATCACAACCGGCCCGCGAAAGTCTCTACCGTCCACATACGGAGCTAAGAAGGAGGCGATCGGCTTGGAGAGAGGCGGCAGCTGACTTGCCCGTAGCAGATCCAGAATCAAGAATATCGCCAGGACGATTGAAAGAGCCAAGGCAACAAACGTTGGATCGACGTAGGTTGCTGGGAGAAGCATGCCGACCATCATGAAATGGAACACCTTCCGCCGGGTGTCCACTTCGTACGTGTTTTTCAGTTGAAACACAATGGCAAGCCCAACAATCAGAATCGCAACCCAATAACCGCTAATGAAGAGACGTGTGCTCGCTTCGCCAAAATCATCATGCCGAACATGCTCCACCCAGCCACGATGGCACTGCTTCGCATCCGAGGTATCCAGCCGTGGGGGGAGACAAATCCAGCGTTCAAGGTTGGCTCTGACAACTCGATATCTGAACCCTGGCAGGTCACCAAAAAAGTAGCCGAGAGCCCAACCCATAGGTTCGTTGCCATCAAGGGCGTATTTCTGTACATATGGGCGGATAAAGGCCACTATGATGACTGCCAAGCAGGCGTATACATAGCCTGCGTATATCCATTTCCTCAGTGCTGCTTGTGCCGGTGTAAACTTGAAATATGCACGAATAGAAACAGATGCTGTCCGCTTTCTTCTTCCGGATGGAGTGTGCGTTGCTGCTTTGCGAGAGATTTTCTCGGGGAATGGAGTCGTATGTCTTCGAGAAATTCCGCCTGCTTTCCATCCATTCTCGATAGTGGGCGAAGACGGATTGTGCACGTCAGATGGGGTGTCTGCCGCTATGCTGAGAGATTGAACTCTAGTAGGACTGCTAAATCGCAAGTCGTCTTCGTCGTCATCGGTTGAGAACGATATATCACCGTGTAAATCATGAGGTGATCCTAGAATTTCGTTCTTAAGTCTCTGCCAGGATAACAGCCTAAACAAAGACTTCCAAAACGGGCGTCGTGGCGGATATGGCTCTCTTCTAAATCGCCATTTGGGAACTCTTGCCAAAACAATTCCCCATCTAATCACGGCACTACAGAGTACGAGTAGACTCAATCCACCACCCCATAACAAAGCTTTTAGGATCTGAATCTGGGGCGACGACGCTAAGAGCAACACGTTGATTAGTGCAATTGAAAGAAGCTGAAGCTCAGCTGTAAGGAGACTGGTCGTGGTAAGATGATGTAATACTGCGGAAGCAGTTCTTTGTAGGGGGTATAGCAGGACGAGGTCTTCTTGTGTGAGAAAGGAATAAGTCGGTATAAATCGAGAGTTATCTGACGGTAAAGATGGCCAAATCAGTGGCAGACAAGATAGAACCCAGTGAAGAGAGTCATATGCAGCGTTTTGATCTAGTTTCGGCACCACTTGTTGTGGGATCGAGCTTATGCCAAGTATAAGGTTGGGGAGGATTGCTGCTGGGTTGTTGACAGATACGAGCAGTGACACAAATATCGTAATTGACGGAGGATAGAGAAGAGGCGCAGGATCGAAGGTTGAGGGAATCTTCAATGGTAAGATCGAAGATGCTTGACGATTCTTGTAGCTCCATGCCATAACTCGAATCGGATACAGCAGCAACAACCCTCCATACAAGGCACCAAAGAGATAGAAATCTACAACTAGTAAGAAAGAAATTCCAAAAGATGGAGAGTGGATGTGATGCACCTTTGCGCCAAGTACGTAATACTGGTGCCAGCAACTTGTTCGCTTGGATCAAGCCAGCGAGCGTGGTGATGATGCCAACTTCAATGGCTCGCTGTATGAGAATCTTCTTCCGGCGAATAGCCTCCGGTAAGATGGCTCTCTCTTCAGATTTCTTGCCATTATGTGGTACTCGACGACCCGTTGGAGGTACTGGTTCTTGCAAGACTGTGGGCGACAAGAGTGGCGTCGAGGTGCCAGATATGACCTCGTTTCGGCCTCTCAGCCCTTTGTGGGGTCGCAGTTTTGGCGGCGGCAGGCCCTTGAGGAAATGTTCATCGTCGGCATCGGTGCCGCTATCGCTCGCTGGCGTCGATTCCTTGGAGAAGGTTGGTAGACCGGACAGCGATGGCTGGCTCGAGTCGTTGCCCAGCTTCGAAGATGCAGCTCTTTCGCCGCGAGAGACCAGATGATCAGAGGGGTACGGGAGCTCGGAACTTTGGTGGTGGTAGGGGTGAGGCGACCGGTTCAATGCCCGAAGGACATCTTGTTCGTCTTGATCCAGAGCCCCTGTCGACTCTGGGCTGAGGTGCGTTGGCATGTCGTGTGAGGCCAACTTTTGCTTGGAACCATTGAAGACGATTGGAGTGGATGTGGCTCGAAAACTGGATGACGTATTAAGGAACTAAGGCGTCGACAGCCTTGGGGAAATTCCAATGGCTGCTGCTCGGGCGGCTTCAGCAGGCAAAGGGAGTGTTTACATTGGGAGGATTAAATCGAGAAAAATAACCGAAATTACGTGGAATGTTGTTTGACTTTCACATGAAAGCTACGTGTACCTTCTCCACGGTTCGCTGAGGCTTTGCGAATAGTTGGTCCATTTGCTGGCATTATCACGTGAAACCCTGATGGTAGCCAAAGTCACCGCCCTGCAAATCATACGTGCATAGTACTTGCATGAATCAGCGCTTGAGATATGCTTGAAAGAGGCATTTGGCCAAGAATGTGTGACGGATGATTGGACATTTTATTGGACATCTTCAACGGCATTTAATATGTCAAGTCCCTGTGCCTGTGCCTGTGCGTTTTTAGCATTGCAGGCGTCAACTTCACGTGTCACGGCAACGGAAACCTCATACAGTAGCTGGACGCCGGTTCTCCTCTGCTAATTGTCTCAACAGCTGGCTGGATCGGCTGCGACTAGCAGCAGCCACTTTAAAGTTAGTGACTGATCAGTTTGTTTAAACATTGCCAAAATGGGCAAACAAGAGCAGAGTAGAGCCAAAGCTTGCAGCCTCCATACTCGTACTCTTGCAACGCCAATTGGAGCCTCCCACTGGCCTGGCACAACAAGGATGGCATTTTCACAAGGCTGAGAGATCTGAAGCTACAGCTGCAATGCAGAGCCCCCAAGGTCGAAACCGGGATGCGTACAGCCAATTGGTGTCGAGGGAAATGCCATGCTTGAGCTGGTAAACGGCCTGGAGGCTAAATGTATTCAGCTCGAGTGGAGCCAATTCAACGGCCGCAAATCATGGAAAGACATGTTGCACCAAGCAAACAGAGTTGAGACTATCGAGTTGAATCTCACGAAGATGGTTTGCAGGGTTATAAATTGAAGCCGGCCGTGCTTCCGGTATCCGAAGATTGGATTCTCACTGAGAGATGCTGCCAACAGCAAGTATAGGCTTGGCACACGACCTATTAACTACATGTAATTGGCCGTTGTAAGTCAATTGATAATGATATACTTAGTACATCAATGCTGCTCATCCGGACCTGGAGTGTGTACGAGTACATATTTGTCACAGCAATTGACTTCCTCCCGCTCTTTTCTCTCCAATTTCTTGGAAGTTGGTCTTTTACTCTTTGACCATCCGCTGAATTGCGCGCCGTAGCCTCCGAGGCGTTTCCAGAAGCGTGGATACCCTTGCTTGCCTTGAAAATTCTCCATGAGGCTGAGGGCATCAAATGCACGGACTCGCCAATCTAAACGTTGATCCAGGGCCTAAATAAGCCTTGGCTGAAATCCCAAAGTTTGCTGGCCTCTGCACATTGGCCAGAAGAGCGACAGTCTAGGCTTTCGTCCCGCATAAGTCCATCGTCCAGTCGGGGTCGGCCAAGTCTCCAAATTCTCCCCTTCCCGCTTTCTTTCGACTCGAATACGAGCCGCGCGAGAAAATGGGCTGAGCCAGCGTCGGTTGGGCTTTTGGCGGTGATGTCAGTGATGGAGTGCGGTTACGGAGCAGCTGCTGTTAGCCGCACGGCTAGCCTTCGTTTGCTCATGGTACCGCTTCGGGGCGATCCCGCGGAGAATAACGAGAGTGAAAAGAGCGTATCCTGGGGGGCATTTCGCAAGACATGCTCACTCGAACCTGGATGCATCTCGTCGCCGTCATGGTTACGGGATGCGGCGGGCGGCGTTCCGGCGTCTTCAAGGCGCCCACGAAAGGGGTTACACCGCCCGGATTATTCACGATCACGGCAGGCCCTGTTCATGATGTGGAAGAGTGTAAGCAGCGGGAATGCCGGCAGCAAGAGCTAGGAAACTAGGAAACGGGCTGTGGAGATGGGAGATCACGCCACGCTTCTCTTGATGGACAAATGAAGACTTTGTACAGGTGAGTAGGAGCACGCTACTGGTTACGGGACTACAGCCAGGGAGGCCATTGTGCAGATGCAATGGACGTGTTGGTGACGAGCGAGGACACTGTAGAAAAGGTCATCGCATCGCCAGACCATCATGGTTTACGCAACCCTTTTGTCGTCGGGACATGGGCCACGGCGGGTGATATATGACCATCGATGATCATAAGGAGATGGGCGATGCCACTTCGTAAATGCAGGTTCTCGTACAACCGGGGAGGAGGGACTCCGCTGCCTGTGCTAAACGGGGATACGACAACCAAGATCCGAGGGCACGGGAATTGCCATGACAAGATGCAAGTTGTGGTAAGGCTAGAAACAACCGCGACAGAGATCAAGAAGGGCTGTATTCTCCGGAGTTGATTACCTATAATCAGTCGGCACTGTCCAGGCAAGGCGTTGCTCGTCTTAGTCCTCCCACGAACTGCTGCGTACCACGGGAGTCCTCACTACTAAGTTTGTTGATGAATGTTGGTGGTTGGGTGGCGATACTCATGCCGGCAAGTGGATTTAACAGCTAGTACATACTGTAGAACCAAAATACGGAGTACGGAGGAGGTTGCCCGAGCAAAGAACCAAGACGGCGGGCGGAGAGACGAGTTTCATGAAGCCGCTCCGGGATAAGGCGCCAAATCCAGCGGCATCAATTGCTGTGTTGTCGGAGAGTGAGCAGGCAATGAGTGAGCAATTGATGCCTACATGTATGTACACGTAATCATTTAGACCTGATCCTTTGCTCACTTGCTGCTCCCCTTCTATCGCCGAGTTTCGCCCTGTCATCCTGGAGTAGGTACCTGTTGCTGAAGTCGCGAGCTCCTGGGGCGAAACTGTACCCAAAGTCTAAAAGCTTCAAGCTCAAAACAGGAACAGAGGCCTGACGTGGCGTAACGCCTGTTTGCCGCTGGAATGGAGACGCTGGGCCAATAAATCAGAATTGAATTCGTCCACCTGTGTCATGTTTCTTCTTCTCCTTCCATGTCCGCAGTCTCGTCCCTTTTCTTCCCTTGCTTGCTTGCCCGCTTATAGCATCGAGCGAGTCAGATAGTGGACGATGCATGCCTTGGTACCGCCAGTAGTAAGCTCCCTTTGGCGCTAAAGAAAAAAAAAATCAATACAATCAATGCACGTCCACACATTTGAAAGCCGCCCCGAGTCTGTCAAAACCCGGCAGCGGCTCTGCAGAAACTGAAACTCGTCATGGATTCCGCGATAGCTCCCCCTGCAGCGGGCCTAGTGCGCTAGAGCTCTCCGAGGCCCAAAGTCGCAGCCAGTCAGAGACAGCAAATGGCTTGTGTCTGGAAATATTGGCCCTCAGCCCGTGCTTCAAGTCCCGCCAGCCCAACCTCCAGCCTGCGCAAGCGTCTGCTGTCCGCTAATAATGACGCATGGATAAGCTATCGCCCTTGTCCTTGTATCAGTGAGCTGTCATTGCTTTGCTGCCGTCTTTGCCATGCCGTGCCAGCTGAAGCAGAGTGGGCTGTGGGCTGTGGGCTGTGGGCTGTGGGCTGTGGGCTTTGGGCTTTGGGCTTTGGGACCGGGAGCCAGGGCCTTCCACCTCGTATCCATGGATAGCAACAGAAGAGCGAGCTTGTGATGCTGTGACTGTATCGTACAAGCGCGGACACGGCGGCGAGGCTGTTCAACCCGTGCCAAGAGGGTTAGCTAGCAGCCTTCGATCCTGTTTTCCATGACCGTTGACTGATGCTGATGCTTGCTATCGATTTCTTATCTTTCACAAGCACAAGCTGGCGGAGCGCCTTTATGCAAGCCCACGGACCCTCCTCCAGCCCCCAAAACTTATACTTTTCCATCGTCGAGGAACCGCAGCCTCTCTTTCCACCACACTTTTCCCCTTCTCCTCATTCACCTGCATATATACACCGGCTCGACAGTTGTCGTCGTCTTCGTTGGCCAGACCAGAAACGCCTCTCAGCAACCCTGACCCTACTCGGCAAAACGGAGACCTGCAGCCATCTTGCCCCAGACTTTGCCCCAAGAGGAGACTCCAGACGAGTGTAATTCTCCAAAAGAGAAAACGGGACCCGCCCTCACTCGAAAACCCTCTTGCTAGACCTTTCGGGTCCGGCATAGTTGAACCCAAAAACCCAAAAACCCTCTCCGCTTGACCTGCCGGTGGTGGCGTGTGTCTCGGATTCGTCCAGTCTCGTAAACTTCAAGACACCCCCTGCCCTGCCTGCAGCAACACGGGACTCGCATACGATACTCAACCTGCCCCATTCGTTCAAACTCTTGACAGTATATTATCCTCTGTCATGGCTCCCGCAGCTTACAATGACCGTGATGGTCACCTAGAGGCTGGACTTCTGAAGAGCACCCAAGGAGAGAAGCAGACCGGATATCAGTACCTAACGCAGCAGACCCCCAGCAAGAACAGGAAGATGGTTTACTTTAGGCGGGCACTGTTCATCATCGCAGTGGGCTTCGTCCTCGGCTTGGGCGTTGCCACTGCTCGGCCCAGCGTCGTCAACTGCCACAAGTCCAACAAGATGGCCGTGGCCAAGGCTCACTCCTCCAACGGGGAGCTGGCCGAGGCACTTCAGAAGGCGTCTCCTGACCTACTTCACCGGCTTCTGCATGCCTATCTCCCTGAGAGATACCAGCACGGCGTCTTCCCCTCGGATCGTGATGCCATTGATGCTATCCATGGCGACGACCCTTCTGTGGCGTCAGCTATTGTCCAGATTGCCAAGAGACAAGAGGATACACCAAACAACAACTCTACTATCCCCAATGGATCGTCTACAACTTCCTCGTCCTCTTCGTCTACTTCGATCCAGGAATCCTCAACCGCACCCCCACAACAGTCAACCACGGATTCATCATCATCCTCGACCACCACTCCTGAGCAATCCTCGACCGAGTCCACTACGAGTAAGCTCTACTTCGACATTGAAAGTATAATTGTGACGGCGACTAACTCTTGTATCAATAGCTCAACCCCCCAGTACTACTGCTGGGTCCACAACCACGGACTCATCTTCAACCTCTACTCCTGCTTCCACTACCGCAGGGCGCACCACCACCGACGAACAGACTACTACTAACACCGGAAGTGCAACCTCAACCGAGCCCCCAAGCTCGACCACTTCTCCTTCTGAATCCACTACTGCTACTGGTACGTCCACCACAGGAACTGAAGAGACCACTACGGCTGCCTCCTCCTCTCCCACCACTACCGCTCCAGAGTCCACCACCTCTACTGGTAGGTCGTCATCAAGCGTCGTTTCATCGTCTACCGATGCATCTACAACTGCTTCTGATACTTTGCCCCCTTCCTCTTCTACCTCTTCCTTTCCTTCTTCAACTTCCCCTCCGGAATCGACGACAACGACAGAGACCACTACTGGTATGTCAGATTTTCGCGTTGTCTTTTGACATTGTCGAGACGGACATCCCAACTCTGGTGTTGATGCTTGGACCATTTGCCTAGATGTGAAAGGGAACTTTCATAGTTGCTTGGTTGCGAGTGCTTCAAGTTTTGCGAGACGAAACTATCATTTTCTTCTCTCATCTTTAAGTACTTACGCAATGATTGTATCAATAACTAACACGCTTTTGGCAGATAACTCCATAACATCATCGACCACTACTAGCGAGGGTCCGGCAACAACCATTACTTCAGGCACTAGGACGACGTCTGCTCCGGTTCTCCACACTTACACCAGAACTCTTCCCAACGGCGGCACCACCACACTCACTTCCACCTCATGGGTTGCCGTTGTCCCTACCGACCAGGCGGAGGGATCCAAGAGCCCTGAGCTTCAGAACGCTGCCTCCCTGCCTCGTGGCGAGATGGTGCTGCCTGCTGTCATTGGTCTCTTGGTTGGAGCTGTTCTTATGGTATAAGACGGACATGGCCGACCTCGCTTTCTTTTTTTTCCTCCCAATATTCACTCTCCTTTCAACTTGCATAAGCATCAGCGTATCGATACTAGAGGAATTGGCAACGGCGTTTCATTCATTTTCAATCTCAACAATTCACGGCCATTTCCTTAACACTCATTTCTTAATACAGCAACTTGGCGGATGCATAGATTGGGTAACTGCATTTTTTTGATATTTTCAGCAAATAACTTGGACTTAGACTGGGAATGGGGCCCTACGCGGGAAAGCCTCTGGCATAATCATTTGGCACATATGGCATAAAAAGGGGATACAGTGTACTTTCAGCATATGGCAAAGCGAACAAGCAAGCAAGCACAGCAGCCACACATTTAGGCGCAACATATAAGAATCGTTGTCTTTTGAACTTGTGACATTTGACGTATTTCAATTTCCTAATTCATCCATGTCGTGAAATGTGTATACTTGTATTTCTTTCAAAAGGTTTCATGGGTATATAATAATTGAATAATTTCAACATCCAGGGACAGTAAACTCCCGAAACTCCATTCCATGCAAATATATTTTCCCAGGGGGCTTGATGTAAATGCACCCTTGTCGTTTAGCCCGGTCCGATTTTGGGCATATCATGATGCTCGCTCAGCCTGGACAAGTACGTGTTCAGCTCCTCGACGCGCTCTTTGTGTGTCTTTAACAACTCGGGTCTTGATCCAGACGATTGCGCGATCTGGAGAAGCTGTGTCCAATGTTAACCATACACCATTCGTCTTGAGGCTCAAGGCGCAAACTGAGGCGGGATTGTTAGGCTTACCCTCTTCTTTCTGGCTTCCTCGTACCGCCGCTCGGACTCCGTCTTGAGTACCACCGGTTCATCCTCTTCCTTGTCCTCGCCATCTTCATTGCTGCGACGATCATCGTCTACGGGGCTCTTTTTCATATCGCGGCTGCGCCTGGACGTGTCGTCGCCGTCATTGTCCCTTTTGACGAGTGCGGCATCGTCTCCGGTCGAGAGGTTCTTTTCCAGGTCTGACTTGGCCGTCTTCTTCTTCTTCTTGCCGATTTTTGCGCCTTTCAGCTTGAGGGCGCCGCCGCCAATGGCCTTGTAGTCGTCGGAGCCCATTGCTTAATCGTCGGATAACAAAACAGCAAGACAGGACCACTTATGCGACGACGAGATTTTTCACGGCGCCGACAATAAACGACAATAAACGATGAGGTGAGAATGCAAGAACCGCAGATCGAATGCAAAGAGTCGCTTGTCGCCTTAGTCATCAAGGAGAAAGGCCGACAATACGACGCTAGCATGTTTAAGCATTGAATGACAAGCCAATGAGAAGCGGGCGAACAGGGGGGTCCCAATTGCTCCCATCTTTCTGCTAGTACATGCGAGGGGAACAGCGGCTCGTGTGTCGCTTCACCATTTCGAACCGTTGATTAAAGTTCCTTTTGGTCCACCGACTCTTTTTTTTCTTTATATAATTCTTTTTCCATTCAGGGGGAAAATAGCTTCGATTGTGCTCAGCATTCGTTTTTTCGATTCTTCTTTCTTCTTTGTTTTTACTTTCGAAGACGTCATTTACGAAGACTTACGATCATCTGTGCCCCGTCCTTTTTTTTTCCGGTTTCCGAGGCGGTTTTGTTGCGAGACAGCGCATTCCTTTGTTCCATCGTTGTCGAGATCTGCGACTTCTTGCCCACGGAATACGACGACGTCTCTACGTGCTCACGATTTGAGTTGGCTGGCCTTGAGCGATATGGGATATCTTTGCTGAATTCGCCGGTCGAAACATACACAACTTGAAACACTGGGCGACCAGTGAGGAGGAGTCAGAAGAAAGGACACAAAAGGGCACAGGGACAACACAAGACGGCAGCCATGGTGCAGTCGCAATCGCGGGACTCGCTGGAGCTCGCGTCGCTGGCCAGCTCCAGCGTCGCCTACGACGGCGCCGCCTCCGAAGTGTCGTCGCGTCAGAGCATCTCGTCGTCGCGGAGGCTGTCCATGGTGGAGGAGGAGGATCCCTTGGACGAGGGCAACCCGGCGGTGAGGGGCAGGCTGGGCCGCTCGTACTCGGTGTCGTCGGCGTTCGACTTTGCGGGCAACCTGTTCCCGCTGAGCTCGACGGCTGGCGCGGGCGGATACGCACCCATTGGCGCGCCGACTTCAGCAGGACGGCCGAATGGGGGGCTGGGCGGAGGGTCGCTGGAGAAGCTCAAGACGCTGACGTATCTGAATGGCCTGTCGCTCATCATTGGGCTGATTATCGGGTCTGGAATCTTCTCCTCGCCTAGCCAGGTGAGCGCGAGGCTCGGGTCTCCTGGCGCAGCCCTCATCGTGTGGGTGGTGGCGGGCATTCTTGCGTGGACGGGCGGTGCGTCGTACGCCGAGCTGGGAGGCGCAATCCCCCTCAACGGCGGCTCTCAAGTCTATCTGGCCAAGACGTTCAGTGAGCTGGCCGGATTCCTCTTCTCATGGGTGGCTCTCCTGGTGCTGAAGCCGGGGAGCGCTGCCATTATCGCCATCATCATGGGCGAGTATTTTGTCAGGGCCATCATCGGCGCAGAAGCCGAGACGATTAACCCCTGGATTAACAAGGCCGTTGCGTTGGTGGGCATCTTCATAGTGACGTTTCTCAACTGCATCTCGACAAGGGTCGGCACCAGGGTCAATGACTTCCTCATGTTCCTCAAGTTTGTGGCACTGTTAGGAGTGACTGTGGTGGGCATCGTGGTGGCCGCCACAGGTCTCTCGTTTAAAGGAGACGCAAGCAGCGAGTGGAAATCACACGATTGGTTCACGGGCACATCTTCGGATCCGTCAAATTGGGCGATTGCGTTGTATGCCGGACTGTGGGCCTATGATGGCTGGGACAATGTGAGTTGCGAAAAAGTATATGTGAATAACGAATGAGCTGCCATCTAACATGCGCTTCAATGTAGACAAACTACGTCGTGGGCGAGTTTCGCAACCCTAGCAGGGACCTCCCCCGCGTCATTCACACAGCCATGCCGCTGGTCATTGTCTCCTACGTCCTCGCCAACGTGTCCTATTTCCTCGTCCTCCCCTTGGCGTCCATCAACGCCTCCAACACCGTCGCCGTCCAGTTTGGATCCAAAGTCTTTGGACCGATTGGCGCGCTCGTCTTTGCGCTCATCGTCAGCGCGAGCTGCTTCGGCGCTCTCAACTCATCTACTTTTACCGCTAGTCGACTTATCTACGTCGCCGGCAAGGAGGGCTACATCCCTGACATCTTCGGCCGGTTGGGTGTCGGAAGCAATGATAATGATCATGGCCTGTCGACACAGCGCTCCCGCAGCTGGTTCTCCAAGAAGTTCCGCAGCTGCTTTGGCGACGAAGATGCTGGCTTGTTCTTCACCCCTATCTACGCCCTGCTACTCAATGCCGTGCTCACGTGTGGATACTGCATCGTCGGCGAGTTTAGCACGCTGGTTACCTTTTACGGTGTGGCGGGCTACACATTCTACTTTGTCACCGTACTGGGCCTCATTGTGCTGCGTGTCAAGGAGCCGCACCTGGAGCGCCCTTACAAGACGTGGATCTCCACCCCCATCATCTTTTGCTGCGTCAGTCTCTTCTTGCTCAGCAGAGCTGTCTTTGCACAGCCCCTGCAGACAATGATTGTCGTTGCGTTTGTCGCGGCTGGCATCCCAGTGTATTTTTGGCGGATCAGAGGAAGAGATAGGTCTACCACACGGAGAAGTGGCGACATTGGCGATGCAGAGAAGCCGTGGTGGCGGTTCTGGAGACGGTAAAGGAATATGCATCTTTCTTCTTTTTTCGCTTCTCGCGTCGGGTAAAAATTCCCCGCATGGAATGTTCCACAGAATACTACTTATTACTTATTAATGCCTTGTTTGAATTTTGCTAGTTTAATGAGCATTGCTCGATTTTGGCTGGAGTGGTTTCAAAAGGGTTACTTAGACATTGATGACGGCTGGCATTGGGAGGGCATGATTGCTAACGGATGTGAAGACTGCAATGAGTAACGCATGGTGAAAGAGGTGAACGCATTTATTTATAAGCATGTATAATGAATAAAGGCTTTATTAATTATCATATTGTATAATGATTGTCTTGTACCGGTTGATGAAGGGTCATGTTATTGATATTAATTTGTATGAATGCAAGAGTTGTTGCAGAAGGTGGTTTTCACTACATTTCACAGCAAGGTCAAGTCATTTGATTGAAAAAATAAAAAAAAGATATCGTATTGTTGCTGGCACTAATAGCTAGATATGCAAGAGGTATTCGTGTCGTTGTTCAGCGTTATCATATACATGGATGAGCCGATTTTGTTTAAGTGTTCATTTTGGTTTCTTTCAGCAAGGTGGGTTTTCTTGTTCCCTCCTTTGTCAAGCCAGGCAAAATACCTCCCCCCTTTCCAGGATCCTCCTCATTCGTTTCTTCACACCATCATCTACTGCTTGACAGTGTTGATCTTGTCACGCTGACCGTAAGATTTGGTAGCCCAGTCACCGTTGTAGACAATCAGATCCTCAGGGCGGTAGTCGTGCTTGCCGGTGAGGTAGCTCTCGAGGATAGCCTTGGTGCCATCAGCATATCGCTTCTGGGCATCGAGGGAGGTTCCGGACATGTGGGGGGTCATGGCGTTGCCGAAGCCGAAGGGGTTGACGGCAGTTCGGAGAGGGTGGTCGCCGGGGGCGGGCTGGGGGAACCAGACATCACCACCGTAGCCGGCGAGGTGGCCGGTGCGGAGAGCCTCGGCGACATCCTCCTTGACGACGATGGCGCCACGGGCAGTGTTGACGAGATAGGAGCCCTTCTTCATCTTGCTGATGAGCTCCTTGTTGAAGAGGCCCTTTGTCTTCTCGTGCAGCGGGCAGTTGATGGTGACGACGTCGCACTGGGCGAGCATCTCCTCGAGGGTGTCGACGCGGCGGCAGCCAATCTCAGCCTCGACCTCGGGCTTGAGGCCCTGGTAGTCAAAGTACAGCAGCTCCTTGCAGCCAAAGGGCTTGAGGCGGCGCAGGACACGCTCACCGATGCGGCCGACGGCGACGGTACCAACAACCTTGCCCTCGAGGTCGTACTCCTGCTTGGCGACGGCGGCGACGTCCCAATTGCCGCTGGCGACCTGCTCGTGGGCGGGCACGAAGTTGCGGAGCAGGACGAGGATGGTCATGACGACGTGCTCGGCGACGGAGACGACGTTGGAGCCGGTGACCTCGGCGACGGTGATGCCGCCGTTGGTCTTGTTGGCGGCGACGAGGTCGACGTGGTCGGAGCCGATACCAGCGGTGATGGCAATCTTGAGGTTCTTGGCCTTGGCCAGACGCTCAGCGGTCAGGTAACCGGGGTGGAAGCTGGGGATGCTGTTAGACCAGGATTCACATGGTGAGAAGATCAACAAGAGTTTCAAACATACGGGGTGGTGATGATGACTTCGGCGTCGACCAGCTCCTGGTCAAACTTGGAGTTTTCGCCCTCCTTGTCGGAGGTGGTGACCAGAGTGTGGCCCTGGTCCTCGAGCCACTTGCGGATGCCGAGCTCATTCTCAGTCGTTCCGAGAAGGGCAGGGACCTGTAGAGGTTTGTTTGTTAGCAAAATGATGCTCCGTATAAATCAAATGCCTTTATGCCACTATCACTACTTCTCTCTAAGTCATTGGAGAAGCTTCCCCCGCATGTTTGATTTCTCGGAGGCCAGTAGCCGATCCCCCCCCCGCATTTCCGCAAGATGAGCGGAGTTTTGGCTTCAGGACCGGCGCACAAACGGCCCCATCTTTTGTGGTTTGGATCGAGACGATGACGGCCCCCACAAATATGGTCCGAGAATCAACATGGACAGGAAAAGCTCATGGGCCAATGGCACAAGAGAAGTAGAATAGATAGAACTTTGGCGAGACAAGGGGAAGGGGAATTTAACACTCACTTCCTGGGCGTGCTTGCCACCGTCGTAGAGGACGAGGAGAACTTTGACCTTTTCGCGGGCGGTTGTCAGCGTGCGGATTGATGACGGCATGAGGCGTGGCTTGGTGAAGGAGCCCAGCTTGGAGGAGTTGGCCAGGCCAGCTGCGCGCGAGGAGAATTGACGGGAAGCAATAGAAGGGGTTGAAGAGATGAGAGTAGCTCGCGAGGCGAGTGAGACTGAACGAGAAAGGGGGCGGAAAGATACCATTTTGGCTGATTTAGAAGTTTCTTAAACAAGAAAAGAGGATGGAGTGGTGATGATCTGATTGACGAGGGTTTTCTCGATTCAATCAGAGCGACAAGAGCTTATATATGTAAGAAGACTGCTTGTTAAAGTATGTTAGTTAATTAGCCACCCGGGCGTCGGAGGACAACACAAGTAGATGCCGGGGGGGTGAAAAGTAAAGACGTACAAGGGTGGAGAGCGATGGCCTGATGCTGTGTCGACTCTTTTTCCGGGCTGAATTGAGGCTTGGGAGGTTGCCTGCAAGGGTTTGTTCGGGAAGAGATGAGGATTTGGATGGCTTGAAGGGGAGGTGGTAGAGCAGAGTAGCAGCCTCCGATATTTATGCTCCGAGAAAACCCCCCCAAAGAAGCACTTCCACTTCGCCTCCAACACCCCCTCTCAAGTTTCTCGCAAGGACCGTGCCAAAGACAAATGACACATACGAAAAGAAAGCAATCGAAGAAAAGCCCCTCATCTACTCCGTTCCCCCGTACTGTACGTAATTGTCTCTCTCTCCTCTGACACTTTCTCTGCTCTTTTTCTCCCCTCACCTGGCCCTCGAATCGCCGTCACTGGGGGGCTTTGGGGGCATGGACGGAGCCCCCTTCCCGGCTCGCTGCAGGCTCGGCATCCCACCGATGGCCGCGGACTGGTTGTCCCCTCCCATTGATCCCATTGGGAGAGAGGCGTCTCCAAAAGAAAACAAAAAGAGGGTGGGGAGTGAGAGGATCAGCCGGGTTCCAGTTAATCTAGCCGAAGACGTAATTTGATGGCATCGCGAGCGTACATATCTCGGGATTCGGGGTCACGTTGGAGATGTGGGGGAAGCCAAGTTTGGCGTTTGGCTTAGCGCTGGGAGCGGGGGAAAGGAGAAGGAGGACAAGGGTTGCTGATCTTTTTGCTGGATACTGTACTTGAATAGATGTAGTTTGGTGGTATGGATTCTATATCTGGCATATTGTGTCGTGTCGTGTCGTGTTGTGTTTGTGTTAACATGACACGGAAAGAAAGTACATCGTTGAGGCATGTTACGCTGTCCTCATCACTTACACAAAAGAGATATACTGTAGCATCAACCACGACATATAATTGACAAACCGTCTCGTCGTTTATGCATGCACTTCAAAAGCTATAGTACTATTGGACACGCTTGCATGCCGCTGCAAGGTATGTTGGTAGTTCATGTCTTATTTACACGCAATACCACTCTGCTAATGCAAGTCCTGCCCTGTGTGAGGCTGATGCCGCCGTGTGTTTCAATGAGGCAATTTCATCGTTTAGCTAGTTCCAATCCTCGAATACTACCAAGGCAGGCAGAATGAATAGCCTACCTTACAGTGATGGTCTGTCTAGGTCTTACTGTCTCTCGTAGGTTACATGCAGTTGAAGCTTCGACTAACATTCAACTTACATGCACGGAGCCTAAAAGTTAAGCCGGAGAGACTCGGCCGGCCAATCAGCATCAAGCCGCACCAACCATGCACTGTTTGCCTCTGCTGCACATTGGAATATCCTTTAATATGCGAGGATGAACATCAATTGGCTGGGCCTCCTCTTTTCCCCCGCCTTTGAGACACCCTCTTTTGCTGCGGTTCTGCTCATCTCACGGTGAGGGGTGGCGAGGTGATTTGCTTCATCTTTCGGCCGATTTGGATACATCAGGCTGTATAATCCGTCCGTCTTATTCCACAGCACAAGCTCATGTCAATCCTTTTTGGAATTTCCCCACAGTATTGCGTCCCGCTTTTAACCCCACTGAAGACACGGAGCTTGGAGCCTCCAAACATTTGACAGCTGACCAGCGTATAATCGTGAGACTGGTGAGTAACTCTTTCAGAAATGTGTGCAAATAGCTGTGTATATAATAACAGTAGCTCACTGAGAGCATACCATGACTTGTGATTTGTATTCAAGTGAGAAATTAATGTATTCTGCACTAATGGGGAAAGTGTTGCTGCTGTTCTCTTACACGTGCGGAGTACCTACCCTACTAATATCAACATCATGTAAACGGGCATATCAACAGTGAACAAACAACACTTCTCGTTCTATTTATTTAATCAGAGGTCGAGGGTATTATACAATAGATAATACAAAATGTTATAAGGACAGTCCATCTCTATAATGCTTATCGACTTGCACCATAGAGAGATGAGTAACTATGTGGAAGAGCAATACCACTTCTCCAATCTCCCCATTCCTGGGTAAGGACATCTCCAACATGGTCACATCATTGATGTCACTAAAAGTAAAAACCCCAAATCTACCGTGGCTTTACATCAATCAGTCATGAAGTCAACGACCTGTGGCGTACCTCATCTCCAGCCTCAATTCCATGCCCCTTCTACTACCCATATATCTCCTGCAGGAACGAGCGGGTCGACATCAACGGGTACTCTATCGCCAGATCGATGAATCGTACGACCAATTTGCTTCTAGAAGGATTTGACATGGCAACCTCGCTGCCCAATAGCCGCTAGCCACTTTGTAGATGTTCAGGTTGCCCAATAAGACCCACAGCCGTGATATCCACCACCACTACATATCCATCAGGATGTTGCAATCTTTGTGTATCATACAAGATCTGGAGACAGGGTTTCATTAGAGTTAAACGACGTTTCAATGGTAGGCGCATGCTTTTCGCGACAAATACCCTTATAGAGAGAGGGTAGAGTAGCCATCACACTTGAGGAGGTTGATCCGGAGAGGCAAGTGTCAGTGGGAGCTCCACCTGTCCAGGACCCGTATGTAATAGTTTCAAACAACAGTAGCAAGATATTTCATCACCTCGTTATCTACCAAGTACCTAATATCTTCTCAGTTGGTGACGTCTTAGGCATTACCTTACCTGGTCTTATACTACCAAGTAAAGGGTACCTTCTATACATGTATGTATCTCATCATCTTCCATAATTTCTCCATACACAATTGATGTACAAATATACTGTCATGTCGGGGCTTTGGCTCCGAGACATCCGCATGAGACGGAGAGATGGCTCCCATCACTTTCATAGCATGAAGAGAGGGCCCAGTTGCGATAATGGACGTTTCGATCTGCCATTATCTCGGTATCCATCAAGGTCCACCGAGTCTAAGAAACCCACTCAGTGCATTCCTCTAGCTCGAAGCCAAGTAAGGCTAGAATTAGCATCAAAGTTGAAAAGACTTGTCGATTGATAACTCTGTGTACTGCTCAACGTATCACTACATCTCAGGTTAAGAAAGAACTCATCAACAACTACCTGTCGACTAGGATATGAAAACGAATCGCTTTCAATATAGATGTGCATAAATTAAAGAGCAGCATGGATCCCCTGTATCAACTCCCATGAGCCTAGTGCTTCTCCCCTCTGTTCAGTTACAATCCCACGGCAAAGTTCACCCGGTGCTGAACTTGATTGCCCTAGGAGCTTCATTGTTTCTTCGTTCCATTGCCACCACTTGCTGCCACCACAAGGACAGGAGATCTAAGCCCTTCTCAGCCATCAAACGAGCTGCACAAAGAACCAATTGATGGATCAAGACAACCCACTCACCTGTGCGGGCACCAACAACATCGCGCCCTGTGGCTTCGTTTCTCGCCAATGATCACGTCACATCGTATAATAGCCTCGAACTTGCCTGGTTCCGTTCCCCATCCCGTCCCATGCAGGTACTCCGAAATCAGCTTTCCCCGCCCTTCTCACCGAATCCGAATCTCCGAACCTCCTCTCCCGAGCCCCCCGCAAGCCTCAAGCCGCGCGCGCCAGTTACAAAAAGCCCCTCAGCCCATAATATGCGGCAATCTCGCGCGTGCCAGGCCCCCAGGCTAATCCACCATTGGGGTTGCGATGTCCACTTCGCCGAATCTCCTCCATATTCGGCGTTGGACCCCTTGCGTAGCCGAGGCGGTCGCGCGTCCTGAAGCAAGCATGATACATGTATTGCAGACAGAATTGCCGCAAATATACAGCCCGTTTGCCGCTCATGTTTGAAACAAGAGATGCCGCTGCAGCTTCTCGATTGATGATTATGCGTCAATTACAAAATCCAAAACAGATCGTGATGTGAGGCTGCGAGGCGTAAAGGAGCCCGCCCCAGCGAGACAAGTCCGAAGAGTTGAGGCCGTGCTTTGCTTGCTGCATCCCCTTCGGTCTTTCGGGTCAAGTTCAAGGCCTAGGCCGTCTCATGGATTCAAACAAAATATGACGCGTTATTTGAGCTAGAAGCCGGAGCAAGTGCTGTTGGTTGGATGCTAGAGAAGCAGAACTCGGAATCCCCCACGGAATGGTTGAACCCGGATGGGCCAGCTGACGGGGCGAGTGATGCTCAACTCGGGCTGACAAACAAGCCGGCAGAGCTCAACTCCTCACCAGTTTCCGTTTGTTCTTACTTCTTGCTTTCGTATCGTCTGTAGGTGAAACGATATTCTCATAAACAATTTTGAGAAGCGTGGAGTTGTACCATGGTATCTGTTTTTACGCATGTGCGTCTCCCGTTGCTGACGATATCATATACATACCCGCAGCAATCGGCGGCCAGAATATCTCAAGGCGCCGTAAAAAAAGGGCCATTTATCAACATCAATTGGGTTACTAAATATGTAATCACACTTCGATCCGAGCTACTTGATGTATATCAACGATAATCCACAATACGCAACGAGATCACGGTGTTGAGCACTCTTTCGCGTCCGGACTCATTGTCCACCCATCTCACGGTAGTGCAGCAAACCTATGGATATCCACAATACGGAACATGATCACAGCTTTGAGCACTCTCTTACGTCTAGACTCAGTGTTCACTCATCTCAAGAAGTTGTAGTCAATATATGAGGTGCCGTCCTCAGCCGCTATATATACGTTCACGCTCAGCACACTTCCGACGCCAAAGCCCCCATATCTGTCCAGCTCATCGACATGACTTTTTCGAACCGTGAGAACGGACTTTGCGTGAGTCAGTAACTCTGCATCATTCCAGAGGGAATGAGTAACATGATACAATTTTTCAATTCAGGAGGCAGGGGAGATGCGCATAAAGGCCTCCATCTCCTTTACCATACCGCCCTTTCGACCCGATATTGTCGTGATATCGCCGATATACGAAGAGGCAACAAAACGGCTCGACAAAGTGCCTTTGTTTGGAAATGATGGGCAGCTGTGCCTCCGCGTATGAATACGGTGCCGCAATAGCCACAATTACGCTTCGTTTTCACAGCCATCGTGCACTACTCGCTTGCCATTGCAAAGTATTATTCGTTGAATCCGATATCGTATAGGAGGAAGAATATAGCCATTTGATTCCGTAGATTCACTTTCGAAGTAGTAGCCACAGTCCGCATTCGTTGTAAGATGGATATCGCCCATACCCATTGTTAATCCCGGTAGAGCTCGTTTAATCCATGAAAAGGATCCTCCTACAAGATCGAGAAATGAAACCTATTTTGCTCATAAAAGCAGTGGAACCATTAGCTGTGCCCTTGATAATCTATGATATTCCAGATCCAATGACCCGGCAACTGCCTCCACAAAGTTGTAAGCAACATTAAAGACAAGTCAACACTCAAACAGTACCAGATCACTGAGATCGGTAGCCTGAATACCACAAATGTTTTGGGAAACATAAAACGAGGATTGGGCTGATCAGTAATGCAGCCCTACATAATGATCTACGATTAGTGATTTCCAATTTTGGAAGAACTCATTTGAATTGATAATTTTATATTGGCCTGTTACCCTGTAATGCCAACGCCTTTACTTGGGACTCTGTCTTGGCCAGGAACTCTATTGCCAAGAGATCTAATTTGTCGTTTATTTGGTTAAAACTGCAATAAACCAAGTCTTGTTCACGCTCAGCCCATATGTTGAGTTTATTTGGTCGAGACATCGCGGGATTTGTACACGGAGTTATTATCTCCTACTAGTCTGCGCACTACACTCATCACTATTGATAACTATTCTTCCAACTAAGGGGAATAGAAATGGACGTTGAAGCGGAATTCTACTCGTATTCCAAATGAACAATCCTCCCTAGTAGTCAAAATACGAGTGAAAAGATCTGGAAAAAGCAGCGGTGTGCAGGGTTGATATTGATGCCTGTACCAGGTCAGAGGCCTTATTCCAACATGCTTCCATCTGCGGAGAAAACACCAGCCAGCGGCGCCATGCGGCCGCTCGCCAGGCGGCCACTCGCTCGTATACTCGTTCTATCAACCAGGATGACAAGGGTGCCGCCCGCCTATTCAGTCTTAGCCACCTCGTATTTGTGGCTCTCTTCCCAAGAGATCGTGGCGGCAATGCCTGCGGCGACGAGGAGCACGGGCCGAACAATCTGGTTCTTTGCTTTTCTAGATGCATATCTCCCGATGATAGTGGCGCAGGGACGGCTTTTGGGTTGACATGGCGCCGGCAACCGTATGCAGGATGAGCTGGAGATGGTCAAGGCGGGTGGGATTTGCTAATATTGCCGGCAGTTCGGGAAATAGGTCTGCATGCTTTATGGGACTTCGGATGCCAAGTATGCTTGCACACATGCATACTAATAATAACGTAGTAACGGCATATGTATGTAGGCTGAGTGTGGAGCATTCAGGAGAGAGGCTCACCAGGTGCTGTAGGTGAAACGTAGCACAACACTAACAGACGGAATCTCTCGTCCGGACTATGATGAATGGAGCAGTCCGTAGCGATTTGAGAAAAGGTCGTACAAGAAACGTGTCCCTGCTATTCTATTACCACATCACGTCCTTCCAGCCTGAAAGACACCCGACGGGTCAGCCGTTTGTGATCTGCGGCTGTGATATTGCACATTCGAGCTAACTCAAGGCTCGGCACGGTCTTCCGGGCATGACGGCCACTGCATATGTATGTTCGGCATTGAAGCAGCGATCATTAGGTCAAATTCTGGTCTTGTATAACTGCCGAAAGGAGGATCGTATACGGCCGTATGCGATTCGTTTCTTTTACAAGTCCAATCGGGATGGCCGTAGAAGGATGCTTGGTTTGAAACGTGGCTAACGGCATCAACGGAAGGTATGTGAACACGGAGAATTGAACAAGACAAAAAAAGCATTTACCGCAGTGAGGCCTCTCCCTGAGAACGATGCGGCTGGGATCATGGTTGGGCACTGAGCGCCAGACAAATAAAATGCCATCAATCACAGCGACGATGCCATCAGCACTGCTCCACTGTCGACTCCTTATGCCTGCATGGAATCATTTTCCGACTTCACTCGGAGATGCGTGCGTGGAATCATGCTAGTGACACGACACACGAGAACAAAATACAGGCGTCAAGTACTCGTAATGGGCAGTGGCAGCTTTCAACGGCTGGTGTAAGTGGAATCCACGTCAGAGGGGCGGAAGAAGCAGGGGGATGCCGGCGATTAGGATGACGGGGCGGATCTTGTGGTGTTTTGGGTAAGAGTTGAAATTGCATATTCCATTTGTACGGGAGTACTATTACGAGTATATGAAGACAGCTTCCGATTACGAAGTGCCGAGGAGGTACTCAACTTCAATGAGATACAACACGTACATGTACCATTGTGACATAGATACCTAGTAGTTATTGAAGCTGGATAGCTGCTACAACGAATGTGAAAATGCTTTGACTGAATATATCAGATTATTCTGGAACAATTCATATTGTTGGGACAAGAAAAAGTGTTACCGGCTGCTGTACACAAACAAACAGCATGAAATCATATGCAGGGCAGGGCAGAATACGAGCATGACGATGCCAAGGGTACATTGCCGATCATCGAGATGTGGCGCCCTGCTGGGGACCTGCTAGGGCCTTTAGGGCAAGCCTTGGTGCTTCTCTGCTCCCCTAAGCAGCCTAGGCGGGCGGCCGTGGCAGGCGACTTACAGGCATCCGGTCACGCGCGATGGCGCTGTGCTTTGGGGGAGTTATGGGGATGTTGGCTGTTGGCGAGGGGAAGCTGCTCCCTTGGCTTGAGGTGGCAATGCCCGTTCTGAGGAGAAACAAAGACAGCACAGCACAGACAAGGACAAAGCTGGATCCTGGGCTGATGCCATCTGACGATCGTGGAGACTCGCAAACGGCTATATAGCCTGCCAGCTTCGCCCATCGTTGTACCAAGAATCTCGTCTTCATCCAACAAGCCTGACAACTTACACCAACAAAGCCACACAAGTCTCCAACACACACAAACACCAATCACCAACACAACAACAACAACAATCTTCAAGATGTTTGTCTCTACTGCTGCTCTCATTGGCCTTGTCGGCGCCGCTGCTGCCTCTCCCCTCAACATCGTCCCCAACTACCCTCCCGTCAAGCAGTCCACTGGCTTCCGCCTCTACGTCAACGTCACCGACAAGGCTCTCGACTTCTCGCCCTCCGTCCAGGGCCTTTACGTCAACACCATCCACGTCGGTGCTGGCCTGAACGAGGTCGGCATTGGCTCCAAGAGCCAAAGCCCGGGCATCTTCTACCAGAACGGCACTGCCGCCGACGTCCGCTTCAAGAGCGCCACCACCATCACCGACCATGGCACTCCCCTCTCTCCCTACGGCCTCTCTCTGTCTCTGGACCCTGACTCCAAGACTCTCTCTTCCGCCTATGCCAACGGCGGCCTCGGCACCAAGGGCATTCAGATCTCCCAGTTCCCCGAGGGCTTCCGCTACCTCGGCCCTGAGACCTATGTCATCTGCAACGTGCCCCTTGCCTACTACCAGGGCACCAAGTTCAATGTCGTGAAGCAGGCCGCCACCACCATCAGCTCTACCGGCCAGGTCGAGCGCAACATCCCCGAGGGCTGTGTTCCCGTCCGCCTGCTCCCCGAGTGCGCCACCCTCGAGGACCTCCCCGCTGGATCCTACTCTAGCCACGAGTTTGCCGTCAACTCTGACTGCTACGCCGATGTCGCCTCTATCAACTGGAGCCTCTACGGACCTTAGATGTGCTCTTGAACAACATCAGCACCACCGCCGCGAATACTCATGATTGACCTTGTTATTTGGCATTTGGAAGCGAAGGGTACCTTATAATATTAATAATGGTGTTACAGTACACGATATTGCCCAGAGCGTAGGGGCATATAAAGTAATATTAATCTAGATAGTAATACATTATCAACTTCTCATAATTCTTTTTTTCGTGTTCGCTCAGCTATCTTTAATTTTGATGAACAAGCCCTCACACAATCATTGCATCTGAACTCATGCCTTTGCCCTCAGCCAAAACTCCAGCTTTTCGCAAAATGGAAACACAACCCGATACAACGTCTGGCTTGACACCTTCTGTCTTGGCCGGGAAAGTCACAGTCTTGAGCCACTCTCTCGCATCCTCTGCCGAATAGTCCAAATTCGTCGAGATGTACTCCACCGCCTCATCATGGTTGGCATTGAAATGGGCCACGCCCTTATCCAGCTTCTCAAACAGATCCTTTACGCGCGCATCCAGCCCTCCTCCCTGAGTCTGAGTGAGCTTCGTCGACGCCACAATCTTCCAGCTGCTCCAGGGCGTGTAAATCTCGCCCACGCGGCGGATCTCGCCCGAGTCGTAAAACTTCTTGGACGTAAAGTGCTCCCACATGAAAAAGTCGGCCTCGCCCGAGTTGACGGCGTTGCGCAGCTTCTCAAAGGTGTTGAGGACGACGGTGTCGGAAAAGGGCTCCGCGCCGCCGGGGGTGAGCCAGCCGTTCTTGTCGGCGAGGACGTAGCCCATCACGTAGCTGCCGGAGCCGATGCGGGAGACGCCGATCTTGCCGCCCTTGAGGGAGTCGACGGCGGTGATTTCGGGGCGCTTGGCTCCGGTTGAGATGGCCCAGCCTTATGGGTTTGTGTCAGTGCTGAATCCAAGTTGAGACCATGTCATGTCATGTTGGTTGGATATATACTCACAGAGGGGAGTCTCAACATATGTTCCAACCAGACGATATCCGCCATCTCCTTCAACGCCTTCCTTTCCGAGTCCGGCGATCCAAGCCTCTGTCAAGCCAATGCCAATGTCAATTTCATCAGCTCGCAAGGCTGTAATCATGTGGCCGGTGCCTGACGGGAAGGGGATCAGAGTGGCATCGAGACCAAAATACTTTTGAGCAAAGTGCAGCGGGGTAGAAAAGTGCTCCGGCACGAATCCGATACGGAGGGGGGTGGCCATGGTGAGGGGGGGATTGATAAGATGAGTATTTTCTTTATTTCAATGAGCAAGTGATTTTCAAGCTCAATGTTTTGAAATACTTATGATAAAATGGTAGAAAGTGAAGGTGAGGATTTCTAAGCTGGGAATATTCGGTCACGCTGAGTGGGGTTGAAGTCGTACATAATATGACGATTGATGAAATAAAGCTCTCACTGAGAAGACAACGGGCTTACTGAGCAACACGCGATTGAGTTGGACTTGATTTTCTTTACTTATTCTATGAATTCAAATAGTCGTTTGGTAGCTCGTTTACATTACATTACATTACATGAGACATCTCTCACTTCTTGTATCAGACGGTCGTCTTACTCTCGATTCAAGAATCTCAGTATAAAGTAGCTCCAGGTAGCATTTTCAGCCCCTCCATGCCAGTGTCATTGGGCGCATGTGAAAAAGCCCGTTATTCCCACAAGCAGCATTTCCGTCGCTCGCCCTGAGATGCGATTCGCCGTCAGCTCGGGTCATCATTCGCAACCTTAGCCCATCAAACGCGTCATGGCCCACGCATTTCTTTTGTACAGTAGGGCTGCTTCTCCGATTCGAGCACAAGCAAAGGGCGACATTGCTACTTCTATTAATTCGTCTCAGCCGCGCACACCGAATGAACCATCTTGGCTTAGCCCTTCCTGCAACTCAAAATAGATATTCCATCCTTGATGCCACGGCTTTGTCCCATCATGTCAACCCAACTGCGTTCTACCAGCGCATATTTGTAGAATAAAGTGTGTCTTTTGTTAGTGTCAAACAATGCAAATGCAAGCGCCGAGCATCGCAGACCAGGATTGATTGCGATCCACGTAGAGCCGAGCAGCTACGGATATCCACCCTTTATCAATCTCCCCCATTTTTTCCCACTGCCCCTGGTCAAATGTGCTCAACTCTTACTTGTAAGATGTAGTGGGCGCTATTGCTTTTTTCACATCATTTTCTTTTCCTTTCTCTTCTTTTTTAGTTGATGCGTAACTGGTTTTGCGCAATCTTTTCTCCCCCATGTCGGACCTCGACCTCGACACTGAAACTCCTGCGGATGCGCCTCTCCTAGAGGAAAGCGAGCGCCAGCATGAGCCAATTCCCGCTGAGGATGAGGCGCCGCCTCGAATCCTCAAGGCAGCTCGCTGGCAGGTGAAGACGCCAAAGACGGCAGTGGGGATGTATGCCTTTTTGGAGTTTTTGATTGTTGCCAGCGGCATGATGCTGATGGTACCCGTCTACCGCTTGATCGAAGACACTGTCTGCCACGTCTACTATGCAGACGACTCGCTGGATCTGATTGACGAGATGAAGTGCAAAAAGGACGAGATCCAGGCGCAGATGGCATATCTGCTTGGGTGGCTGGGGCTTTTCCACTCCATCCTGAGTGCGTCTCACTGAAATGAATTAATGGCGCTTACTGACTTTATTCGCTCACACAATGTATAGGTTTACTCACGACGTTTCCCTTTGGCTTACTCGCTGACAAGATTGGCCGCAAGCCGACGATGATGCTTGCCTACGGAGGCATGACTTTGTCACCCATCTCTGGCCCGCTGCTGCTTGGAGTTGCCCAGCATGCTCTCCGCAAGAATCCTTACCTGCTCATGACCGGCTCGCTATTTCTGTTGATCGGTGGCGGAATCCCAGTTGTGCTAGCCATGCTCTTTGCAATGGCTGCTGATGTTAGTTCTGAGAAGGACAAGTAAGTGCATCCTCAAGAAATCATACACCATGGCGCATGTCGATGCTCAAGAAACTGACCATCTACCCTTCTCTAGAGCTGCCAGTTTCCTTCAACTTACATTTGGTGCCACGGCTGGTGGCCTCACCGGCCCTCTCCTCACTGGATTCTTGATGGAAAAGTACGGCCCCTGGGTACCCGTGATAGCCTCTTGCGCTAGTTTCCCTGTCATCTTACTGCTGTTTTGCTTCATTCCCGAGACACTTCAGGTGGACAGAACGAAGAAGATGAGCGACAACGACCTGTCCATTAAGCAACAAATAGTCACAAACTTGGCCGATCTCAAAGACGCACTGGGCTTATTGAAGAACCCAAGCATCCCTCTGGTCCTCCTTACGTTTCTATTTCAGGCTGCACGATTCACAGCGTACACGAGCACGATAGTTCAATACGTCAGCACACACTTTGGATGGCGCCTTGCTGAGACTACTTTTTTACTGTCTCCTTTTGGACTTCTCAACCTGACCGTGTTGGCCGTCCTGCCCAAGATCTCTGATGTTCTCATGTCGCCCCGGTTCGGCTACACTTCCTTTAACAAGGATTTGTTTCTAACTCGAACCTCTACAATTTTACTCTTTGTTGGCGCCATGATTGAGGGTTTCAGCCACAACATTTTCTTCTTCGTCATTGGCCTTTTCGTCGAGACTTTTGGAGCAGCCGCCAGTCCATTGGCCCGAGCCACTATAACTCACTATGTCGAGCCTGAATTTGTGTCCCGGCTCTATGCTCTGGTTAGCACGAGCGAGATTATCGGTTCTTTTATCGCCGGCCCAGTGCTAGCGTGGTGTTTCGATCAGGGAATGAAGAGGAAGGGCATTTGGATTGGGTTGCCCTGGTTTTACATTGCGTTGTTGTCTTTGCTTACTTGGATTGGACTCGTCTTTGTGCGACCCCCGCCGGCGAAGAAGATTTCAGCCGAGCAAGATGGGGAAGAGGAGCCGATGAATCCTCATGAAGACTAGTGTATGAATTGAATGCTGCTTAACAACAAGATGAATGCAATCGTGACAGTCTCCTATACAATATTATAGTTAGTTTGTAAGTTGCAAAGTAAAGATCAAAGTGAGCCTCAACATGATAAAGCAGCAGAGTCACATAGGAGATTTCGTATTCCAACTGCATATACGAGTAAAGCAACATAATGCTTGATAACCAAATTCGTCCCAATGATGACTGTCCAACGGTTCACCTGCCTAAAATGGTGTCGGCCAACTACTCGATTAGTGCCGCGTCTCTCCATTATCCAACCAACCAACTTAACAAGAATTCGCCAGTCGACCCGTTAGTTACGCCTTAGGCCACGCAACAATCACGCGGCCGCTGACGAGAACCCATTCAAGTTCCTGGAGAAAAAAATAAGTTTAAACAAAAGATCCAATCCAATGGGCGTAAACTCTCTTCCCCACAGAGCCCGGAACTAGAGCCGCTGGGCAACTAAGAGTACTTGGGCAAGCTACGGGGGCAAAACCCGAAGAGTCATACTGGACAAGCGAGGCTCTCACTATCTGGATCCTTTGTATTAGATAACGACTAGGGTTGGCGTTGGGAGAGAAAAAAAGATGACCAGTTAATTAGTTATGACTCGGAGCAGCTGTACGGGTACGTTTACCGTACCGTCGTCAGCACCGCTTCGCGATATGCTCCACGCCTGGATTGGATCTTTTGTTAGTAAGGCGATTAGGCGGTGGCATACGTGCGTCTTTGATAGATCCATAGATCCATTTCCGGAATGATTAGAAAGCTCCTTTTTGAGTTTATTATAAAGATTCAAACACCACCACACGGCCTGTCGATGGAGTATTTCCCTTCAGCGCTACTGGTATAGACAAGAGTTGTGCGACAATGGAATCATTGCCGTAATTTACAAACAAGTGCATCTTTGGTTTTAGAAATGATTCGCCACCGGTCTTACAACGCCACGGCGTGTGGTGATGGCTTCTTCGGCCCGGCGGTTTGGGCCGATGGCTGTCGAGGTGGCTTCGACTTTACACGTGCGACACGTCCCAGTGAAAGTCATTCATTATACGCAGCTGCTAATTCTTGATCTTGCTGTACAGTGTCGTTTGAAGAAAGCATCTTGTCCACGCTCCCTGCTGCTCTGTTTCTTCTCTTATCCATTCCACGAGCCTTTTACCTCCTACGAACTCCCGACAAGGCGAAGCGACGATCAGCTTATACACCAAAACTAGTCGGTTTCCCATTTTCATAACTTATAAGTTTCGTATCAATATATATCTCTAACTATTCCAAAAGATCGCGTCAAGTGCATATGCAGGCATCCAAGTCGGCGCCCTAGCCATCGTCGCCTCTTCACGACTCCTCAACACTAGATTCTCCCTCGCCGCCGCCATTCTCAACCTCATCGCCGCATGCTGCATCGTTCTCCTCTCGCACATCGAACACGTCAAATCCATTCGCCCATCTTTCCTCCTCACCTCGTATCTCTTCACGTCTCTCCTTTTCGACGCTGCGCGGTTACGAACGGAATGGCTCCTGTCTGTGAATGTCGCGTATGCGGCAGTGCTATCTACTTCAACCGCTCTCAAACTGGCTTTGCTAGTGCTGGAAAATGTCGAAAAGAGGAGAATATTGGTAGACTCGAGCAAGGAGCCGTCAACGGAGAGCACCAGTGGTCCGTTTAACCGCGGCTTTTTCATCTGGCTCAACTCGCTGCTCATTTCTGGCTGGGCTACCGTTTTGACAATGCACGACCTCCCTGCTATTTACGAGAAACTTTCTTCTGAGAAGCTGGCTGTTATTTTTACAAAGCGATGGGATAAGGGTATGTTTTCACGGCTAACTCGCTATATACACTGTTTTTTGCCCTTCATAGCTGACGCCTGTTAAGTCACCCGCGATGGACGTAAGGCATCCCTCTTTCTCAACACTGTTTGGATCCTCAAGCTCGAAATCGCCGGCATTGCTCTTCCTCGATTGGCTACAGTTGCCTTGACAATTGCGCAGCCCTTCCTCGTATCTCAAGCGCTCCGATTTCTCGCCATGCCCAAGGACGATCACTCTGATAACATCGGCTACGGGCTGATTGGTGCCTTTGCTCTCGTGTTTGTTGGATCAGCTGTGCGTTTATACTTCAATAATCATCTAACTCGAGGCTAATTTATGAAACTAGATCTTGATGGCATGGTATGAACACCTCACCTTTCGAGTAGGCGCCATGATTCGAGGAGGCTTGATTGGCCTGATTTATCGCAAAATGTTGAGGCTCTCGGCAAGCGAGCTGAGCGAATCTTCAGCTGTTACACTTATGGGCAATGATATTGAGACTCTAGCCGAGCGAGCGAATGCTTTGCTCATCGAAGGCTGGGCTAACACACTTACCGTCGGTATCGCCGTCTACATGCTGTATGCACAACTGGGCGCTGTCTGTGTTGCTCCCATCGTTATGGCTATAGTATCGATCGTCTTATGCTGGTTTATTGGAAAAGTCCTAGTCAAACGGCAGACCGTTTACCAGAAGGCAACACAGGCTCGCATCAACTTCACCTCTGAAGTGCTCGGCTCCATTAAAGCCGTCAAGATGCTGGGCTATACTGAGCGGTTTACTGACCTCCTTGAAGACAAACGTGACCAGGATTTGAACGTTGGCAAACACTACCGACAAATGATTGTGTGGGCCAACACAGTCGGTAAGCTGATTTCTCATCTCTTATTCAATCGCTCCGTTTGAGCACTCTTAACTAATTTTTGTGATATTTGCCAGGAAACGCAAACGTCAGTCTGACCCAGGCTGCTACCTTTGGCGCCTACGCCATCGTCGCCAAACTCAGTGACAACCAGTCCTTCTCCGCATCACAGGCCATCACGGCGCTTTCTATCCTTAACGTCATGATCAATCCCCTCAGCTTCCTCCTCGGCAACATTTCGTCCGCTTATGCTGCATTTGGATGTTTCAAGCGTATCCAGGAATTTCTCCTGCTTAACGAAAGGGTTGATAGCCGTGAGATTTGCGCACAACCGGGACTTTCAACAAAGAGCGAAGAAGCGGGATCACAAAGAAGCAGTATTGAGCTTCGCACGCTTGATCGCGATGACGAAAAAGGCGCCCGTGTCTCTATCGCTGCTGGAGACTTTGCATGGAAGGAGAAGAAAGTGTTGAGCAACATTAGCGTGTCCTTCTCACAAGCACAATCGGGATCCCTCACCATGATCGTTGGTCCAATTGGTTCCGGAAAGTCAAGTTTACTCAAGGCCATTCTTGGAGAAACGTCCTCAACCGGCGGAAAAGTCTCGCTATCGACACCCAGCATTGCTTTCTGCGATCAGACTCCTTGGGTGATGAATGCGACAATCCGGGACAATATTGTAGCGGAATCTGGGCACTTTGAAGACAAATGGTTCGACACCGTTGTTGAGGCTTGCGACTTGACTCAGGACTTTAGTCGGCTGCCAGAAGGTATTGCGACAGTTGTTGGAGATAAAGGCGTGAAGCTCAGCGGAGGCCAGAAGCAACGTCTCGTAAGTGCTTCAACCTTTTGATTTGCATGAACTCTAAGTGGCTAACGACTCGCAGGCAATTGCCCGTGCCATATACGCTCGAAAGCCGGTAGCCATCTTTGACGACGTGTTTAGTGCTCTGGATAAGGCAACGGAACGCATCGTATTTGCTCGTGTATTCAGCAGAGATGGCCTCCTCCGACGCAGTGGCGCAACAGTGATTCTTGCCACGCACTCTGGTAAGTCTCAGCACTAATACCCTCAAAAGTGTTAAAACAACATTCTAAACAACGTCTCTAGTTCATCTTCTTCCCAGTTCCGACCACATCATCGCCCTAGGCCAAGACGGCCAAGTCATCGAGCAAGGAACTTTTGCAAAGCTTCAGGAGAGCGGCAAATACGTCCAGAGCCTTGACGTCACGGATCCTCATTCCGACAGCGACAGCGAAACTGCTTCCAAAAAGGACGTCGAAGAGATTGATGAAAAGAGCAATGAGAGCGTCGAAGAGGAAGAAGTGGAACAAGAAATGGCAGAGCAAGGGTTAGTTTCAAGTGATCGTAGCACTTTCAAGTATTACTTTGGCGCGATGCGACCCCTTAGCTTGGCTGTTGGCGGTGCATACGTCGTCGGGCAGGCCTTTTCATCGACTTTCAGATGTAAGCGATCATTTCAGAGCAACTATTCGATTTATGGCTAACGACGTTATGTAGCCGTTTGGCTTACGTGGTGGGGTGATGGCCGAGGACGCTCAAGCAACGATGTCGGATACTGGTTAAGCATCTTTACAGTCATGGCCGTCATAGAGGCTGTACTTATCTCTTTGGCAATCATGTAAGTCCAAGTTCGACCAATAGATATACGCATACTAACAACATATCAGGCACTTCTTGATCATCCTCGGACCAGCAGTCAGCAAAAAATTCCACAGCAGAATCTTGAACGCAGTCATGAAGTAAGTCCCAGGCTCGAACCTGACTTACTCTTTAGAGTGTTGGACTAACATGGCATTAGGGCTCCCATGTCGTTTCTTTCTAATTCTGAAACCGGGTCACTCATCAACAGGCACGTTTTCCTCTTCACAACTGATCTATCAGTTTACTAACTTGTCATCTTGAAAATAGATTCAGTCAAGACTTGCGTCTGGTAGATATTGATCTCCCTGTCGCCCTCGCAATCTTCCTTTTTGGTAACTCCTCCCTTACCCGCACTCGTAATCAAGATTTGTAATTTGACAGCTAACACGATGATTATAGATATATCAACTTGTATCGGTGTGACGGGACTGGCAGTTGGAGCCGTCGGCTACTTCGCCGCATCCCTCCCCTTTGTCATCATCGTCCTTCTCATGATTCAACGCTTCTACGTCCGAACATCCAAGCAACTCCGTATTCTAGAGTATGAATTGACTCAACATCTCATTACGTATCATCCATTAATCATTCATCTAGGATCGAGCACAAAGCGCCACTATACTCCCACTTCCTCGAATCCATCAACGGCCTCGCCACAATCCGCGCCTTTGGCTGGACCGTCCCCTACTCACACAAAAATCTATCCCTTCTCGACAACGCCCAAAAGCCCTCCTATCTTCTCAACTGCATCCAGCGATGGCTCACCCTTGTGCTCGACCTTGTGGTCGCAGTTCTCACCGTTCTGCTCGTCGTCTTCGCTGTGGTTCTCAGGGGAAAGCTCAACCCCTCCCTCCTTGGTGTTGCGCTCGTCAACATGATGAGCCTGGGTCTCAACCTAAAGGGCATTATTCTCGCATGGTCTCAGCTGGAAACGTCGCTCGGAGCTGTTACCCGCATCAAGACTTTTGAAGAGACCACTCCCTCGGAACTTCTCCCCGAAGAAAACCACACTCCCCCTGAAGAATGGCCTGCTCAAGGCTCTCTCGAATTCGTCAACCTCTCCGTACAATACGAGTATGTATCCTTCAACCTTGCCTTCTTCTACATCAAAAGACCGCGAAGCTAATAACCATCTTCCACAGGTCAACCTCCCACCCCGTCCTCCAAAACATCTCCATCGCCATCAAGCCCGGCCAAAAAATGGGCCTCGTCGGCCGTAGCGGTAGCGGCAAAAGCTCCCTCATCCAAGCCCTCTTCCGCATGGCCAACACCCCCGCCGGCCAGATCCTCCTCGACGGCCAGGACATTGCCGTGGTCCCCAAGCCCCTCATCCGCCAGAAGCTCAGCTGTCTCACCCAAGATCCTTTCCTCTTCACCAACACGATCCGGTTCAACGCGGACCCTCTTGGAGTTCACTCTGACGAAGCTATTGTCAGCGCTCTGCAACGAGCTGCAATCTGGGACGTCATCATTTCGAAAATCGACGCGGATAAGAATCCTCTTGATGAGAAGATGGACGAGAATTTCTTTTCTCACGGACAGAGACAGCTGTTCTGTCTTGGAAGAGCACTTCTAAAAAAGAGCAGCATCCTCATCCTCGATGAACCAACGAGCAAGTACGTTTTCCCAACCCTCAATCTTAAAACCTCGCCAAGAAGAAAAGCTAACCATATACACACAGCATCGACAACCAAACCGACGCCCAAATCCAACGCGTCATCAAATCAGAGTTCAAAGACCGCACAGTCATCATGATTGCGCACCGTCTCGACTCATTACTTGATTTTGATACCATCGCGGTGCTCGAAGACGGAGCGCTGGCGGAGATTGGCGCCCCTGAGGAACTGCTCTTGAAGGGCGGCGCTTTCTCGAAGCTTTACACTTCTGATAAATCAAATAAGAGGAGGAGTTCAGACGAAATTTCACGAGAATAAACGGTCCTCGCTGTACGATTACGAGTTTACGAATCTAATTAGAAAGCCGTAATTAATTTACGTTTAGTAATAGCCTTGATAGATTTATAAAAGAATTATGAAAAATATATAAACTTCTATATTGATGTGGAATAACCAAAAGCTGTCCCTTCCGGGGTGCACACTATCAAGATACTAAATCTACGTAATCCAAACAATACGCCTTGCTATGTCCGTATGCTATTATCATCACCAATATTGTGCAAATCCTCCAGGGATCGAATATTCAAGACGAAACCCTCATATTACTTCCGTATCAGCGCAACATATATGTAAGATCAGGGATGTCATTTAAAAGTCTCGCCACGGTCTCTTCATCCGCAACACTCAAGCTAGGCCTGGGGGATGATGGATGAACAAGCGACGTGTCGGCAGACATGGTATGGGTATGGCGAGTAGGAGTGACTTGAGGTGGTGTCATTGGCTTGGAGAGAGGGCTAGGGAACGCTGGTGTCAAAGGCGTCTTCCCCCCTCGTTTAAAGGGTTTGCTGAGCGTCTGTCCCAAGTGCCATGAAAAGGGCCGCTTGCTTGGAGCCTTTTCGATCTTTGATGCAAGGAGATTGGGACTTTCATACATCGTCTCAAACTGGAGGGAAGACTTGGGAGGTATGCTGTGGCGGTTGCTGACGGTGTCTTCGTCCTCAAATGACATGGTAGTGGTCGGTGTAGCGGTCATCATCTCGCCCCAGTCGTCATCGTCGTCTTTGTTGATGGGGTAAGTGGGAGGAATCTGAATTGGCGAGGGAATATGCGCCCGGGTATGCTGAGGCGGCGGATCAAGAGACAAGGATTGCCGGGCTGAGTCTGCTTTGGGCTCTTTCGGTGACCGCGCTTCTTGTGCATCTCCTCGTGTAAGCTCATTGGCTAAAGGATGTCTCGAAACCGCTGGCGATGATGGGACGCTGCTAGCCCAGGCGAATGACGACGCAGTAGGCGATGCGACTGGCGATTGAACGGTCAAAGATGAGTTTCTCGAATGCCTTCCTAGGAACTCGCCAATTTCCACTTGAGGTGCTGGTGAATTCCAGTTGAACATGACCGCACCAGATCCACCTAGTCGTCTTCCCAAAACGACGCGCCCAGTAATAGAGTCTTCTTCCATCCATCTCCTCACAGTCTGAGTGGTACGCTCTCGTACTTGTGACTTGGACCAGCTAACACGTACATAATTCTCATCACCTCCCAAGTCATGCTTCCTCTTCGACCCATAGCGGGAGACTCGGTACCACGCTCTGCGTTCACTGCTTGAAGCAAAAGTGTCGTCAATGATGACGTCTGGAACGAGTTCTGGTTCTGTCTTAATGGGCGGCGTCGACGGAAATAAGTCGTCAAGCTTGGCAAGATCAATGGGAAAGTGAATCTTTGAGGTCTGGGATGCAGGGCGTTCCACAACATCGGACTCGAAAGGAGTGGTAGATGTTTGCCAGACGTCGGGTTCGCTCACAGTTGGCACTGGCGGAATATCATCCCACGGTTCCTGCTGCTGGCGCTCATTTTCTGCGACAACCTCGCTCTCAACGTCCAATGGAGGTTGAACGATTTCTTGCCCCGAAATGACTACCTCGTCCTCAATCACTTTAGTAGGTGGAATTGATTGTTGTTCCTCTTCTACCTCGAAGCTGTTCTGAGGAGCAATCGTTTCCTCTTTCCGAACAGGCCCCTCGGCCGTGAGTAGCACCCCATCTTGCTCTTTGTCATCAACAGCGCTAAGTATTGGTGCCTCAGTGTCAGGAGAAAAGTCTGGTTGTTCGAGTGGGATAGCCGGAGGTACTGGTGCTTCAGTATCAGGAGAAAAGTCGGGCTGTTCGAGTTGAATAGCCGGAATCACCACCTCGGCTGCCGGTGCTTCCGGCGCTGCTTCAGCAGGCCATGCCTCGTCCGTGGCATCAATATCGACGAACGGTGGCACCACCACAGGGATATCATTCTTTAAATCCTCCTCTTTCTGTAATTCATGTTCATCCCCAAAGCTAATCGCAGAATCCACGACTCGATCGTCGCCCGAAGCTTCAGAAGCTCTCCTCTCCCTGGGTTTCCTTTCTTCATTTTCCAGCGCCGTCGTGTCCAGTCGTTTCAAGGCCACATCTTTCCAGGGATCCGGCGATATCGACCTCACCGACGGTGCGTCTTGCAACGGCTTCAGCCCAGGGCTTCTCCCCCATCCGGGGCTTTCCTTACCGCTGCCGCTAGCATCACCGCCATTCCACCCGCCCCAAGCATCGTCGTCTTCCCAAGCCGGTGACCGCGATCGCGACGGTGGCGCTGGCGAACGAGAATCTCGTCGAGGGAAAAGATGGTCGGCTGAGAAGTGCGCATTCTGTGGCGCGATGGGAAGTTCTATCTTAGCCGAAGAGTCTGCAGCCCACGGCGAACCCCACGGATCTTCCATTCCAGGCGACTTGGCATGTCGCGTAGAGATGGGATTGATAGAGGCAAAGAGTCGATGCGTCAAGAAATATTGTTATAGCGTGTTAATCATGAGCTGTGTCGTAACATTGCGAATCTGTGCAATCAGGGCCGTTGGTCCAATTTCGCTTCTCCTGGAACGACAATCAATGTCCCCTTCCCAGGATAAGACTGGATAAACAAATAGGAGCCCGTCGAATCGCCGATGCGCAATCGAATGGCGCGGAAGTAGGGCGGAAGCTGCGGTGGTGATCTAGAAAGACCAATAAAGTTCTCACCTCATCATTGTCTGTGCAGCGGAGCCGTGCTTATTGCTTTGGTTGGCTGCAGTAAGGCTGGAGGTTGGGAGAGAGAAAAAGAATGGAAGAAGATCTGGGATGATAGAGAGTGTTCTTGGCGGTCGCCAATCAGTGGACACACGACTCAGACAGGGGGTTCAGGGACCTGCCTTAGCGAATTGCTTGATATTTTGCACGCCCCGCGCTCCGCGTCATCCTTGCATGCACGTAAAAGGGTTCAGCGGCTACAGTACCAACCATCATGGGCTGTTAACGAATTATCGATATCAAGAGGAATGAATATTCATTGAATGCCATCATGCAGCTCTCTCGAATTAAATGCCTTTGCTTGCCACTCTTCAGATGCTACCTAGTATACATGCTCCAACTAGCACAATGTATCTATGTAATATACCCCTTCAGCCATGCGAATACCTAATATACCCCAGCCCAAAGCCTGCAACCAGCTTGGGAAACAAACCCTCAAAGCAACCAGAATGACCTATTATCGTCCAAAGAACTCCATGCTAAGCCGATTATCATCAATCGTAACGGAAGATTGTCGCCAGCGAAACCACCCAAAGAGAAAAACACCTCAGAGAGTAAGCTCATGGCCAGGCTTCAACTCCCACTCCTTGGCTCGGCCGGCGCCTTTCTTCTCCGCAACATGCTCAATTGTGTTCTTGACTTCCAAGCGTGAAGCACTATCTTTGAACTGATGGAAGATGAAGTCAACAATGCCGACTTTAGAGAGAGCCTTGTTGTCTAAGATGGCCTGCTTGATTTCGTTTAGAAGTTCGGGCTTGACCAGTTTACCTGGGGTTGAAGTGGAGCCAGCAGCACCTCCCAAGGCGGCAAAAGCGTTTGTTGGAGCGGGTGGGGGAACCTTGGCATCGTTCTCGGCTTTGATAGCCTTGGGTGCTTTGCTCTTGGCAACCTTGCTAGGCTCCGGTTCCCAGTATTTAGTAGAAAAGGGATCAATGTCCCATAGCTGGTTGAGACCGTCTGAAGAGTATGTTAGTTAGCAGCAGGACTCGGATTTCAGCTCGATGAATAACCAGAAACTTGCCATGAATAAACTCCATCTTGCTATCATTTAGGGCTGGGACTGTGCCTTTCCGGTTTTGGTTCTCAAAGCATGGGCCCGTAATCTCGGGCTTCAAGGTGTCGGCAAATACTCTTCTAGAGAGGCCAACATCTTCGGAATCATCGAGAAAACCGTCCATATCATCCTCGTCATCCAACTCCTCTTCTTCATCCTCTAGGTCGAGATCCTCGCCTTCCTCCTCGTCTTGCCATTCAGCTTCCGAATCATAGTCGTAGTCGAGTGGCAGCCGACGGCCCGTTGATTTTCGCGCTAGTTTCTGCATGTTTCCTTTGCCAAGGGCAAAGGGCTTGAAAGTTACTGTGCCGTAGTAAGGAGGACGCACATCCTGTGAGAAAGCAATGACTTTCATAGGGATCTTGCTCAGTCCGGCCTGGAATTCCGCCAAAATTTTGCTAGAATCTGTACTACCACTCTTTCCAGCATTTTGCGAAGCCTTGTATGCTGTCTCCATCAGATGCCGGACTGGCTGATGCAGCTTGCCACGGGGTGTAGGGAGACTGGAAAAGGAGAATGCCTCTTGAGGGTCGAATTTTGGAGGAGTACTTTCGCTGCTCTGACCTGCAATATAGTCGTCCAGGATTTTCGATTTCGCTTCCCGAGTCGTCTCATCCAATTGGCATGCCATCGGCGCTAATAGAGTGTTTTCTTTGACGAAAAATGGTTTAAACATCTTGGAGTATTCCGATACTGTCTGTTTCTCGACCACGGAGGAGCTGGCCTTTGCGGGGCTGTTTTCTTTAGCCACGTCTTCTCCTTCGGGCTTCTTGGGAGTGCTGGGGATCTTGAAGAAGCTGCCTAGTGTCTTCTGACTTCTGGCTTTCCGCTCAGCTTCCTCTTCCTTCTTTCGCTTCTTGTCGGCCTTGACTCGTTCCTCTTCTTCTTTCACCTTTCGCTTCTCTTCCTTTTCCTTTGCTCGTGCCGCTTTCTCTTCTTCTTTTTTAGCCTTATCTGCGGCCTGTGCTGCTGCCTTCTCTTCACGCTCCTTCTTTTTCTCGGCAAGCTCCTTTTCTCGGACTTCCTTTTTCTCGGCCAGCTCCTTTTCTCGTGCTTCCTTTTCTGCCGCTGTAAGACGTTTCCGTTTCGGCGGTGGGTTCATGTCTGAGGAAGGCTTTGAGTCTGATGCTGGTGCGGAGGTTCCAGAAATGTCTAGTTTTGCAACGGCTTTGGCTGGTGATGACAGTAGTGGGTCGCGTGCGACTGTGTCATCTCCAACTTCCGATAGGGCAGGCGATGATAACGGTGAAGATGGAGGTGCTTGTAGATGTTTAGTCTCTTGTGCTGTGATTTAGCAATGTGTGAATCAGGATTTGCGCTCACAGTCATTGTTGGGCTCTCGAATATCCATTGGCGAGATGTTCTTAACATCTTCAGCCGGATCAACTTTTCCCGACTCGGCGGAGAACTCGTGGTGACTTCTTTTGCGCCCAGAGGACTCCGACTCCCTGGCGTTATGTGACACCTCAAGCAGAGGCATTGTGGTCCAAACTGTGGTTTAAATGAATGTAGCTTTGTCGGGATTGCGTAGAAACTACCTTCACCTGTGGAAGAAACCCTGGCGTTGCATTCGGCTGAGCATGTGTCTGCACAAGGATCGGAAAGGAGGGGGCGATGTGCAGCGGTGCAGAGAAGATCTAGTGAATCGAGACGCAAAAGTTGAATGAAGCAGACCACGAGGAGAAAACGGAATGGATTCTAACTGCTGTTCAAACAAAGGGAACGAGGGGCGCGTGGTCACTTCGACGATGATAGAGGCTGTACCGCTTGATGTTGAATTGGAGACTCGATACAATTTAGTGCGGCGTCGCGATTGCTCTGAACGCGTTAATTTGGCGCTTCCCACTTTGGAGGACGCGTTAATCGCTATGGAGAAGCGCAGGCAGCCACGGCTAAAGCCCGGAGCTAAGCGGCGCCCAAGTGCGATGAAAACATAAGAAGTATATGGTACTGACTAACGCTGGATTATTACAGCCATGGGAGAAGTACTAGATACTTTCATTCTATTCTTCAATTTGGCATTGGCATCCCACAGGACGGAGCAAATCCTCGCAGGATTGGGGCCTTGTGATACCCTCATCACAACTCCAAGACGTCGTACACAGTAAGGCATGTCGAAATACAGCAATTTCTTGAAAACTGTAGTTGTATGACTCGCGAAACGACCACCAGAAGTGCCTCACACGACACACTTATAAAGTTTGAATCACATGAAAAGAGCGTCACGCCCCTTCTAAGTTAGAGTTCCACACATGACACCTAGCAGAATGCCATCTGGAAACTAAAAGTTGAAACTATATGAGCCATGAATACCTAGAGAAAGGTGTATTGCAGAGTACCCAAGGCAATTCGCAGAGAAAATGCTGTTTCCTAGCCCTGGCATGTAAAACACCCCAGCGTCCCAATTCCCGCCATGCAAATGTCTGAGAAAATCGATGACGACAGGATTGCCAAACTGATTCATGCAAATAAATTAACGTCCAGCATATCAAAAAAACATTCGACACTTGAATGGAAAATCACCCGACGGAGAAAAAAGAGTATTAACATATTAACCATTACGTCATATTATCTTCTTTCAACTGGCCTTTCTCGGGCACGTCAAATGTACTTTTTTCTCCCATTTCTCCCATCTCTCCCGTTATCGGCCTCGTCTTAACCGCCTCGCTCAACCAGCAAGCTTAATCCCAGAAGCGAAGGTGTATTAGGCAAACAAACAAAATATAAAGTGTCAAAGAGGACCTTATTAGCGACTGCACTTCCCTCCTCCAATGCCCAAAGTGATATCAAGATATCCAAACGCCTAACAATGCGGGTAGTAAAACTATAGAAGAACAACGAGAGAAGAGAAAAAAAATGGTAATGCACATGAACGATTGTAGATTTGTAGTTGTAGTTGATGATGATGATGTTGATTAGGAGATAACGAATGGCAGGCAATTGAGATGGCGTCGTCCGTCGTCGCGTAATAATTGAATGGTGTATATGCGGATTGTGTAGATGTCGAAGACAAAGGGTTTTCAATCAGGGTTGGCAATGTAAAGGCGCTGGGAGGTCAGGGTAGCTGTTCGCTCATCGACACTTCCTCTTCTCTTCAGCTCCTCGGGAGACTTGACGCTCTTCTCTCTTGTCAAGGCAGAGTGCATCAGTGATTTGCTCGCAAGTCTTGGGGCCGCTCCCAGTTCGCCGACGTTGTCCGCGCGCTCAGCGCTGCTGCCGCTGTGCGTGCTCTGAGCTCTTCCGCTGGCAGCATCGTCAATGATTGGCATAGTGTCCTCTGGCTGCTCAACCAAGCTTCCAGCCCTTTCTGGAGTATCGCCGGGACTCCATCGCCGACCGCTTTGGGATCCAGTTCCGGTGACAGTGCCTCCAGAGGCCCTGTAAGAGACTTTGTGGCGGCTGCTGCTACCGATGCTGCTCCGTCCACTGCTGCCTGTCCTGCGGTGGTGCGAACTCGACGCAAATTCTTCCTCGCTGCTCTCGCCCTCGACTTCAGTGGCGCTGAGTCGCATGGGTACTCCTCCGACACCGACGTGGTTTTCGTTGGCATATCCAACCACGGGCAACTTGCCGTGATGCCGGATCTTGGCAGCGACCTTTGTGGTTGCGCTTATGCCCGTGCTTGTGCGGCCACCTGACGAGGAACCAGCTGAGCCAGATCCCCGGTTAGCCCCGCTAACCTCCAAGTTGGCGCGCATCTTGGCAGCTCGCTGTTGAGCGAGTATCCGAGGGTCCTCATATTGGGCGCGATCGCACCATACCGTTGCCTTTTGTTTGCGCAGGAGAGCCACATAGCCCGATGCCTGGGGTTGGCCGAAGGAGCGGTTAGAGATGGACCGTCGCAGGTCCGAATTGGACGACGTTCGGTACGCGGCGGGCGGTTGTATGCTCGAGTTGCTGAAGGTGCTCACTGAAGGCGATCGCCGATTGAACTGCTGGCTCGACATTTGGTGCGACAAAAGCATGGGTGGGGGATGCTGAGGTTGCGCCGGAAAGACGTTGGAAGAGGTTGTCCTCGAGCGGGAATGGCTATAGACGTTGCCCGGGTCCATTTTCCTGCTCGGCGAGCAGTAGCCTGGCTAGCTGAGAGGCACGCTGTTCCCTCCCCAGTTTGCTGTTTGGAAGAGTCTGTTGGGAGGGAGGGAGAAAAGCGGTTTTTGAGTTCTCAGCGGGGGGACAGTCCGCGGCTCGAGTCAGTCTCCGCGCCACAGTCCCGAATCGGCCGATACCCTCGACCGCAAGGTTCTGACCGAACAAAGAAGAAAAAGGATGATAAGGCAAGACTATGCCCGTGAGGATAGTCGAAGAAGAGGCGCGGACAAGAGGAGGCCAGCCGCACGAAATGATATTGGCCAAGAGGATTGTAAAGAGAAAAGGTGGGAGGGAGGGTGAGATATTTGATGTGACCTGGCGTGGAGCCTTGAGTGGTTAGCGCTGCAAGTCCCACTGCAGAGCCCAGAATGGCACCAGACGGGTAACCGCCAGGTTTTGGCCAGCTGAACCAGCTGTGGTTGGGGGGAATTGCGCTAGCGGGCCTGGAGAGGGCCTGGAGAGGGGGAGGGCTGCAGGAGGGCCTGGAAGGCAACTGGCCGAGTGCCAGTGCCGGAGCAAGTACCTGCACGTGCGTGGAGAATGCACCTGAATGACATGTACTACTGCTGTAGGCTACTGCTGCTGCTACTCCGGTTACAGTAAACAATCATTCGACGACGCTTGACGTAAGATATCCGAACGTCAAGGTACCTGATTAAACCACATCGCGATCACTGAAGGGATTGATGCTGATCATGGTCGCTCAGCGAACAAGGAAGCGCCAGCGCAGCGAGTCCTCGTGCATGGGTATCGTATTCCTCTCGGCCACTTGCGGACCGTTAAAGAACCGACCACAAAGGAAGAAAAAGGCAAAAAAGAGATTGAGCACAGAGGGGCTGGCCCCCTCGCTAGCTGCGCCGGTGGTGAGAAACATCTGCAGCCCACGCGCGAGATGGCCCGCTTGCGACATGGCGTGTTTAGCGCTGGCACAACTAGTGTTGAGCTTACCTAGAAGATGAGATTAGTGGGAATTTGAATTTGGCATCGACCTGATGGGACAATTGCCAGCTTGGATGGAGTACCTAGAGGGGAAGAAAGTGGACAGGGGGGGTTCTAGGCCATAAGGCTCCGGCATCGATGATGACGATGATGAATGATGCACAGAGCAGAGCGTAGCACTCGCTACGGAGCGCATGTGTTAGGTGGGATTGATGCCGTGGATGGTTCTTCTCGCCTTTGCTACCTCCAGTATGTAATGTCTACTAAAGTAATTTGAAGTCCCAGTAACGAAAGTTCACTTCCGGAGTACATCGACGTACAATTAAACATCATGTCAGGGCGGTTCAAGTAAATTGGCCTCCATGCTCCGTCCACTGTTGTCATGTTTCGAGCTCCGTCGCATGCCACGTTGGGGGGGGGGGGGGGGGGGGGGGGGGGGGGGGGGGGGGGGGGGGGGGGGGGGGGGGGGGGGGGGGGGGGGCGGG